>CABFNO020001560.1:379476-442467 GCA_902006505.2 Clonostachys byssicola | reverse complement strand
AGGATATGTCCCTTGTATACGGCAATAACTACAAAAAAAAAGTAATTAAGTTAGTGGGAAGGATATGAGTGTATCAAAAGAAGAGATAAAACTCAATTACATTGCACGGAATTCTATCCTTTTCTGTGAATACCAATTGCACGGGGGAGATCTCTGGGAGCTTCCTACGTACATGCCAACTTCCTTAACTCCCTCCAGTCGTACAGGTGTCGTGGTGGCCCATCTAGTCTGGCCAGTTTGCTGGCGCCACCGAGGACACTTGAAACGCATGATTTCTGCCGTGACCAATGATACTTTTCAGAGGCCTCTTCCCATCACCAAGCCTTATGCCGTAAGACTACACGTAGACGGAGCATGAAATGCTGAAGACAAACATAAGTGCTTCATCTTGGATAGCTGGCACCGGAGCGAGGCTTCAGTTATGCAGAGGGCACGTGTCTTCCCAACCCCAAGAATAGCACCTGTATCATTGCATGAGGAACACTTTTGCTATCGCCCGCCACTCATGTACCGTATGAAGGCCTAATTAGTAATGCTGGGGAAGAAGCTATTGGTGATGGAAGATAAGGGCGGAACTGACTCAACCCACGTCATTTCCTGGTGCTGAACATGCCCCCCACTAAACCGTGAGCTAAGTGAGGCAAGTCGAGGCAAGGGTCCTTGCTATTGCTCTCTGGGAACAATCAGCACGACCTCGCATTGAATGTCAGCCCTCCACATGAATCTCTGAAACTCCAAAGAAAGGTCTCCTTGTCCCAGCAATGGCGCAATAGGTGGCTTCCTCCAGCAGACAAAAACGCCCGGGAATCGCACCCGACATTCCTCCTCCCTCCCGCCGATGATCTCCGTCTCGACACCATGGATCAATCGCCTGGGACCTGGAGCATCCAGGCTCCAGCGCCCGAGAAGTCGAGCGAGCTGTATATTCGCGACCACCCGCACCGATCGATCGCCATTGTCTCCTCGTCCCATGCCCTCATCCTGCGCTATAGCTCGTCCTCGAGCGAGTTCGCTCCCAATGGCTCCCACGCCTCTCTCCACTCGAACCGCGGCCGGAACGGCGCGGGTGATTCCACGTCGGCCAAGTGCATGGTGGAATTCACACCCGTCACACAGAAACTCCTCAAAGACTACCGCCCCCTCTCTCACCGACCGGTATACGGGACCTTGGGCCTCATCGCTGTGAATGGGGAGGTCTTCCTGTCCATCATCACCCAAGCCGCGAGGGTTGCAAGCGTGCGCCCAGGCGAGACGGTTGAACAGATCGGGGGCGTGGCCTTCTACTGCCTCAGCAGCGCCGATTACGATGATGTTGTTCCTCTGGACGCTGTCGAGCCTGAAATGTCGGATGCGGTCTCTACCTACGCCCAGAACTCGCCGTACGGGCAGAACTTGAGCAGGCGAGATGTTCTCCCTGAGCATCCATGCCATGAGCTACGAAAGCTTTTAAGCAATGGCTCCTTCTATTACAGCACAGACTTTGATGTTACCAACCGTATGCAAGACAGGTAAGGAGGTAAATCCGTCTCTGTACTGGGAGCAGCTTGAGGGCTAACCGTTCGCTGCCCAGGCCAATGAACTCAGACTCTTTCGAGATTGACAACTTTGATGATGCGTTCCTCTGGAACTCCTACATGATTAAGCCCCTGGTGAAGTTTCGTTCCAGGTTAATGTCACAAGAGCGTGAGGCGCTTGATGCTTCGCGAATTCTGACCTCGGCATTCCGAGGTTTTTGTAAGACAATGACTATACCTCAGAGCTCGTCACCGCTCAGAGCCAAGACGGGTATGCCTTCATACCTGACGCTCACGTCCCGCCTTTCTTGCCGTCGAGCGGGAACACGTTTCAATTCTCGTGGCATAGACGACGACGGCCATGTGGCAAACTTTGTGGAAACGGAGACAACATTCTGGTCACCAGCCGGGGTGGCCTTTTCGTACGCGCAAATTCGAGGCTCGGTGCCCGTCTTTTGGGAGCAAGCCGCGGACCTTATTCCGGGCCGGCAGAAGATAACTGTAACGAGGTCTCCGGAAGGCGCCCAGCCAGCATTCAACAAGCACTTTGACGAGCTCGAACATACGTACGGTGCCGTGCACGTAATAAATCTCCTGAGTGAAACCAAGCCTGGAGAAGTGGAGTTGAGTAATCTCTACCGCAATGGACTTCGACACTGTCCTTTGACCCGACCGAGCCCAGATGGTTCGGTAGATCACGCCTTGCTGCGAGATACCCAGTATGATTTTCACGCGGAAACGAAGGGCCCCGCAGGGTATGAGGCGGCAAAGGATATCAGGCGATATATTGAGCACTCAACGGATGGCTTCGCATACTTTCTAGCTGAACAGGCCAACGACTCGTCGAATGATCTTGACGGTCTCTCAAAGTCCCGGATGGTGGTCATCCTCCAGCAAGAGGGCGTGTTCCGCACCAACTGCCTGGATTGTCTGGATCGTACCAATTTGATACAGAGCATCATCTCCCAGATGGCCGTTGAAGCATTTTTAGGACACAGGGGCGAATATGCGGCAGCCGATTTCTGGATGCGACACTCGAGCCTTTGGGCTGACAACGGAGACTCACTCTCCAAGATTTACGCCGGGACTGGTGCATTGAAATCGTCATTCACACGACATGGGAAAATGTCGCTCGCCGGAGCCGTTGCCGACGTGCGAAAGTCTGTGCAGCGTATTTACCACAACAACTTCCTCGACCCGTCCCGTCAGATCACTATTGACATGCTACTGGGGCGTCTTGTCGGGCAAGCTCCAGTCTATTTATTCGACCCCGTCAGTGACTATGTCTCCGCGGAGCTGGGCAAGAGAAGTGAAGAGTACACATCTTTCCGGTCTATAAGCATGTGGGTTGGCACCTTCAATCTCAATGGGCGTACAGAAGGCGCAGATGAAGACCTCTCCCCGTGGCTGTTCCCACCAGCCATGGGATCAACGCAGCCAGACGTGTACGCTGTAGGGTTCCAGGAGATCGTCGAACTTAGCCCTCAACAGATCATGAATAGCGACCCGACTCGGAAGCAACTCTGGGAACAGGCTGTCAGGAACACACTTAATCGCCGCCAGGCGGCACTGGGAGGAGAAAAGTATGTGCTCCTGCGAAGCGAACAGCTGGTTGGAGCCGCACTTTGCGTCTTCGTAAAGACGTCGTCGCTGGGGAAAATAAAGAACGTTGAAGGCAGCGTCAAAAAGACGGGAATGTCTGGCATGGCTGGCAACAAGGGAGCGGTCGCTGTTCGGTTTGACTATGCTAATACCCAGATTTGCTTTGTCACGGCACATCTTGCGGCGGGTTTCGCCAACTACGACGAAAGAAACCGAGACTACGCGACGATCCATCATGGTCTACGGTTTCAGCGTAACCGAAGTATTGATGATCATGGTAAGTGTTGCTAGAGAGAGTGCATGCGAGGTGCAGTCTTCATTCTAGTGCTAACGACCGTCACAGATGCCGTTATATGGTTGGGAGACTTCAACTACCGCATTGGACTCACCTCAGAAACTGCTCGTTCTCTCGTCCAAAGAGGTGATCTCGAGACGCTTTATGAAAATGACCAGCTGAACTTGCAGATGGTTGCAGGGCTGGCCTTCCCATTCTACTCCGAGGCAAGGATCACCTTCTTGCCGACATACAAATTCGATATTGGGACAGATACATATGACACTTCGTAAGATTCCCAGAACTTATATTTTACAAAAAATCACTCGGTCCTTGAAAATTCTAACCCAATCTCTACAGGGAAAAGGCTCGTATCCCTGCTTGGACAGACCGCATCCTGCGCAAGGGGCCCAACCTGCGTCAGAATCTATACAACTGCGCACCCTTGAAGTTCTCGGACCATCGGCCAGTGTACGCCACTTTCGATTGCAGAGTGAGCATCATTGATGAGCCGAAGCGAGAGGCCATCAGCCAGCAACTTTATAGCAAACGAATTGCGGACGTGGGAGATGCGGTTCACATTGCAGAGGGCGACGAGACGGAGGATGAGGATCTCATTGGCTACGATGCCATCGAGCCTGGGCTGCCGCCAGCGAGCTCCGATCGGCAGAAGTGGTGGCTGGACAAGCAACAGCCAGCCCGCGCCCAAGTAACTGCTCCCGAGGGAAGAGACGGCCAGCCAATGGTTCTCAATCCTCACCGTCCTTCAAACCCATTCGGTCACAATGAAGAGCAAGATTGGATATCAATATCCCGCTCCTCATCCAGGGCATCACTGACGAGCCTGTCAAGTTCACCATTTGAGAAGGTGATGGTGCCCAGCATGATCAATAGTTCCGCATCCAGCATCGCACCAAGGAAGGTTCCTCCCGTCGGCAGCTACGAGAATGGCAGCCTGGCCGCGAAAGTGGGACGGATGAACTTGGCCAGTGATCAAGACGTGCGGGCCGGGGGTGTTCCTCCACAACTACCGCCTCGGAGGCAGACGGGAGACTTGACTCCGGACTCACCATCCGTCCTCAACGCAGCAGGAGGTCCTAGATCAGGATCAGGAATGCCGGCAGGTCTCCAGGCGCCTCTGCGACCCACCTCGGCCGCGTCTTCATTCTCATCGACGCAAGGGAATTATGCATCAACACAACCTACCGGGGGCAAACAGCCGCCGCCCGTGGCTAAGAAACCGGCCTACCTCACCAGCCCCGTGCTCTCAGACCCCTCATCTAACGGGGCCGCCGGTGCGAACAACGGGTTCGCCGCACCCTTACAAAAGTCACGAACGATGCCGGTAGCTGCGTCTGGCAGAAAACAGGGCCCAGTATTGCCTCCGGGCCGGGGGAGTGGATCGATGGCCGGGCCGTCCCAGAAGAACCCCGGGCAACATCAACAACAAGGCCCCATGGATTTACTCGACGATCCCAGTCAAGATCTCTTGGGCGGATGGGAAGCATTGCAGCCAACCTCTGGCACGGGGCGGTAGGTTGAACAGATGAAGGGAATACCAGCCCCTGGCGGGACCATGGATTCTACTCGTAACGACAGCGGGGCAGGAAGAGGCGGGAAGCACGGCGTTTTGGATGAGATTGGGATCACAGGATGGCCCGAGAGTACATGTTGGATATCACATATCAGGCTTTAGAGGTAGGAAGTCTAGCGGTATACGGAGGGAAGGCAAAAACACCTGGGGCCCTGGAGCGATGGCAAAAAGGAAGTTGGTCTAAGATATATTGGAATATTCTCCCTAGCTATCTTCGTGCATGGAGTTTATGATTTACAGCCAAAACCAATGAGAATTAGCGATCACACTGCCAAAGCACATAGATACACGACGTGAGTACCGCTCGAAGGAGGGCCCGTGGGTGATCAGCGTCTCGACCAGCACATCATGCCCGGAATAGGCGCTTACCCTGCAGGCGCCTAGGCCATGGCGCACCAAGTCGGTTCCACCAAGAGAGGAGCATTGTCTGGCCTCGGTGACGGAAGAATAAAGTTGACACCAGATCCTCCTGGGTAGGACGAGGCGGCCTGTGCTGACCAGCCCACGGCAAGTTTCGCGCGCTGTGACACGCGCCCGGGCAACAAAGTTCCATCTGGGCGTGCAGCTTGTGTCAGGCCGCCAGCGCCTTGACCCGGGTCTAGGCCCTCGATAGGCCCCCTGGGCCCCCAATCACGAGGCGGGCACGATAACACGCAATACCTGCCTGCCTGCGGGCTTCAGAGGATGCCAGTGTACCTGGGTCCGTCCTGTTTGCCTGTCAATCTGTCCAATGCACACACAGAGGCTCGACTGCCGAGTCATGGCCATGGCGGGCGGTCACGGACCAGGGCCAGGGCCAGAACTAGGGACTTGGACCTCCTGCTCGCCGAGGGCTCCCCACCCCCACAGATCCACTCATCCGCTGGAGTGAGGCGGTCTCCGGCCGTCGACGAGGAGGGGAGGAGGAGAAGGAGGAATCTGTGGGCTGAGACTGGTCAAATCACGGCCAAGCAAGCTGACTGGATGGGCTGCACAGATTATGGAGGCATCCTGTTGTACATCTGTGCATGAACCCGCCCATGTCACCGTAGCGCGCTGCATGACTGGCCCTCTTCCTCCAGCAACCCTGTACCGCCTCTGCCCATCCTTGCAGCGAAGCCGGACCACGGCAACAAAACGACAGTGACAGTCCCCAAGGCGAAAAACTCCCATCATCAGACCCGGACACGCGGCGCCAGCGTTGGTGCGTTCCCTAACGCCCAAGGTTTCTGCCTTCCTCCCATCCCACCCTGCCTTCATCGCGTGCCACCTGTTCCCGCTAGCCAAGGTAGTTAGTGTATGTAGTTGCGCTTGGGCTTGGCTTTGACCTCGCCGTCCCCATTGAAACCCTCGATGGAGGCTTGTACAGAGTAGTAATAGTCTGGGCTGGCGCGCTCCCACAGGCCGCCTCTTGTGTCTCACGGCTTCAACCCGGCCTGATAACCCATCTCCCTCCCGCCTTCTTTCCCCGAACCCCAATGCAAAAACTCGCCTCACTGCCGCTTGAATCTGACACAGCCGTGCCCGTCTTTTTGCTCGTGCGAGCCTGACCCCGTCCAATGCCCAGTGTGTGCACAGCATAGGCCTGCCCCAGCTGCCCTCGTGACCCCCTCTGCAAGTCTTTATCGTGGGTGGTTTCACTGGGTGCCCGCCCAGCAGTATCAAACGACCACTAGGTAACGGCGCGCGGGCGAATAATCCACCACCACCACCACCGTCTATCACTGACAAGTACCAACTCGCCCATCGCCCCGACCGTCATAACCGCCAAACCTCCCTCTCACGCCGTCAATCTATCCATCAATCACTCACCCATCGGCTCGAGTGAATATCCGCGCGTCCAGACTGCCGCCCAGTGCACACGCCAACTACGCTACTTTTGACAGTCCAGGCTCTGTCCAGGGCGAGATCGCCACGCACTAACACGCATCCCCACCTCGCAATCACCAGTATATCAGTATCGGCCAATCCGTGAGAACCCCAGGCACAGGAACCAGCTCGCTCTAATTTCCCCCCAAGCTGGAATCCTTCTCTTATACCTCGTCTTTCCCAATTCCAGGAGGGATTTGACAACAGTCGACGTCCTTCTCTCTCTGGGCCAAACTTTCTGATCTGCAGTGGCTTTGCGTTGGCATTCATGCATATGAATTGCGCCCCTTTGCCACATCGGATCTAAACAAACATCCATCGCCTTGTCACGCTGCTGCTGCCGCTCTCTCGATACTCGTCCTAGAGGATCCCCCCCCGAAATCTCGCGACCAAAACTCTGATCCGGGGAGCCCACTCATTGTTTCGCAACATCGGAGACTTGGAGCTGGCAAAAGCTTGCCCAGGAAGCGAACACCGTCTCAACCTTAAAAATCCCTGCAGCACCTTAAACAACAGCCATCCTTGGGGCCCAGCTAAAAGGGACACCCTCAATTCCAATTCCTCAGCTTTCACAAGCGACAGAAAAGAAAGGGGGAAACAACAAACACAATCGTTTCTGTACCCCATCATCTCATCCTCCAGTCCTTCTCTATAATACCCACATCCGCCAAAATGGACCAGACCGACGCCGACCTCCCACCCCCCATGTCCCGCGTCAAGCATAACCGCATCGACATCTGGCGCAACGAGGTCGCGGCCCTCACCCTCGACACGGCCGTCGACACGACCGACGACCCAGCGGGCCACTCCCCGCCTCCCTCCTCCGCCATCTCCTCCGCCTCCTCCTCCAGCAGCTTCCTCTCCCTCTCCTCCCCCGCCGCCTCGAGGGGCCGCCGCTTCTGGCGCCGCCTAAGCCACCGCCTCACGGGGAGGCCCCTCGACCCCTCGCCCCCCGACGTCGCCAGGACGGACATGTACCGCACGGAGCAGTCGCTGTCCTCCCCTCGCCATAACCCCCCGAAAGACCTGGGCAGGAGGGGACGGGCAGAGGCAGACGCCTTAGGCGAGGAGAGCAGCCGTGACGGGCTCCAGGGCGCGCTGGGCGCCAAGCAGGACCGGCTCGAGCGGGCGGCGAGGCTACTCGAGGAGGGTCCCGTCCGGGAATGAAGTAGACGGGATCTCTCTCTGATGGGGGGAGGAATACACACCCGTCTTTAATGTCTTATTTTACGCATCTAATGAACTGAGCAATGAGGAATATATACACACACATAGGGCCGGTATAGTTGGCAGGGGCGAAATAAACTTGATTCCCTCTTTTTTTCTACGTTTATTTTGCACGTATACGTTGTTGTTGCCTTTGGCTGGAGTATATATGCTGCCTTTACCTACGTCAAAGTACATAATATAAAGTTACCTAATCCCCGATGGAGGGGTGGATATTTTGGATCAAGCACAGCACGTTTTGTGAATAAGTGTATCATTCAGTATTGATTTTTTTATTAATTTAAAGCCATCTCAGCCGTTCCAAGGAACTCTGTCCGTGTTGTCCGCGGCGATACAAAGAACAAAGTAACGATCCACAGGAACAAGCTACAGAAAACTAACTAGGAGGTTTCTGACCATTGTGTGCGAACCATGTTGTGCCTTGAAAGCGTTGGGGACGAGCTCTTGCAGACACAAGAGCAAGGCTATCTTCTGCCAAATGGGCTGAGATGTGCTTGACTGCTTCTTCATTGACGTGATGAGACGAAACGGTATGACAGGTAAGGAAAAGGGTAAAAAAAGAAAAGACGACAGCAATAGTAGAAAACATCTCCATGGCAATTCAGTGAGAACCGAAAAGAAAAGAGAACATCGTGAGGGTAGACAAGCGAGAGATAAAGAGGCGCGCGAGATGGAGGCATTCTTGCGATTATCTGTCGGTCCAGAGAAACCATCCATTCCACCACCGTTGGCAGTGAAACCGGTCCGTCTCCTGTCCCAAGTTAAAGCAACAAACGTGAAGAATCAAATCCACGCCGCAAACCAATTTTCCCACAAAACTCCCCCCGATCCAAATCATTTCGCATCCCCTCCTGCCATTACAGCAACGCACCGCGTAGAGGGACTAGTATATTAGCTAGCCAGCCAGCCAGCGTTGGAAGACGTGACCCAGCCACCCCTTGTCCAAAAGGCGAACAGAGTGTCGGAAAAGGGAGGCATCTCGGTTTCCAACCTGCCCGAGACGCCTTTGGTATCAGGAAAGAAGTAGGGACAATTGTTTTAGGAGGCAGCGGCGGGAGCGGGCTGCTCCTCGGCCGGCTTGGTCTCCTCCTCAGCAGGCTTGGGTGCCTCAGCCTCCTCCTTCTTGGCGCCGTCAGCAGCCTGGGCCTCAGCATCGCCGCTATCGGACGAGGTCCAGAGGGTGAGGTTGTCGCGCAACAGTTGCATGATAAGGGTGCTGTCGCGGTAGGATTCCTCAGAGAGCGAGTCGAGCTCGGCAATAGCATCATCAAATGCCTGCTTGGCCAGGTGGCAAGCACGGTCGGGGGAGTTCAGGATCTCGTAGTAGAACACAGAGAAGTTCAGGGCAAGACCGAGACGGATGGGGTGGGTGGGGGTAAGCTCAGTCTGGGCAACGTCGGTGGCACTCTGTGTAGAGGTGTCAGTCGAGACCAAAGAAATTGGCTCAAGTGGAAGGGGATGGTGTATGGGCTTAAGGGTATGGATTTTACCTTGTAGGCCTCGTGGGCCGCAGTGGCAGCGACCTTGCGCTTCTCACCGGAGGCAAACTCGGCAAGGTAACGGTGGTAGTCACCCTTCCTGATGAATGGGGAAAAAAGGGAAAGCGTCAGCCAAACCAAATGATTCATCGATCACAAAACGCACGGCCAAGGCTCTTCACGAGGAATTCCATTGCCGAGAAAGAAAAGAAAAAGAAGAAAAGAAGAAAAGAAAAGAAAAACAATAACAAAGCAAACAATGAACTCACATCTTGTGGTAGAAGACCTTAGACTCGCCGGTGGCGGCGTTGGGGATAAGGCTGTCGTCGAGGACGTCGAGAACATCCTGGCAAACCTTCTCGAGCTCCTCCTCGATCTTGATGCGGTACTCCTTGATGGTGGAAACATGCTTGTCGGATCCCTTAGTCTCCTCCTTCTGCTCGATGGAGGAGATGATACGCCATGAAGCACGGCGGGTACCGACGACGTTCTTGTAGGCGACGCTGAGAAGGTTGCGCTCGTCAACGGTGAGCTCACCGCCGAGCTTGGCAACCTCCTTCATGTAGGTAACCATTTCATCGTAACGCTCGGCCTGCTCGCAGAGGCGGGCGAGGAAGGTCTTGCTGTAGAATCGAGGGCACACGGTCAGACTTGGTTCGGTTTCAAATGCGAGCAAAGTTGGGCGGGGTCAAGGGGCTTCTGGATGTCAGGAACACAAACAAACCTTTCACGCTAGATAAGGAACAAACGGGTTAGCCTCGAAATATCTCGAATAAGAAGAGTAGAAGAAAAAAAAGAGTGAAATGATGCAAATTCTCGCGTGCCAAAACACCAAGAAACTGCAAGCGCCGCGTATGGGGCGTGCGTCTGACAGTTTCTGCTGGCGCAGAGGTGCTGAGGGGCTGCGAAGAAATGAGGGCAGGCAGCACAGGATGGGCGGATCAAAGGGCAACAGCAGGGGCGAAGAAAAAACAAGCTTACCTCGGTCGCCATTTCGAAAGAGATGCGAGTACTGGGAAGAGATATAGAGATCGTGGGATAGGGAAGGCTGGAAGTGGGATGGCAGTGAGTCGTGGAGGAGGAGTTTTGTTGCGAAGAAGTGCGGGAGGGCGGCGTGTGTGAGGCGTTGAGAATGGGCTGTGTTTATATTTTGGCTTGGGGTTTCGATGGAAGGCTTTGGGGGGGGTGGAGGGGGAGGGGGTCCGCGGCCCAGTGCAGACAATGGAAATTGGGCGAAAAGCGCAGGGTAGGTGAGCGCCAAGTGAGGCCCGTTTGACGGTGACGGGGAGGGACAGCAAACTGTTGAAGCTAAGGCACCCAGCCAGCGCTTTAGGGGGCGGGTCTGCCGGCTGTCTGGCTATGGGTGCGTGCGAGATAGGCAATTACACTGGAACCTCGCGCCAACACGGCGGCTGTAGGCCACTGCGACCGCCCGCCTCTGGGTAGGTACAGGGCATCCATAATACGGCGTGGCCATGTTGGTGCTGAAGCCGACCCATTAGCCATCAATGGTGGGGCAGCAAGTCCCATGCACCGCCATTGGCCGTGCTGAGTGTCCTTCTGGATGGTTTCCGTCTTCTTTGCTTCTGCCCCCAAATGAAGAGATGCCTGGCTGTCATGCTTCGCACACCTGAAGCAAGCTGCCTTGTGGCTGCGAGCGTACTAATAAGGCAATAAGACCTGGCTGCGACCACATGTGCGTGTTGCAGCTCTCGCACCTGCTCCTAGCACTGCTGCGGGGTTGGTGTTGCTCTCTAAGCCAGGGACCGACTGGGCTACCGCTCTGGGTACTCCGTGGGAGGCATGTGCAACTCGCCCATGAGCATGAGGCCAGTAAGGATGAGCTGGAGAATACCTTAGTCCCTGCAGTCTGGCAGGCAGCTGCTGGGCCATGCCTCCCCCATCTACGTAGGCCTGCTGCTCCGTACACACATTGATGCGTCACTGCAAAAGGACTGGCAGGGCCGCTAACAGTTGGCCTAGTACCCCGGCTGGCTTCTGCCCGAGCCGAGACCAAGTGCCCACAAATTATAGAGCCCTGGCCCTGCTCCAGGGAAATGTTGATCATGTCATATTGGCCTTTCCTGCTGATTGGTACTGCGACCCTATTATGTACGTACGTTGAGCCGATATATAGCAGCTCAATAATCCAACTGCGCTGCTTGGTCGGCGCCTAGGAAAGCGAGAGCCAACGTTTGCCGCCGCTTATCACCGTCTCGGAACTGGGCTAACTTCGCTTCGTCATGGAGTGTGACGAGGTGGGAGCCAGTGGTGATTGGGCTGCGCATGGAGATTTTCTTCTCAGGCAGGCGCTTAACAAAAGTTGGCCGTGACATCTTGTGAGTGTGCAAACTCTGCCCTCACGTCAAGGCAAAATTGCGCACCAGACACACAACATGGAAACATGGGTGGCCGATGTCTTGCGGTTCTGCATTGCACATGTTCCCTCAATAAACACACGGGCGGGCCAGGCTGGGCTAGGCTGTGTTCCATGTCTCGCTCTCACCTTGAAGCAGTTCCCAGCCCCAGTCCAGTCCTTGGCCTGTTCATGCTACCTATTGCTAAGATACCCCGCCAGATTCACGTGCTGTCATACTCGCGCCCTGCCCATTCAGTCGGGTTTGTATCGGGGGATCCGTGTCTCATTAAAAAAGTAAGAAACATCAATGCTGTCCTCTTCTGCCCGCCTCACTTATGGTCGAGCCTAGACTCACCACCGGGTACGAGCGTCTTCTGGCATACGTAAGGCATGGAGGCATGCATTCTCGCAACAGCTGAGCCTCTAAGCCGCCGCCACGAACTGCGGCTGTGTCGTCACACAATGTGGGAACAAAAAGGCTCGACTCGACCGAGAACCCAACACCCCACGTAAGAGTTGGCTGCGTCGTGTGCGAGGGCCTCATCCATTTATGCATGTAGTCGCTCCATCCGGTTTCAGCCGTGACCCATCTCGCCAGGCTTTTTTCTTCATGGTGGAGATGAGGCACACGCGCGGATGTGTGTGTGTGCTCCCGTCCCTTCCGTTCCATCTGATCTCGAAGCATGACTCTTCTTCATTCTGCCCAAGAAAATTCCTGGTAAACCGCCTGCTTCATGGGCACCCTACGGCTGTTGGTTCCCCAGGAAGCCCTGATTTAGATGCTGAGCAGCTATTAGGGGTAGAATAGTCTATTTGTTTATTGACCATGAGACTAAGAGATATGAGATATTATATATTAGATATACTTAAGGGCTATGAAAAAAAAAAGGATGATTCTTAAAGATGTCCGAACCACTCCAGCTATGGACTCTCTATACAGTAGCTGCCCGATCCCCCCACACATTATAGCTCATCCACCACCACCTCGGAGCTCCCTATCGGACCACGGCCCCAGTTTGTAGGATCACCTCCTGGTATACATAGGCCAAGTCTCCAGAAATAATCTCGATGGGCGAAAAATAGTTCCCATAACTTATATCGTGAATAAGGGTCGCTGTCTGCAATACAATTGGTATCGTCGTCTCCATGGCAGTGGCGCACATCTCTTTCTGCGGGTGAGAGGCTCGCTTTGGATATGAATATCTCCCCGGCATGGGAGCTGTAGCCCCATTCTGTCAGTGGGAGAAGCGGGACAGGATCGTTCGCGTGGGTGACTCGTCGATACGGCCGATGATCCGGTTGGGCATCTCCATCCAAGTCGAATACGGAGTCGATGAACTTTGCAAACTGGCCGTTGCCGACCCGAGGTTCTCCAAACGTGGTGACGACCAGATTGTCCCATCCAAATGCCAACTTCAACTCGAGTGCCGCAAGACATGCCAAAGCACCCCCGAGGCTATGCCCGACGAGATGAATGGGCGAGTTTGGGTATTTCTCCCGTAGTTTGAGAAGTTGAGGCACAACCACCGTCCTCGTAGTCTCCCATGAACTCATGAAACCCATATGAACCGTACAGTTCGTACAGACAGGGTGAGGCTTGTCAGTGCCATTCTCGGGGGATGGATAGGGAACGTATTCCTGCGGCACCGTACTCAGGTCAACGACTGTGTTGGTGATACTGTAGGTTCCACGGAAAGCAACCATGATAGTATGATTGGCATCTGCAATGTCATCACTTCCCTCCGCAGGACGTTCGGCACCGTGATCAACAGCGATATAACCGCAACTGTCACTCATGAGAACACCGGTATTCCATGCTGTGACAAGAGAGAAGGTAGGGAATTCATCGCATCGAGAAATGCAGTTGAACGGCTCGCCGAGACCGGAATTTCCAATACAGTAGCTTATATCAACGACCCTTGATAGGCGCTCGAGCTCGGAGAAGAGCGCGGGGGATATGGTCGGATTTGAGAACGGCTGTTGCGACACAGTATGCCGATCCCCAGATGGAATATTCAACGAAAGCCCAGCTTTCGCCAAACTGAGGAGCGACAGTACCAAAACGCCGACGCCTTTCAGTGCCATCATTGCGGTTGAGGGGCATCAATTAAAAGCGATTGAAGTTTTAGTAGGTATCGTCCGAATGCATTGTGGTGCGTTAAGCACAGTGCTGTCCAATTACGGAGAGGTGATTGAAATCCAGGAGACGGCCAGACTATCCCTCATGTTTCACACATGACGCACCCGGCAGCTGTTGGACGAGCCTTGACAAGGAGGTGGTTGGGTGAGAAAGGGTAGTAGTGAGGTCTTGTGGTCATCATTTGTTGGGGTAGAAGCCAGCTACGTCTGGGGTGGCGGAGGTATGTGGTCACGGGGTAGGCCGATCAGGAATACAAGCATCGAGTTCTCTCCATCATATGTAAAGTATCACCACAAATCAGGATGAAAGTAATACATGCCCTCTATGACTTCCTATATAATAAAAAATGAAGCTATCGAAGCAAGAACACTACTGTGATGAGCTCATATGGCGGATGATTAGATGATTACCTCCGATAAGCGGCAGATAAGAAGTAACTCCACAACCAGAGAGGCATCGGTCCGGTCCAGCGAGAGTGGACCTCCTCCAACCACACAGAAAATTCGCTTACCCTTTGGCACGTGACCCACAAACTGCCAGCGAAAATTCCGCCCTCCCTCCCCACTAGTAATTGGGAAATTTCGAGATTTCTCTTTCCGAATACTGCGACTATCACGACTAACCACCCAGCACATCACCAACCCGCCCATCAACCGACAAAGATGGCCAAGGAAGCCCCCGTCAAGACCGGTCTGACCGTTGGTCTGAACCGCGGCCACGTACGTGTCATCGAAGTCTCACCTCGTGGAGGATCTCTGCTGCTCCGCGAGCTCGTCGACGCCCCAACGCAAGCAGAAGATGGACGCTGACATGTATGGTTTGTTACACCTTTATAGAAGACCACCGCTCGCGTTGTGAAGCCCCGTATCTCCCGCAGCAAGGGTCACCTGAGCAAGCGCACCGCTTTCGTCCGTGAGGTCGTCAAGGAGGTTGCTGGGTGAGTTTTTCCAATTCCCCCCTCTCGAAAGATTTCACTTTGCAATGGCTTGGTTGGATGGAGGCACTGGATGCAATTGGCAGAAGACGACTTGGAATCGGTTTTCACGGGTGTCAATGCTGCTCCAATGGTCTCGCCGAATGGCCGTCGCAAGGAAATTTTACTTGGAGATGAACCTTAACTAACAAAAGACTCTTTTTCTCTTAGCCTTGCCCCCTACGAGCGCCGCGTTATCGAACTCCTCCGCAACAGCAAGGACAAGCGTGCCCGTAAGCTCGCCAAGAAGAGGGTGCGTAACTCGGTTCCGAATATTATTCTGTATGAAGTCGAGGTAAACTAACAATCGGATCAGCTCGGTACCTTCGGCCGTGCCAAGAGAAAGGTCGACGAGCTCCAGCGTGTCATCGCTGAGTCCCGCCGCACAGCTCACTAAGTGCTTGAATCTCGAAAGTGAAAAATTATTTGGGTTTCGCATGGGTTGGCGCGTGGTCATGGTTGACTCGATTCAAAAGAAAGGCTTTGATACAATTTTGCTGCAGGGCTTGGCTGTGGCTAGGAATAAAATACCAAGCATGACCCACGTCTGAAATTTCTCGAAAGTTCAATGTGTATGATGTTATGATTTCGATAATCTGTCTACCAACAACTCATCATCAATGTGAAACTGCTAAAAGGACAATGGCATATTTCCAACTAAAATAACAACTTAAAGGGGTCCAAAACGCCTACCAATGCTAGTCCCCGATCTTATATTTCAAAATGGAGGACTCCGTGCCCTTGATTCTATTTCTTTCCCATCTTGAACCATTTCGGTAGCTTCTTCTCAAGACTCCCGGGCTCCTTCTCTTCCTTCTTTGCCGTCTGGACCACTGGCTGACCTTTCTCCTCTTCTACCTGTGGTACCTTCGGGACCTGGACAGCCTGCCCTTGCTGCGCAACTGCTTGTTTGAGAAATGGGCGCTTTCGAACGTCAGGCTTCACGCTATCATCCCAGACAACATTCAGCAGAACCCGCCCTGTGAACTTGTAGTTTTTGACCAAAGAATTGGATGGGTTGGTGTTGTCCTTGATGATCAGCTTGCTGCCGGGTAATGACAATCGAAATGGCTGTGAGCTATCTGCCATTACGTGGCGAACGGCCTCGTACAGAAATCCCCCTGTTGCCGTAGGTCCAACCTCCCATTCGCTACTCGTGTTATCCGGGAAGCGAATCTTGACTAGGACAGACTTGACAGCAGCAATCTTAGCTGCCTCAGCAGCCGCCTTCTCTTCAAGTTCCTTGTCCGAGAGCAGTCTCTTGTTCCTTGAGTGTTCTAGTAAACGTGCCTGATGTAGCTGTGCATGGGCGATTGTGGGGGTGTAGTCTCCCTCGCTAACTGGTGCTTGTGCAGCAGCAGGAGCTGAGCCGGTGGGAGCGAGAAAGACATGCACAGGTTGCAAGGAATTCTCTGGCACCGACGAGCTGGCTGCCAGGGTGTCACTTTCCGGCGCACCGGGGGCAGCATCTGTTTCTGCGGGTGTTTCAGAGACTTGCGCAGATTGCTGTTGGGAACTGTCGGCCTCCGGGGCACTCTCGGGCTCCGTATTCGCCATCGGTGTATCCTCGCTCGGTTCGGGGAGGTTCTCTGGAGCTTTGTCCTTTCCTGAGGTAGCCTCCGGCTCTTTCTCTCCGTCCTCTGCCTCCTTGAAAGCCTTGCTGATGTGCTCCATGGCATCATATAGTGTCTGGTCGGTAGCCCTGTAGGAGAGACGGATGAGGACACTTCCTGAATTATACCCAAGCTGAGATAGGGTTTTTTGAAAGTCGGCGAAGGTCGCATACTCTCGTCCCATGATGTTGAGAACAGGAGTCTCGTAGAAGAGCTGACCACCTCCGCTCGAGGCGCCTCCAACCAATTGAGCAACACCCCGCGCGGTGAAGTTGAGAGTTCGCCCAGCACTGGCGTCGCCGCTCTCAAACTGCCGTAGTATCTTCCATAGCGACAAGTTGCTGGGGAATTTTTGGATCAAGCGGCCGCCTGGTATCTCTTTGCCTTCGGGGTGGGGGACCTGGAGAGCTACTTGGACTGCGGAGGGGGTTTTCGACTTCTGTACAAGCTCGAGCTTCGCGCCGCCGGTTAACCCAGATGTTCGGAATGGTACGGAGAGGTCGACAGTCTTTTGTTTGTGTCTGCGAGTTGGATGGCGGTTAGATATCTACTGATTTGTGCTTCTAAGGAGGGGGGCGGCCTACTTGACCAGATATGCGTCGGCGGGGAGGTTCAGCTTCTTGCAGGCCTCCTGGAGAACATCGATGAGGTATGTACCAGGCGTTACTTTGATCGTCGTGCGCCGGAGGTCCGTAGCAATCACCACCACATGCGAAGCCATTGTGACAAGTGTATTTGTGATGATGTGGCGGTTGCAGCGAGCTGCCAAGGTACGCAGCTGGTGATAGTGCTATTATAAGTGGCTACCGGGTACTTTGGCTTAGGAAGCGCAAACGTCACAATAGGCAGTAGCACCGTTCGTCATTTAGACACCCGGCAAGTGATTTGTAACTCCCGGTAGGCAACTGAGTGACATTGAATTTGAGACACTCAATAATCCGATACTACTGTTCGTAGAATTAAGAATACGAAGTGTGATGATTTTAAGACCTGATAACATATGCCTAAAAGACTAAACACTAATATTATAATTTATGTGGTTCTATACTGCTGCTCTATTGGTTTTGTCATTATGGAAGGGGTCTGCTTCTACCACCCTCAAATAGTGTCTCATTTCTTCTGCCGCCCGCTTGCCCATACCTACTTCCCTATAACAAAATCGCTTGGAGCAATCGATCATTATAACGAGAGATAGCTAGGTTATCTTCGCTGTGAACTTGACATCTCTATCTACCTCTGCTGAGACGGGCGATCGGTGCAGACCTGTCCTCCTTGTCTTGTGCTATGACAAGTGATTGCTGCAAGTAAATATCATTCTCTCGGGCCGTGGTGTTGTCTCATCTCATTATTGAGTTAGGTTCTGCTCAGCGAGCAATGTGGAGGGGATCGCACCCAGCTTGCCAGCCCACTATGCTGTGTGGTTAGTCAGCAAGCGGCATCTACGTAACCTGTAGTGAAGGTGGGTGCCTCTGCTGGTGGTACGCACTGCGACTGCCTGTAGCCTTAGCTAAGAGCCAGACCTCCACCAAGCTGCACCACCTCCAGCTATCAAGCTACCCGCCTACCCAACCCAGAACCAACCGAACCCCGTCCATCGGAACACAGACAGCTTTGGTGACAGACGCTAAAGCAATCTACCACGTCTTTAAAACCTCGGCCATTCAGCCTAGAAACCAGACGTCTATTTCCAGTGTACGATACCGCTCTCAACCCTTGCTCTCGCAACCCGCACCCATCAACTAAACCCAACCTCGAATCAGAATCATGGTATGGCAGCGTTTGACCACCATCTACTTCTTCACTCTTGGCCCCGGCTAACACATTGATAGTCTGATCCGTCAAGTATCAGTTAGTAGCTTCCCCCTCGGCACCAGCTAATCCCCCCCCAAGCTCGAGAAGCTAACCACCGAGCACCAATACAGATGGCGGTGCCTGCGTCGCCATGGTGGGCAAGGACTGCGTTGCAATCGCCTGCGATCTCCGCCTCGGCATGCAGGCCCTCACCATCTCCAACAACTTCCCCAAGGTGTTCCAGTACGGTGACGTCTTCCTCGGCCTGACCGGCCTGGCCACCGACGTCAACACCGTGAGCGACCTCTTCCGCTACAAGACCAACATGTACCGCCTCCGCGAGGAGCGCCCCATCGCGCCCCGGACCATGGCCAACCTCGTCTCCTCCTCCCTCTACGAGCGCCGGTTCGGCCCCTACTTCGTCTCCCCCGTCGTTGCAGGTCTCGACCCCAAGACGAGCAAGCCCTTCATTTGCGGCTTCGATAGCATCGGCTGCATTGACTTTGCCAAGGACTTCATCGTCTCCGGTACAGCATCCGACCAGCTGTTTGGTATCTGCGAAGGTCTATGGGAGGCCGATCTGGTATGTTGCATATGCAAGCCACCCCTCGCTCTTCTTCCAATGCTAACCCCTCGGCTCCAGGAACCCGACGACCTCTTCGAGACAATCTCCCAGGCTCTTCTCAACGCCGTCGACCGTGACGCACTGTCCGGTTGGGGTGCGCACGTCTACATAATTGAAAAGGACAAGGTCACCAAGCGGTTATTGAAGGGAAGACAGGACTAGAGGCGTTTCAGGGCAGTATTGAATTTAAGATCAGGAATGGGTTATGGCTATCATGCTTCGGCCTCGGTCCCTGCATCTTGTACGAGTAAACCGGGTCACCGGGCTAATATCAATGCACGGCACTGGAACGAACCTTAGAATGAAAAAGAATATAAAGAGCATAAATCTCATGATGATAAATGGAGATGTAACTCGATTCCCATCATCGATGTCATTATATGCCAGTGACCAGAGTAACCTTGATGACAGTTAACTCCTGATAGCAAGCCCAGAAAGAAATAATAGCGATATGCAGGGATTGGTTGCTAATCAATCATTATCTTACGTGGAATTTTGGCTAACATTCGATTTGGAATGGTTTTCTATTGATCCAGTAGTAACACCTAACCCATGCTCCAAGACCGAAGCCACCAGTGTATAAAGCCACCCCCTTCGCCTTGATTCTTCTCCTTGTAGATTGATGTACATGCAAATGCTTTCTTCTACCGTCTAAGATGACCATTTCACTTGCAACGCACGAACCCAGTTCATGCGTGTGAGCGAGCAGGCCGTTGCTCGCCGATGACCTAATATCCCCATCTAGTTACATGACGTCCCGCCATGATTAAGGGGGTCGCAATCCGAAAGTTGCTTTGAAGGTCTTTATCTTCTATTTGTCTTTCGCTCTTCCTGATCGTCTATTGCTCCTTCTTGGCCTTTACGTCGTCGACGACGATCTTTTGCATGAAAAACTGTCGCTCGATCAACTTGAGCACCTCATCCAGAAGACTAAGAAAAAGGAACAGTTAGTACAATTTGATTGCTGTTGGGGAGATTTGGGGACATAAGAAACTTACATGACAGGTGCGCTGATATAAACAACTGCCTTCCATTCTGTCACATTAAGAGGCAGAATCTGGAAAAGGGTCTGTAGAACCGGTGTGTAGAGAAGGGCAAAGTGAAGGGCCATGGACAGAGCGATAGCGTACACAAGCATCATGTTCTTCCACAAAGG
This sequence comes from Clonostachys byssicola, assembly GCA_902006505.2. Lineage (NCBI taxonomy): Eukaryota > Fungi > Ascomycota > Sordariomycetes > Hypocreales > Bionectriaceae > Clonostachys > Clonostachys byssicola. The sequence continues at coordinate 422,273 of CABFNO020001560.1, read as the reverse complement.
CAGGCTCAGGAGGGACTCGCTGGAGGACAGGGCGTTCATGGCGTTGAACATCTCAATGACTACCAGGATAGACAAGGACACGGTGGAAGCAGACTTGGCCATATCGTTGCTGAACATCTCACAGCCAATCTCGGGGAAGTCAGCCGAGCAGTGGTGGAATTTGGACAGGTGGTGGAAGGAGATCTGGGGTCCTTCGGGGTTGTACATGAACCACCAAGCATATCCAGCGACAGTAGCCAGACCAACATAGGTACCAATGACAAGGTAGCGGATGAAAAGCCAGCCGCCAATCAGGACTTCGTCTCTCTTGCGAGGCTGGCGCTTCATGATGTCATGGTCAGGGGGGTTGAAGGAGAGAGCAGTGGCAGGGAGACCATCGGTGACAAGGTTGACCCAGAGGAGCTGGACGGGGATGAGGGCCTCGGGCATGCCAAGGGCGGCAGTGAGGAAGATGGAAACAACCTCACCAATGTTGGAAGAGATGAGGTAGCGGATGAATTGCTGGGTATTGTTGTAGATGGAACGGCCTTCCTCAATAGCAACCTCAATGGTGGCAAAGTTGCTGTCTGTCAGGACCATGTCGGCAGCCAGCTTGGACACATCAGTTCCAGAACCCATGGCAACACCAATATCGGCCTTCTTGAGGGCAGGGGCGTCGTTCACACCGTCACCGGTCATGGCAACAACCTCTCCCATGGACTGGAGCAAATCAACAAGCTTGGACTTGTGGCCAGGCTCGACACGGGAAAACAAAGAAGCAGTCTTGGCGGCCTCGAGTTGCTGGCTGGGGCTGAGGTTGTCAAATTCACGTCCAGTATAGCTCTTGCCCTTGAGGTCTTCATGCTGAGAGAAAACACCAATCTGTCGGCAGATGCTCTCCGCAGTGTTTCGGTTGTCTCCAGTGATAACAATAACCCTGATACCGGCTTCCTTGCATTGGCGAATAGAGCGAGGGACCTCCTCTCTGGGAGGGTCAAGCATACCGACCAAACCAATAAGAGTCATGTTCTGCTCGAGCTGAAGATACTGCTCGGTTGTCTTAGCCGTCTTCGTAAGGGGATTCTTGGAGGCGTCATCAACCGAGGCGAGAGCAATTACGCGTAGACCACGGTTGCCATACTCGACAACCTCCCTCAAAAGAGTCTCTGAGAGCTTCTTGTTGATAGCAACCTTCTTACCGGCGGCACCAAGCACAACATGAGAACAACGATCAATGATAGATTCAGGGGCACCCTTGACAAGAAGCCTCTGCTGCTTGCCATCCTTGACAAGCACAGACATGCTCTTGCGGTCTCGCGAGAACTCATAGGTGGAAATTCGAGGCAAGCGCTTCTCATAGGTAGAGTTGGCGTAGTGGACACAATCATCAGGGTGGGTGCTGGAGGGAGCACAGGGCCCAAGCTTCTCAACCAGAACCCTGAGGGCACCCTCAGTTGCCTCACCAACGTTGGAAAATGCGCCAGTGCGAGAATCATAAGCGAGCCTGGCATCATTGCAAACAGCAGCAACCTCAGCAATCTGGCGGACTGTCTCAGAGCTTTCAGTGATGCCTTCAACTGCCTTGCCATTGGACTTGATAGCTCCCTTTGGCGCGAAAGTAGTGCCCTCCACATCGAGCTCCACCAGATCAGAACCAGTCTCATTGAGGTATACAACTTTGTTGACACTCATCTGGTTGGTGGTGAGTGTGCCAGTCTTGTCAGAGCAGATAACGCTGCAGCTTCCGAGTGTCTCCACGGAGGGAAGGCTACGGACGACGGCATTCTTGGCGGCCATCTTGCGAGTACCCAGAGCCAGGCAGGTGGTGATGACGACAGCCAGACCTTCGGGGATAGCCGCGACTCCTAGGGAGACGGCAATCTTGAGGTAGTAGATGGCACCCTTGGCCCAGGAGCCGTGGCTTGGGTCGTTGAAGTTGGGAATGTTGATCAGCCATACGAGAATGCAAATGACGGTGATAACCTTGGCAAGCTTGTCGCCAAAGTCATTCAGCTTCTGCTTCAGTGGGGTGGGCTCTGAGATTTGGGCAGTGATGCTCTCGTGAATGTCACCGATGGCAGTGTTGGGGCCTGTAAGAACGACGACAGCCTTGGCGCGGCCCGTAACGACGGTGGTACCAGAGAAGAGCATGTTGACTTGGTCCTGCTTGACAGCTTTGGTGTCCTTGACAACCGCAGAGTGATCCTTGCCAACACTTTCACTTTCTCCAGTAAGAATAGCCTGATCGACGGAAAAGCTATTGCTCTCGATAGCAATGACTCGGCAATCCGCAGGAATACGATTCCCCACGGCAACGGTGACAATATCACCAGGAACCAACTCGTCGGCCTTTACTCGGGAAACGTGTCCATCATTGCGAATTACGTTGGCCTCGTTGGCCGAGTATTCTTGGAGGGCAGCAATAGCCTTCTCAGCACTGCTTTCTTGAGAAACTCCGACGACGGCGTTGAGGATAAGAATAGTGAGAATCTAGTGTCGTGGGACAATATATCAGTACCTGAACGAAGCGCATTTACGATCGGTCTGGGCAAGGCAACTCACCACCGCAGGATCGACGAAGGCGCTCCAGCCACCCTCATCTTCGAGGAGAGCGAGAACAAATGATACGGCAGCTGATCCGAGGAGAATGATGACGAGTTGATCCTTGAATTGTTCGAGAATGAGTTCCCAAATCGGGGTGGGGGGTTCCTCTGGAATGGCTGTACAACACACAAGGCATCAGCATAAAGTCGGGAGATGCACAAGACACATTGCATATGGCAAGGCGGCAACAGGTCTAGACTCACAATTGCTGCCATGCTTGCTCCGAGATTCGCTGACCTGGCTGTCTGTCAAACCAGCGTCAGGGTCAACCCTGAACTCGTGCAGCACGTCCTGAATTGGACGGGCAAAGGCGCTCTCCATGTTGCGACGATGGTGGAATGAAGAGGCAGCAGGGCTGGAGAGTTGAGCGATGCGCCGGAGATTACTCGGGTAGGGACTGGCTGGAAGGGATACCGAAATGACTGGCTTCTGGAAGGGCTGCTCAGTGGCTCGGCATGGCGAGGCTCGAAATATTCGTCAGAACCAAAAGACCTTGCGTGATCAAGAGAAGTTCAGCCCGCTTGTACGAGTAATGAAATAATTCCTCCCAGGATGGGCGCCTTGGGAACTGCTTACCTGTACGGAGGATGGCTGCCGGAAGCCGAAACCTCAACGTGTTCAGTTGTCTTTTTTTTCCACGCAGACCTATGGGGGGCCTGCCGACTGAGATTAGTGGCCTGGGCGCGCCTAATCGGCGCTGACTCTCTGGGCATCTCCAGCGCCCCACGATAAAGTTGGGGCGCTAAACTCCTCCTGCGATGGAGGCCAGGTATCTTTGCCTTACTGGGCAGTCGGTAAGGCAAGGTACGCGTGGACGAGGCCACCCCGCCAAGCCTGCAAGTACATGCCTACTCGACTCGATGCTCGAAGGCCGATAGAAGGCCGATATGATCACAGCTGAGGAGTGACAGCTTTTGATTTTTCAGATATCGTTTCCTGCCTCTTGCGGAGTAGCGAGTTGGTGCGGACTAATATCAACCCTCTCGAGTCTGAACCAGGCCGGCAGCTAGGCTCAGACGAGTAGCCAGTACCGATAGGATTGTAAGTAATGCACCTATCAACCGCTCGGCGGCACTAAGGGACTAGAACTTTATTTGTAATCCCGAGTGCTGCTTTTTAACCGGTCCTCGCCATCACTCTAAAATAATTGAGGACAACACAGCAAACTGCTCTTGAGAATCTTGGTGATACTGGAAATGCTCCCCGCCGCGACCTTGCTCAGAACCAGCATATTCTCACTTACCCTACACCTTTGGTCCACGGTGCTACGTCATTAAATACCGATCGAAAGCCTTTTCATGTACGAAGGGTTACAGCTTACAGATCCATGCTACCTCCACTCATGTCGGCATCTGTTTCTGGGGATTTCGGGGGTTTGTGCTCGGCTGAACCTTACTGTAGGTCGGCCGCTTTTCCAAAGGCTCTTCCAGGTGCTAGTTGCAATAACTAGCGATCTACGTAGCCTCGTGTGCAGACAGGCCACATGACGGGAGTGACAGGGAGGGCGTGTTGACACGAACCCTGGCTACTTCATTTTGTAGTTTTTCAAGCAACTGGGATAAAACGTGGCACGTCTAGGAAGACACTTCAGCGTTGAATTTCAGCATAATATCAAGGAATAACCTAGCGATAAATATGATATCAAGCTAAATATCGTAGAATAATCTATTATTATCTTAGTATTGCGCTTACCTTAGATAGAAACGAGGTCCGTGCCTTGCGCGAAAAGAGCTTTAGTGTGCCATGTTTCATTTCACCAACTTGCTTTTCCACACTTCCCACGCCCAACTACCACATCGCGGAATCGTGCTGATCGATTGGTAGATACAGATAGGCATTGACTTGTGACTCTGCATGGCGTCAACAGGTGAACACACAAAGCCTATTTCCCCAGATCGGACGTGAGGGCGCAAGCCTTCTTCCTACCCCGGCAACCCGAATTGATGGCTTGCTCATCTTCGGAGTCTATAGCTCTCATCTGACGATCCTGTCTGCAGCCTGATGCACAATGCGCCGTTTCAGGATTTCCATTGACCAACCAGCCAGGCCTCGGGGTGGTTTCCGAATCTGCCACACAGATAACCGTCGTGTCCTAGACAACCTCTGCAAGCTGTAAGCCATCCCGCATAGAACCAACGGATACAGAGTCGGAGATGCCCATTGATATCAGGCACCCACAATTCCAAAATATATGCGTCTCGACCTAAGGCTTGCATGAGGCAACCCCGCAGTTCAATAGCGGAAGCTTCAACTTAAGCCTCCATCATGCAGTGCGGACGCGCTTGCCCCTCACTTGGATCGCCTGTTGGTGGCTGTGATCGCGGAACCTTTTGGTCGAGATGGTTGCCATGAGCTGCCAATGTCCCGATCGCTCCTTCGCCGAATGAGAGTTGCCACAAGCACACTGTCGATCTGCAAGCCATAAAGTTTCCAATTTGATCTGGTCCCGTTCCGGATCAGCTGGATTTCATCATCATGGTAGGACAACTGCTCAAGAGAATAAGACCTTGCCCTTCTGCTAGACCCGTAGTCAGTTTTCTCAGTTTCTCCTCACCCTGCCCTCACCTCACCTTAAGTGAACATGCTCGTCCCTGCACCAATTCAGCCCACACTCTCTTCATAGCTCATCCAGCTTTGTCTTTTCGTTGTATTCTCATGTTTCCCACATCCTCCCTGAAACATTGATCCAGAGCCCGACTCTTCCTTCACTATCTTTCAACATAGCTCTTGAGGCTTACTATTTGTTTTGGTGCCCTTGTCTCCGTGTTACGCGTTCCGTGTTGTGCGACTTGGAGATTCCGGCACCTGAAAGAGCCAAAAAGGCAATGATTCTCGCATGAGATCCGACAAGGTTGAAGCTATGTTGTAAGTAGGTGAGCTTCATTCGTCCCCCAGTCATACCCGATCACGGGCTTCGCGGGTTGTAGCTGTAAGAAAAGCCATATCCCTTCACACAAACCCCGAGAGGCAATCGCCCGTTGCTCTCCTGGTCGAATTGCGTTTGCCCTCCTCTGCCACCTGCTTGTCGCTGCTTCCTCCTCTCCATCCAGGCTGTGCCGTGCTGCCTGCCTCCTGTAAGCTACACCCAGACTCTCCTGCCCCGTCTTGAGATAAAACATTTGTCTAAGATCCCAGGATCGTGTTATAAATGCCTTTCTCCACCTGCCTCACATCGCCATGTTATGATCCCGTACGGTCGTCGGGTCAACTTTTTTGGCACTTTTGGTGGCTTTGGGCCAATTTTGGAATCCTCGTCTCCCTGAGATTTTTTGTCTCGCTCGTTTTGGACCTCTTCGTCTTCAGCATGGCTCTCGTCGATTCGTCATCTTACACCCATCATAGAGCATTTCTTAGTTCTCGGCAATCCAGCTTCTTGGCCCCCAGCATCCCGGAGACGGTGAAGGCTTCAGACCCAAAACCAAGCCACCTTATTCCATGTTCAGATTCAGATATTATCGCATCCTCTTTTTCTCTCGCCAGTTTCGACCCTCTCTTAGTGGCGATTGGGGACAATTCTTCGAGAGAAGCATCCTGTCCACAACCTGAGGCAGCCTCCAGCAATTCCGCTGGCTTGGAGCAACCGGCCACTCAACCAATTCCCTCCTTCGACTATAAACCCCAGAGAAAGGCACCTTTCCAGAAATGGATGCAATCCCTCCGCCGTAAAGCAGTGCGAATGCAGTCTGTGCCCGTTCCCGGCAATTTTAGCCACCAGGGCCTCACGCCATACGATACTCAGGAGAAGTTATCTCTGCGAAGCCTTGGTCATCGGGCGTCTTCTTCAGGATCGTCCTTTCATTTTGTTTCCGCTATCCGGAGTGCTAGTGTCAGCCTTGCCAGTGCAAGCACAGTGACGCGATCCAGGAGGAATACAACACGATCATTCCGTCTTTCGAAAACAGACAGGAGTAGCAGAGGCTCGATAGCTGGACCGAGACTGTCTGAAGATAGCCTTGGTCCGGACAGAACAGTAGTCCTCGATGCTGCCATGGTTGGGCGCTCGCTCCAGCGTCGGCGCATATTAGAGGAACTTATAAACACCGAAGAATGCTATATTGGCGATATTCGATTTCTGAAAAATGTTAGATGTCCTGTTTCCTCGAGAAATCACTTCCTGCTAACTTGATATCAGGTATATGTTACGATTCTCGCCTCTTTACCAACTCTACAAGGCGGCCTTCGCGCCTCAATCAATCGGAACCTGGCAGAGATAATTGAGCTTCACGAGGAAATACTTGGAGAACTTCATCGCGTTGTACCACTTTCAGAGTACACTCAGACTGAAGCTAGCGTATCGCTAAGCCAGATGCCAACGCACCCGGCTCACAGGCGGTGGAGGAGTCTCGATGCAGTCCCTAAGCATGACAAAAGCGGTCCGTTGCTTCAAGCATCTCCTGGAATGGACACTGAGCCACAAATTGTTGCAGAGGTGGCAAGGATATTTACAAGAAGGGTACGCAATTCATCCATCGTCCCACTCGGCAGCCGCCTCTGTGTGTGTGGCCCTAGGATAATTTGGTTAATATGTCCAGGTGAATCGCTTCTTCATATATAAGGAATATGGTGCGAAATACGAGATGATGGTCAAAGATGTTGCTTCAGCCCCCCAGGCTATGCCTGAGTGGGATACATACCAAAGAGGTTTGGAGGCTCTAGCATCGACCTTGGGGTCAGCTAAACATCTGCTTGACACAACACGAAAATCTCTGACTCTTAATGACCTTCTTGTAAAGGTTAGTTCTTGCCGGCTTCTGCTCATGATGATCCAAAGTTGTTAACAGATCCACGTAGCCAGTACAGAGGATTTGCAAATACCCCCTTCTGTTTGCCGAACTTCTCAAATATACACCCGTATTTGACTGCCCAAATTCCCATATGGAAATTGAAAGTGCTCTTTCTAGGCTACGGGAAGCGACAGCTGAGATCAACAAGGCGACTGACGATACTGAAGTCAAGACCACACTCGAAAAGACTTGGCTCTTGCAAGATCGCCTTGTTTTCCCCCATAGAGTATGTTTTCATCTGCAACCCATACGATTTCTGCACAATACTAATACCTTATTAAGAACTTGGATGCCGCAACCAGAAACCAAATACGTACATTTGGGCGTATCGAGCTGTGTGGCGTCTTACATGTGTGCTGGCAAACGACAGTCGGGGTTGATGGAAAATACCTGATCTGTCTTCTCTACCGGAATGTAATGTGTCTAGCTACGGCAGGTAGAGCCGATCCATACTACACAATCGTGGCTAGCGTCAATCTTCTTGCCTCGAGAATTGAAGAAGTCGATAATGGAAGAGGTGAGTGTTGTCATTTCATCGCCGAAGCGGTATTCCTAACTAAGAGAGAAACAGGACTACAATGCCACACGGCCCCTTTCTCCTGGAAACTTGTCTTTGAGTGCAACCAGCAGCTATATGAATTGATTTTAACCGCATGTTCTCCCAAGGAGGAGTCAGAGTGGCGCTCACGATTATCTCAGCCGAGGAAAGATGAGCAGGAAATGAGAGATGCAACGACGTTCAGCTCACTGGAGCTCAATATTAAAAGCCTGGGTACTGTTTTTGGAAAGCCAGGTAATTTCTAGGGCGCTTACTTTACGTTCCAACTTAAGCTAATCAATGTTTCCAGGAACTGTGGCTCGGCGCCTTTCAATTCACCGAGCAACTACTGTAGGAGCCAAGTCTCCCCTCTATCAAGTAATTCTCAAAAACACAACTGTCCTGAAGGATGGAACGAATCATGGCTCCTCTTCAACGGCTATCAATCGTTCACAGTCTCTGTTATGCACAAATACAACCTCGAGACTGCCTGTCCTTGCTCCCGCCCGAGCGGAAAGAGCTCGGCTTGAAGCTCAACTGGGAGATGTATGGAGCCGAGGTATTCTGCCCTTTCCCGGTATGGCCAGTCGGTCTCGAAGTGACCACTTGGTAAGGGCCTCATCAGTCATGAAGAAATTGAGTGTTGCTAGCCTGGCGAGCTCCTTTGGCAAGAGATCCGGTAGCTTGGGCCAGAGATCTATTTCTCTCACGGATCCAGCTGATGGAGAACCTTTCAAATTAGAGGATAACCAAGGCCTCGAAGCTGTTCCGGTGATCGAGGAGGACTTGCTAGACTCGCAAGCATTGAAGGTGGGAAATCAGCACCAGGTATGCAGCCCAAAATTGCCTCCTTTTGATAAGCCCATCCCGAAGTTAGAGCTCGAGAATACTCTCGATATAGCGAACGTTTTTCACCCGGAGCCGTTAGTCATAGGATCTGTTTCCAGGCCGACCGATGAAAAGGACTTCGCATCTCTTGCTCCACGAAAGGCTTCGGCCAACAGTGGGCACTTGGCTCGGTCTTACACAGCAGGGAGCTCGCCAAACTGTACTCTGGTTAAGGAGAATAATTGCAAAGGGCCAGATGATAAGAGCAAGACCTCTCGTCGATGGGCAAAGGTGGGAATTGCCAGAGCTGATGGGAAGGGACATGTGTTTCGTAACCTCTTTCGATGAAGGACATCATGTATGCATGAGATACTGGTACAGTTATTGTTCATCTACATTTCGTAGAAGCTTGGAGAGGAACATTGGGTATTGAGACAGTTCGCATCAGGAGTGCGACATACTGTCAGAGGAAGGCGGGCATAGCTCTGGCTGTCTGCTCAGCTTGCCTTTGACGACCTCACAATTAGTGCCATAAGCTAGGGATGTTTCATCCATATCTTCTGTACACCAACTCCATCCCTTGTAAGATACATTTCCCTGGGCTGGACCCGATCAAGTTAACGACTCAGGTTGACTTGGTCCTCACTCATTAGGTACTTAGCTTAGATAGCTTATATTATCACCTGTAAGAGTTGACGATGCTCTCATTGTGCATTCATTCTTATAACTTCCATGCTAGCCTAAATAAGAACTACATTGGAAATTGCATCCTTGAGGTTGGTTTCTCCGCCCTGCCATTCATCACCTTGTGCATCTACATCACCATGGGGGTCTACATGCGTATACTTCGGTGACGTAAGAAGCCCATGCTATCAAAGTCAGAGCTGCAGGCGTCTCGACTAATCCGCCAGCCAGCCCCCCGAAATTGGCATCTGGGCAGTGAGACGGCGCACGAAGCATGAGCTCCCGTGCCTTGATCAGCGCTTCCCTTCGTCATTGAATCAGGTACGTTGGCTCAAGTGGGGACTGCGGCGGTACAGGGAAGTATCCCGTGCGTTGTGCCTAATTATGCGTCGGAATGACGTCGACCATTGAGCTTGGAGCTCCTGCTTCCCCAGTCTGTGCCCCACTTGCCAATTGTCACCACAGCGCCGGCCACAGCAGAGAGCATTGCTCCCATAGTTGCTCTTGCCTCATAGATGGAAACTTCGTAGGTACACGGGGAAGGTACCTTTTGGAGTGGCCTTTAAAAGCTTGTTCCCCCTCACCTTCAATCTCGAGCCTTTCCTTTCCCTTCATCATTCACACTTTCACACATACACACAAACCACGAGATTACACATCCATCACCTCTCTCTCCACTTACACCAGAACTTCCACCACACCTAGTCACGCGACACCAAAATTAATTCATCATGACTCGAGGCGGCGCCCCCAAGAGCAAGATCCACTACAAGGGACAGCACGACGACTTCATCGTCTTCCTCGATGACACCGAGACCTACCAGAAGTGGTTGAGCGACAAGTCCATTCCCTTTGTCCAGTTCATCTCCCCCATCCAGGTCTACTGCACACACAAGTAAGTGACAACAAGCTCGCTCTGCTCTCTGTCGGTTCACAAGGCTAACGCACACCGTATAGGCAAGGCGCTCAGGGAACGTTTGATGCCGCCGCGAAGAACCTGCTCTCTTCAGAGTTCGTCAAGGAGGACGGCTCAAGTTACAAGGACAGCGAGGTCGAGGACGAGGCCATCAAGGTCATCCTGACCAAGGGCAACCTTCAGACGTCTGAGGTAAGTATCCATGCACGTCCGTCACAAGAACTGTTCTGGACATGTACTAACCTAAGGCACAGATGCCCGAACGACAAGGAGTCACCAACGACTCCAAGAGCTCGATGCGCGTCCACTAATTAATGAGGCCAAGATCGAAACGGAGCATGAGAGTGGAATGAGCGATGGGCGATTGCGTGGAGTAAGCTTACGTGGAATCTGGCCTCCGCATGTATTTGGGGCATGATGGTTGGTAACAAACCAAGCCAGAGGAACCAAGGTCGCAGAGATGGCACCAAGAGGTCCTCGAGGAAGTCCTACGGGGCGCCAGTTCCATATCTCGAACGATTGATATCGTATTAGCTCTTAGACATACGCTCAACTCTCAGCTCTTTAATGAAATTCAAGAAATGAATGCAAACATTCGATTAATACTCATATGAACGCGCAATTGCTGCGAATGTGATCTTTGCTACCAATGTGTTTGGTGGGTTCCAGTGACGTCAACATTCATCATCTCAGCTTTCGATCATTCCACCCAAGCACACATAATCTTATCGTGATAACGAAGAGCATCCACTCACAGCAGTGCGAAAGATGAGATTAATGAGCGGCTCTGGATGATACTCTGAAAGATATATATGTATAACAGTTTGTTATTAAGTACGGGGTATCATCTCTAAAAAGCCTATATATGTATGTAGGTCGGCTGTGATGGCCGCCATATGCCAAACTTTGACATCAGTGCGTGCCAGGATACCCGCTCTCCGTGGTCCAGGGAAGCTCCACTCCCCTCCCCTATGCCAGGCTAGGAAACCAGGCCATAAATGCAAGTAAATGGTATACAACTCAAATCATCAAACGCCAGATGGTATGTTTTGGCCCCCGTGAATTAGAAAAATCAATGATGCGCCAGGTAAATGAACCGTCATTTCATGGACGAGATCTCCGCTCTCCAATATCTGTATTCATGACTCGAAAGCTCCGTGTCGTAATATGTATAGTCGTCGGGAATATGTGCAGTATGTGTGTATGTGCGTATGTGCTTTTTTATGTCGATTTTTGGGCATTTTTTTTGTTGGTCGGTGGAATTATTTTGCGTCTAACAAGGTACACCCCTCATACCTTGACGGCAAAGTCCCGGCCGCGCTGGGGCAGGGTCCAGGGCTCCGCGCAGATGATCTCGCCCTCGCTGTAGGCGATGAAGTACATGACGAGGCCGACGATGTAGTAGAGCGCCGAGTTGGTGCCCTGGTAGATGAGGACGGAGGCGAGGGCGAGGAGGGGGATGGCGATGAGGCGGAGCTCGAGGGACCGGTGGAAGGTGGACCCCGCGAGGAAGCCGAGGGGCCACTCGAGGCCGAGCATGGCGATGCCCAGCACGAGGTTAATGATCTGGAGGGAGGGGAACGGCTTGACCGCGCCGTCGAGGTTGGTGGTGAGGAAGTCCCAGAAGATCTTGGGCCAGAAGAAGCCGTGGACTGCGGCGGCTACTTGGTCTAGGTGGTGGGTTAGCATTGTTCGTGAAAGTTGGGTATTTTGTTCTAGGGATGTTGCTTACAGGTTGCGGCAGCGAGGATGACGAGGCGTGCCAGATGGTTCTTGATTAATTTTCCCATGGCGAAGGTGAGTGTGCGATGAGACTCGAATTGGTCAAAAATCGTCCAGAGAAGCTGAGAGGGAAGGGCGTTGAGGTCGGTTAAGAAGACGGATGTTCACTGAAGCGACTGTCCACCAGGGATGTCGTCGTCGTCGTCTTCTCACGTAGGCGGGCGAGGGATCAAGTCCGTGGAAGACTTCAAAGAGGAATCACATATGAGCCAGAGTGCTCTTCCTTTTGGAATTAAGGTTGTATGATGGCAAAGCCAAAGCCACGATAAGGGTTCAAGTGGATAGCGATCACCGGGTTTAGGTAGGAATGGGAAGGGGAATTGAGAATGGAGATGGGTGGGAGGACGGGAAGTATAAAGGTTGCGAACCAACAGACAACCACCATCCCTACACGTACATGAGGAGTGCAGTAGCGGACCTGATTCGGACCCAGCTTGGCGGCACCATCGCTGGCAACGAGAACGGTCGGCCGGCCGCGAATTGGTGCAAGCAAGCAAGCGCCGACTCAACTCATCTCTGCAAGCGCTGTGGAACTCTAGGCCCGCAGGAGATAACCATGTGAGTGAGGGGAGGGACCCTGCCAGAGGTCTGTAGCGCTCCACAGCGACGACTGCATAATGGGGCCATGTCAATGGTGGCCAAACGACGGTCTTTACGGCGGCCCATATGCGAGAGCTCTGTGGCTCGGCCAGCATGCAGCAGGTCCGGAGAATAGTGCTGCGTGATGGCTGCGCGTCGAGTTGAGGAAGTGTGCTGAGGGCTGGTGATTGGCGGGAGGCGGGCGGTTAGGGAAGGAGCCGTGGGCCAATAGGGCGTCGGTAGCTGCGGATTGGCACAGATCAGACAGGGGTCTCGGCGCCTAAGTGCATAAAAAATACATGCGAGAAAGAGATGCCGATTGTATCTGTGATGCGAGTTGCAGGTGTGGAGATACTTTGAGGACGGGTGGTCACATGTACCCTCAACTTTTACCTTCCTTAGCCCCCGGCAGCTACCCCACCCACCAAGCACACCACCGAGGACATACGAGGTAGGTGCTACCCAAGTCCAACCACCCACGGCAATTGCAGAAGCCAGAAGAGTTGCTGGATTGACTTCTCCCCCGTCGCCCCCAACCTTCTCGAGCCAGGTCTTGTCTGGACGCGGCCGGAAGGCACCGACTGCGTTGAGCGGTTCCCAAGCGATTAGCCCACATTCGCTGGCGGCTAGGGTTCATGGCATGATCCCGCTCGTCAGAGCTCTGTATCACCAGGACCAGTCCTTCTATGCCCGACACGCACTGCGGCTCTGTTTTGCCTATTTTTAAATATCTATATAAAGATTCGAATATGATCGTCAGTCGTATCGTTCTCGTGGCTCAAGAAGAAAGGGAAAGCCACATGTGCGTGTAAATGCAGGACGACTCGTCCACTGGCCGGCATTGAGGGCAACATCGTCGGCCGTTGCCACGCCCCCATAACAATTGGAGCTTGCAAAAGCCGATGCGAAAAGCGGAGAATGATCAAGAGCGGGCCAAGTTCCCGGGGGCCCTGGACTCATTCGCTTGCATGCGATGTGGATGAGGTTTAATGGACTGCAGAGCGGTGTATCCAGTGTGATGTGACTCCACGTGCAGCTCAACACTCTCGTTGTCTTTGTCCACAGCAAGACCAATAGCCGCCAGAGCCTCAGGCTACTGAGGGCCAAGAAGCCTGGTTGGGAATACCAGTGGCATGGGACAACTCAATCTCGTGCAGAATTAGCTGATTATCTCCCAAGTGCCAAATCGTGTGATATCATTGGCAGGGCGCGAGGTCAAGTCACACACGATGAACCAATAGAAAGAAGCATCAGCCTAGTTCATCTCATATCATGTCTACGTGCATTTGGGAATCAGAAAGAGTATGGTTCCCATCCCAATAGTGGCATTTTCAGACGCACGCACTCAAATGAGCCTTACACCATCTCCTATTTCCTATCACTATGCCCCTAAATTGCTACACGATCATGCGAGAACATCAAGCCGGCCAGTGACAGAAGCAATACTTCGGAGATTGCTTCCTCGATGAGAAACAAGTAGAAACCATTTTCGCACAGCGAGGTAAATGATACTGGGTCACATCCATATGCCTCGCCATGTCGCCCACTATCACATATAGACCCAGTTAAACTCATCATTCTTATGAATCCTTTTCCATCTCGAACTTTGTAGAAAAGACGTGGAAGCAGTGATAAGATGTCTCGGGGCACACCAGGGGTTGCACCCAGCAAGGACCAACCTTGAAATCTAGCCGCCGAGATCAGGCCCATGCAGGCTAAGACAAGGCTTGGTGGTGCCATCAAACTAGCGGCTGAGGGCCATCAGTGAAAAAGGCCAGGACTCGGGGACCATCTTGCTGCCCGAGACAATCACTACCAGTGATCTCTCTTCGACCGTCGAGATCAAAGGCTGCGGCCGCTAGGTCTGGAAACCCTGTTGATATGGTCATGAGAGTGTCTGCTTGCCGTCTGAGCAAAGGCCGGGTGTCCCCACCGCCAACACATTGCTGTAGCAAGAACTGGATCGGTATCACTCTCCTGGGTTGTCGACTCTGCCGTGCTGACTCTGAACTCTGCTTCCTCAATTGCTCAACACGAGATGGGAAGTCCATGGCAGACGATATTGGTATGATGGGGACGTCTGCCCAGCCATGGATTCTATCTTATATCAGCCCTTGGTGCTATATTATCAAGACAGGGTGTCGAGCTCACTGGACTTGGAGACGCATGAAAGCCGCCATGGCGTCTTCTCCCTTGAGAAGGAGAATGATGGCGACGTTCTGACCTCCGTTCAAGTTGCAGAGTCTTTCTATCCTTTCCTTTGTTTCAGAGGTATTGATCTCATCTGTAGCTAGAAGGATTGCCTGAAATTTCACACCCCGTTGCTGGTCTGCCCTGGGTTCAACTGGGAAGATAATGTCATGGCCTGAAAGCCGATCCTCTAGGCCAGTTTAGGTCGTCTCAAATCACAGGCCACGCAGAACGGTAGCCTACCTCTCCATCTCACGGGACCAATGTTGGCAAAACGAGAGAGAGCAGGTGCCCAATCCCTCCTTCGCCGGAGCGATGAGCAGAACGTAGCCATCAGGTTGTCGACAACCAGACACAAAGGTTTGCTTGAAGAATTGGAAGAAGACCACCCATAAATCCAGTCAGAAGCGAATGAGACACCGGTACAGGCACTTTATCATGAAGATAATGTTTCTATTCAATGTTGTGTGTCGGCATAAGTGGGGAGGTTCGGGTGTTGGGAGCTCCTTCTCTGGCAATCTGCATCGGAAAATCCAATTGGAAGGAACAGACGAAGACAGCCCAACAACCCCAAATTAAAACAAAAGAAATCCCGTAAATCGGTGCCAACCTGGGCAGCTAAGGAGTGTGAATTCCCTGCCTGAGATGGGTTGGTCAGTAAGGTATAGTATTGTACAAGTCAAGTCTATCGCTTCCCAAACGCCGTTCCTTGAATCAAGTCCTCCGCCATGATATTTATTCGTATCCCCCCACCGCACACATATTTACTCATCCTTTCGAAATAAACAAGGCATCAAGGTTATATACGCGCACATTCTGGCCTTTCAAGCACTCTGGAGCGCTGGTAACAAGGGTTGCTTGGTCTTGGGGTCCTTCAGAGCTCGGAGTGCTTCTTCGAGTGAATCCTGTCTTTGTCGTTGCCTCTCCTCGGCAGCCTCAAGCTCGGCCTCTCTCTTTTCCAACTTGTCGAATCGCTCGTTCAGCTCTTCTATCCTCTCTTTGTTGGCGTCCGGCTTAGATGAGCTCTTCCAAAATTCATACACGATCAAACCACCTGCAACGGCCAGAATGAAGGCGTCCCCCACCACGTCGGCAAATAGATCAACGGCCTTGGCCTCAGGCAATGGACGGAATTTTCGGGTCCAGATGTTCTGAAAGGGAATCCTAGTGGTCTTCTTCGCTGCTGCAGCCGGGTCCGTCTTTGCCTTCTCTTTCCGCTCCTCGTCGCGCTTAGTCTGCTCCTCGGTCTTGACAGTCGGAGCTTCGGCTTTCTCTTTGGCTCGCCGTTCCGCTTCGGGGTTCCTGAGGAGGGCAACGGACATTCTCATATTCAATTGGTGTATTGACTGGCCATACTTGGCAGCGAAGGCCCGGAATCGAGGGTGATCGTGTGCTTGAGCTTTGATATTGTTCTAATTGGCGACGGAGATGTTAGTCTTCGTGCTCGATGCCGTCAATGGGAATTTCCCGGTACTCACGGCGCCATATTTGGATACGTGGCGAACGAACAAGGCCGCAAGCTTGAAGAGGGGTAGGGGGACCATGACGACGGGAATTGGAGGTTCAGATGCTTGTGAATGATGGCCCAACCCATGAATGCCAAGCTCCTGATATCGCCGGCATTTCGGACGGCGCCCATCAATTTGTCATTCGCGAAGCCTGGTTGGTGGGGCTTGTGAGTGGGGTAGATTTGCAGAGCTCCGTGTCAAGCGGGTGACAGGAAACGCGGCACATCAAGATGCCGACCACGAGTTTCGATACCAGATCAAAACAAGTAGCACAGTAAACAGTAAGCCTTCAGATAGTCTGTAGTTTATACTTTGGTTTTTTTTGCTCCCTCTTCTTATTATACGGGCCTTGGATAAACGAGACACCCATCGATTACATACCAGAGACTTCGCTTAGTGTTGAAGTGTGTTATTTATTATGCCATCCCATATTACAAAGTTATAAAGCTCTAGCATCATAAATGTGACCCTGTAGTGTTAGAGGACGGTCTTCATAGGACAGCGAATGAACTTTGCATGTGAGGTTTTGCCATATGAAAGGTAAACCTGGTATTCAATCAACAACTTATCGTTACTTAGGTTGTTGCTTTGATAGTGGTCGTTGGAAGCAACTACCTAGGTACCTTGTTCAAGGCAGGTTCACATTGACATACAATCCTAGGAAAATTTCACGACATAAATTTACCTACGTCTATAGCGCAAATAATTTACCAAGAAAAATAAAATAAAAAAGGCCATTCAATTTTAAATATGAGATCTGGATAACATGAATATTCGCATCAGCTATAGGTTAGCATATCTATGAGAGACATGCAAGGTGGCACTGACCCACTTAACGGTTGCCATCAGCAACGGTGGCCTAAAAAAGTATACAAACCACCAAATACAAACCTCACCACCAAATATCCACCGTACTAGGAGTCCTTCCAATCCCTTGCTCCCTCTGGCCGCGCAGGTGCAGTATTGTTTAATGATTAGAGAAACTCTCTAGTGCTTTGCATATGAATTTGGTTCGCCTCTCAATCCTCATGCGTTTACCTTACTAAGACTTGTATGTTCTTCCCTGGACTCGGCGACGCTGGTGGTTTTCATAACATCGTGTGCCGATGTAAGCAGAATTAGTTGCATCCAAACAGGCATAACACCACCCCTCGAACTCTGCTGATTATCCCCCTCAAGCCAAATACTACCACCGACCACCTGCGAGCGTTTTCCGATAACGCGCGCAGTCGATCGATTGACGACCGTCGTCTCGCGGTCTCTACATAGCGGGCAAGAGCATGACGCACAGGTTGGCCCACAGGGGCGCCGTTGACTTGGAGGCTTTATCGCCGAGGGACGCGAATGCACAGAGGATGCCCAAGGCTCCAGAACTCAAGACCAAGGCAGCCGCCCAGGTCAGAGCCTCCAAGAACAAGGAGCACCCACCGCCGCCGCCAGCAGAAGTCACCGAGCCGGAGAGCGAAGATCGACCAAATGGCGCCGTCTACCAGGTGGGGAAGCTGTTGGGAAAGGGAGGTTTCGCCATCTGCTACGAGGGCCAGCTCGTGCCCACGAAGCAAAGATATGCGCTCAAGATTGTCAAGAGCCACATGCCTCCCAAAATGGAACAAAAGGTAAGAAAACCGGCATCAAACATTGCACTGTAACTTGCTTACAGGTTGTTTAGTTCCAAACCGAGCTCCAAATCCATTCGAAGATGAGACACAAAAACATTGTCCAGTTTCTGCGGGCCTTTTCCTACGACAACTGCACCTACCTTATCCTGGAGCTCTGCCTCAATGGGTCCTTGATGGATATGGTCAAGCGCCGCAAAGGCCTAACGGAAGCTGAAGTTCGTTTTTACTCTGTTCAGATTACTGGCGCTATCAAGTATATGCATGGGAAGGGGATCATTCACCGAGACCTGAAGATGGGCAATATCTTTCTTGATTCGCAGATGAATGCCAAGATTGGCGATTTCGGTCTTGCCGCATTGGTGGTGACTGGTAGAGACATGCAGACAATTCGAAGGACGACACTATGTGGCACTCCCAACTATATTGCCCCTGAGATTCTCGAGAAGGGTAAGCAGGGGCATGACCATATGGTGGATATTTGGAGTTTGGGCATCATTGTGTAAGTGAAGCCCGGCCACGCTTCCCTACGAGTGACTGACTGACCACCCATTGGAACGATAGCTTTGCCATGCTCACGTCGAAGCCACCCTTCCAGTCGTCAACCACAGATGAGATTTACCGCCGAGCTAAGGAGAGAGACTATGAGTGGCCAGATGTCGAGACAACCCAAAAATTCATCAGCCACGAGGCTAAAGACCTAGTTGCAACGATGCTGACTGAGGCTGATCAAAGACCTGATCCTGATGTCATTATCCGACATCCTTTCTTCACAGCTGGATACATGCCCGCTGAGACGGAAATGAACATACGCCTCCGAGAGGTCCCCCCCGAGCGAGAAGAGTTCTACCTTCACCGCCTGCCTCGGAATCTGGAGGCACAGTCTATGAAGAACTTTGCGACAATGTGCCAAGAGTGTTGTGTAGGACCTGATTCCCCAGTTCAAGTTGTGAAGGCCCCTGTGTGGAAGGAGATGGCAGCGGAAGAGAAGGCCGGATTGACTCCAGTAATCCCCTTGTCAACGGATGTGGTGTATAGGCCCTTCGAAGAATGGCTGAGAGAGCAAAAAGAAGCCAAGCTGAGAATGGCAGCCTCAATGTCTTCGCAATCAGATGATCCGAGAGCAACCACCGGATTCTTGCGACAGCCGCCACAAAGTTTCGCTGCCCAGCAAAGAGCCCAAAACAGACCGGCAGCGATTCCTGCTCCATCTCGGCCGGTTCGATCTGCGTCCGAAGCTGTGTTGTCGACTTCCCAGAGGGACCGTGCACGGGTTCGCAAAGAACTTCCGAATGAGCAGCCCCGAGCGGAGGTTCAAACACTCAGCATCAGGAGTGCACGCGAACCGGCCCGCCCTGCTCTGCCCATTAGCAAATCCGAGCCAAAGCTGCCTGTTAGCGAGAGGGTAGCTGCTCTGTCCTCAGAAACACCTACCGGGCACAGGAGGCAAAAGTCCGACTCAATTCGAACAGCTACATTGTTTAGTCCAACCGAGCGACCGGAGGTCATCTCGGGAACCCAACCGGACATGATCCTTGAAAGGTTAAGGAGGCTTCAGATAGAGCTGGAGCGAGCTTTGAATTCCCGAACAATGGCTATTATATCTTCCAAGACGGTTTCGCCCCCCCATCCTCACATTGTGGTGAAGTGGGTAGACTACACCAACAAGTTTGGGTTGGGCTACATTCTCAATGATGGAAGCGTAGGCTGCATCCTGCGAGATATCCCCACAACTGAAGGAAACAAGACTGCCATGCTGCCACCAGCTGGTGTTTTCATCCGAGGAGCCGAGCGCCACATTCTACGCAGACAAGACGACTCGTACGCTGATCGAAATCAACCCGTACCAATGACTGAGTCGATCAAGTTCTTTGAAAATAACGGGGAGGCTGGTCTTGGCGAGGTCCGAATCTCACCTGAACAGTTCCGCGTTTCAGTGAACGAGGATGGAACGGCCGGTAAGATGAATCCCGGCAAGGACATTTACCAACACCGAAAGAGGGAGCGAATCATTCTCTGGAAGAAATTTGCAAACTACATGATCGCCTACGGAAGGGACGAAGCTGTTCCGGCTGAGGAGACTGAAGCCTCAGCCGCCATGTCTCCAGGGCAAAAGGGTACCATGGCGGAGCTGGTGACGTTCTACCAGAGATTCGGAGATGTCGGTTGCTGGGTTTACTGCGATGGCCATCTTCAGGTAAGAAAGAGAAATGCCTCATCAACCAATCAAAAGTCTGGTAGAAGCTAACGAAGACACAGTTCAATTTCCCTGACCACACCAAAATCGTATTGGATGCTACTGGCACCTGGTGCCATTTCTGGCATCTTCCCCAAGAGGCGGCAGAGAGTCTCGCTTCGACAGGAACGATAGGCGCTACAGCCCTGGACGATCGGGCTATGCTGTCGTATCCTTTGCAGACACTGCTCAACTTCCAGGCCAAGCCTTCGGCAACGAGGTCAACACGAACAGCAACCACTCGTCGAAGGCCGGAAATCGATCCTGAGCTGCAAGGCATCCCAACTGCAAACGACTTTCGCCGAAAGATTGAGTTCATCAAGAATGTCGTCAAGGAATGGGTGGCCAACGGCGGTCTTGGCAACAGCTCGATGGATCGCGAAAACCGCCTCCGCTGGACTGGCTATCGCGAAATTGTCCACGCGACCAGCCCCCAGAAGCATGTCTGGGTGACTGTTGGCTCACGATGGGGCGACCAGCGACTCTCGACTTATGTTGACCCTAAGAAGCCATGGGAGCTCGGGGAGGAGGTTGAGTCCACCTCCAGGAGGTAAAACTCAGGATTAGAGTTGCTTTTCCCTCTGTTTTTTTTCCCTTCATGTTTTGCTTTCGTTAATGAGCCACGACGATGACGACGACGGGGCGGGAGAGGTACCAGTCTCCCGCCTCATAATCACTGACTTGATGTCTCCCGAGCACTGGGGAGTAGCGGATGTCTTATATGCCTCTTTCTATCTCTTTGTCTTTCCACGTTGGCACGGCGTAATGGCGGATTCATGATAGCTCGGAAAGGAATTGTTTGTGTTTCTTTCCTTCGAACGTGTAGTTTTTGTCTTACCGTCGATAGATGAGGTCCTTTTTTTTCATATAATTGAGTGATACATCCATGCTGCTGTTTCGAGGCGTGAACTATCTGATTATATCGTGATGAACGGCCCTGAGGCATCCCTCATGCTCAGATGAGCTTACAATCAGTCTTTACAAAACACGCTCAAGTATCTTTGACGACACCACGATTGGAAAACGCCTAGCTGCTGCCAATATCTGCCTTTGCACGTTTACATCGACGCACTGGGACCATTGTGACCGTACTTTTGGTCTCATGACCTTCAATCTGAAAACACGGCCCGGGAAATCTTAATGCCAATCATGTTCCCATGGGGTCTTTTGCGTCCCAAGTAGCTCTCTGTACTCCGTGATACCGACACACGTGAACCTCGTAGGACCTAAGTGTGTTCCTCCGTGACTAGCCGCTATATGTTAGGGAAGAAAAACCTTCTTATACCGTGTAGTATCTGCCCCGGCTATCCTTTCGGCAGTGGGTAGTGCTTAGATTCGTGGGCTTCCACATCGTTTAGTCTGCCGCGAGCGAAGTGAATAAAGTCTAGATAGGAGTATGTCGGGACTAAATTGGATCGACAATCACCTGTAATGTCCCATATTCTCTCGCAATTTTGAATGAATTGCTTGAAAGGGAGCTTCAGATTCTCTGTGACGACCCTAAGCTTCGTAGGTTAGAGCAAGCCTACATGTTGCGTGTGAATGTTTGCTACAATGTGCACCGGTCTGTGGTTCATCTCTTGGTCGCTAGTCCGAAGGGTCCATTTGAGAGTGTACTCTCAGCGTCGGGATGACGGCCCTGAACGTTTGCGATTGAGAATTGTCTTGATTGATGGGAGATGCAGGTCCAAACAGTCTCGTTGATGTTTGAAGGACTCGCTCCTACATTGCTGCAGCGTCACCGCAACGGGTAGGGCGAATATTGAGACAGTCAGGATCAAGGACCAAGCAATGTTTTGCGGTATAGTCCAACAGTGGCCTCGTTTCCTTTTAGCAATGTTTCGTTCACGAGCTTGACAGTACTCATCACTGGCTTGAGTTGGAAGGAGGTGGCCGGGCTGATCAAGACGATTCAAGCGATGACCTAGTTTGTACCTCGGGGATTTGCTCAATGGCTCGGAAGGCTCGGAAATTAGAGCGTCGGGCTCGTCATAGAGGGCTTATTCTAACGAGAGTAGCCAAACTTGATCAAACGTAGCATGAGTGAGTTAAGTTGTTGTGGGTTTGGTCACTTGTCATCTTTCATATCATCTCGCTGTGAGCTGGAGCACAGCAGATCAAAGCCTATATTGGATGAGGAGGAATTCTTTGAGCGTTACAGGCTGCCCAAACTTAATCATGGAAAGTTTAGCTCTGATAATGATAGCTTCTTGGTAGGTGTTGGGGAAGTATGCACGGATATATTGTACGCCTCCAAAGACGATTTTGTATCTTGAGCTGGCCATTTGCCAGATCCACGGCCGGCGTCTTCACCCTCATTGTCTGGTCTGGGGTTATCGACTTGATCTAACCAGCTAACCAGCACCCCAGCCGCGATTAATGAGACTGCGGACGGCATCTGCCTCGGTGTCAAGTGCGCAAAGAATGGCGACCTCGAAGTCGAGACATGTGGAAGTTCAAAAGGATAGGGACAAAGAATACATCTAAAGGTGATACAGCATAACAGAGTAGGATAAAGCAGTTGTGATGATGGAAGAATACCCAAGAGCAGTGAGCATCGGCTGGGCAGCTCAGCCTAGTATCAAAAGCTGCCTTATAAGAAACTGACCTATCGGCGGCAATGCTGCTCTTCTATCAACAGCTCTTTCTTATATTTCGTCCTCCATATCGAGGGCTCGTTGACAAATCCTAAACATACCTACCTAGGTAGACATAAAAAAGCTATCATCCCGTCCAGACCAAGATGGACATTGCTCAGAGTGGACCTACAGCCAGTCTCAGTACCTGGGTACGTACCTTGGAACTTTATGTGGCTACCTTGGTATCGGGATGAGCGAAGGCAGCTGAGATGAGCGTGACGGTGAGGCGTCAGGCTGACAAGGCGACGAGAACATCAGCATATCCCGAGAGGCCTGCCTGCTGTAGCCTGGAGAGAGGCAGCCGCGAACGCGTGGAGTGTGTTGATGCTTAATACGAGCGTGTTATGAACTTAAGGGTTCGTACCGGGCCCCATTGAAAAGACCCTTTCGGACGCTAGAGCCCAAGATCCCATCCCACTAGGTGAGGGAAGGCTGGCTTTGGGCAGCCCGCTCGGTCCCCCTGAGCTAGGACGAATGGTTCGCGGGCTAGAGCCGTGCTAGAGCGAGGAAATCATCTCTTGCCGTCGGGACCTTAGGCTCGTCCCTTGGTGGTGAGTGATGCCCTTCCCGGACCCTGGATCCTGGATGGCCACCGCTTGCTGCTATTGACGGCCGCGGTAGTATGGACGAGCAGGATCGGATGGCCATCGCATTGTTCATTCAATTGATGAAGAGCAGCTTCTTAGGACTTTAGACATGCAGAGTTCACAGTGTTGTGCAGATGAGCTTATTGAATCAATCTTGGATTTATTCCTCTTGCAAATTGCTTGCCGAAATGACCCTTCTCCCGCTAAAATAAAACCCTTTCCCCGGGACTTGGCCAATTTCCCGGACCAAGCCCAAATGAATAAAACGCACAAGATCGCCTGAGAAAACAATGAGGGACCCATTCCGTTGCCGTGAGCACAGACGTGGCCATCTCCTCCGAAAAGAAAAATAAACAAACAACACCAATTTCCTTTTTTCCCCATGCCCTCTCGCGTTCGCACGAAGAGGGTGCTTCACCCTGTCCGGATGAAGTTGTATGTACCGACGAAAATGACAAGTTAGAAAATCAAATAAACCACCAACGCCAGAAACCGTATGCATCAAACTCTTGCAGAGATGTAGGGGGGATATGACAGGACTCGTAAGCCACAATAGAATAAAAATCAGTACAGGTGAAATACTCGCTGCCCACCAAGGTGGAAGCAGAACAAGTCGGGAAGAAGGGAAGTGAAAATATGTGAGGAGAAGAAGAAATGATAAAGGAAAAGAGTGCAGAGAGAAGTAGAAGAATGTGTCAATCGATCACCAGGTGCCATGGGTCTTTTTGGCCCGGCCCTTGACCTCGACTTCGCCCTTGTCTATGAGACTCTTGAAGCGAAGACTGGTGCTGTGGTGGTCCCGGCCGAGAATCTGGCCAACCTCCTGCCACTCACGCTTCGACAGTTTGTTCTTGCACATGGGGAGAACGACCTCGAAGAGAATGCGAGTGTCCTCGGCGCTCCACAACTGCCCGTCTGTCTCAACCTCCAAGTCAGTGCCTGGCTTCTGCTGATCCACACTCCGGTTGGGATCCCGGATGTAGGCTTCATGGAAGTCGGCACGCTCGAGGCCGAGAGGCAGTTGCTCGGGGGCAATGCGCGCGCGTTTGGGCGTCGCCGGAGCAGAGAGTTCTTTTGGTGCGAGAGTAGGTGTAGTTGGGGAAGATTCGAGATCGAGCTCCAAATCGCTGGTTTCGCTATCTAGGGCATCGCTGTCGTCGCGGCCAATGTGGTCTTGGGTGGGAGGGCAGCGGCGTCGCTTTTGTAGTCTTCGAGAGGCTGTTCCGCGCTTCGCGATTCTCCTCGGTGTTGCGGGCGCGTTGTTGGTCTTATCAACGTTTGCGGGGCGACGCAGACGGAGCTTGAGAGGCAGATTTGCGTGTGGGAGGGGAGGTGTAGGGAGCTGACCCCAGGTGTGTGGTAGTTGGTCTGAAGCGGTGCCGGTAGGTGCCGTCATCAACGACTGGAGGGATAGGCAGCTATTTAGAACGTTCCCAGCGAAGCTATTCGATGATGATTGGGTGGGAGGGCTGGCGGGAGGCGAAGCAAGAAGCGACGGCTGGAGTAGGAGGGGACGGGGAGGCTGCGAGGTCCCGAAGGACAGTGCAGGCTGGAGGCTCATTTTGAAGAATCGGTCGTGGGGTTCGGGGGAGAAAAGTTCGAACGGGAGAGTGGTTCTGGAGGTGCAGGCTCGGACGGGGGGAGTGTGTTCGGCGACAATAGCGCAAGGTCGCTGGCTATTGTCGCTGGGCGCGAGGTCAGTTTGCGACACTGAGCGTTGCCTGGTGGTTTGCGCGCGCGAATCGAGTCGGGGTGTGCGACTGGGCGAATTTGAGCGTAGCAGGAGATCTGAGTATTCGGAGTGCAGAGCTAGACGAGCAATCTGTGTGTAGAAGCGCGATGAACCGTAT
Source organism: Clonostachys byssicola (assembly GCA_902006505.2). Lineage (NCBI taxonomy): Eukaryota > Fungi > Ascomycota > Sordariomycetes > Hypocreales > Bionectriaceae > Clonostachys > Clonostachys byssicola. The sequence continues at coordinate 396,953 of CABFNO020001560.1, read as the reverse complement.
GCGATCAGAGATTGAAGGTACGGTGGGCGGGCGACGTAGTTGTAGAAGAGAGAATGCGGGTGGTGATGGGGCGGAATGGCGAGAAGGCTGTGAAATCGGGGGTGGTGGGCACCCATTAAAGAGCGCGGCCTGGGTTTGGGTTTTTTGGGTTGGGGGGATGGCCAGGCGGGTTGTGTCGCACTGCACTGCAGCCAGGCCAGGGCCAGTCTCCAGCGGGCCAGCGCCTGAGAGACAGACCGACGGGTGCGTTGCAAGAACCTGTAGGTAGGGCTCTCCAGTGGGTCGCCATTGTGAGACGGTGGGGCGGGTGACCTGGGCAGCCCTTGGGCAGGGGTGGCTGGATCCGTTTTCAGCATCCACAGTCTGCAGCGCTACTGTAGGCACTTACAGTAGGCGGCCCACTGCCTTCTGCCACGGCGGTGACGGAGCGGTCTACAGTGCAGCGCCGCGGACACAGCACTGTACGCACCTGCCGTCGAGGCCTGCCGATGGCCCCACGACGTCGCCTCGCCCTTTGAACCCTTCGAAAGGTACCTCTCCGACTCGTCGACTCCACCAGCTGCAGCCATTACTTGCATCCTGCGCACTGGAGCTCTGCACATCCCGCACTGTGTCTGGCAGGCGCGCTTCTCTCCTCCTCCCTCCCCAACACTCTGATGTGGGATACAAAGTACCTGCCCTCCAGCTTGGCTTTGGAAGTGGCCGCAGCAATGGAGTCGTTGCTCCCGTCCGAGACAGACCGTCTTCATTGTCTGGATTGTTCTCCTCTTTGGAGAGAACCCCAAATTTGGCTGCGAACATGAGTGTAAACGAAAGACAGGTCAACCCTCGGTTCCAAACCTACCTGTTTCATCCCACATCCATCTCTCCATTCTATTCTGCCAGGGCAGCCAGGCTTCATCCGTCTGCTCTGCTCGGCGGTGCTCTGCTCTTCTTTGGTCTAGTATCCTGAGCTTCTTCCTCTTGGCTCCCGTCTTAGTGGTTTGACTTATGACCTATCCGCCTTCCCTTCCCTTCCCATTCCCACACCCCCTTGCCCTTCCAAAACCATATTGTATCTTTCTCTCGTATCACCGACCTTACGCAATGCGTCCAAGCCTTGTGTGTACAAGTGGTAATTATGGGTATTGGTTCTGGCTTCTTTTCAACGAGGCTGCTGAGCCTGGCCCCGTCTCTTGTGATCAATCCCCAGCTCGATACTGGAAGATCACAATGTGCCCACACTCTTTCGTGCCACGGGCCACAAGCACAGACTTCTCCCAGTCACTTAAGGCGGCCTCGAGCCCTAGCGCTGGGTCTTGCCCGTTGTCATTAGACCCGAAGAGGAACCAACCCATGATGCTGCTGAGGGTCGGCGCGACCCCCAAACTTCGAAGGTGTCATTGTCATTAGGAGCCTGCTAGCTCCCATTCACTTGACTCGCTCGCTCACCGACCACAGCTCCATCCACGTTCCCTGCAGCGATCACCGTGTTCGACGGAGATTTTTGATAGGTGAGCTGAGGTGAGAGGGGAGGACCTGCAGATTGGTGTTGCAGACAGCCATCCACCTAACTGATACCACGGCCACCCCTAGTCCAGCTGCTTCCTCTCTCTCCCCTCTCCCTGTGTGTGAGTGTGTGCCTGTGCCTGTGTGAATGGTGTGTGTGTGCCCGACTGCCTCTTACTGGCTGGTCGCACACACCACTGTTCCAATGGGCTTTCTCACCTCATCACGATAGTACTGCTCTACGTATACCTGTGCTCGCTCGAGGCTAGCCACTCGCTCTCAATATGAATCCATTGTCCCAACCAGAAGCGAGCAATGCGGGTTGACAAGGTGCCATGAGGCCCAATGCCAACCCGCGAGGTGAATCTGTGCTTGACAGGCACACGCACTGTCCAGGATCTCTTGCATTATTCACTCACACCCCTCTCGGCTGCATCCATCACCCACGAGGGCAAACCGACTCTAGATCCAAAGCGGTCCAAACATGGTGGATGGCATGACGTCGAACAATCCCCCTTCCTTGGAGAGCTTTCTTCCCTTTGACTTTCAACGCACTCTCCCTGAGCAGCACGCATAGGACCAAATTTCCAGTCATCTCTACGGCAACTGCCCTGGATTAATTCACTCGGCGGCTCGTGGGGGTTGCGCTCGGTAGATTCGGTCTCACCCGTTGTCCCCTCCCTTGTTACCAAAATGCTGCGCATGACCCATTATCGTCTTCGGGGTTCCCAAGGAGGTGAGGGGCGAGGGATTTCTCCAGGGTCATGAACACAGATGAGGGGCTATCGTCATGTCTCTTGTTTGATAAGTGGTAAGAGCGGGTAAGTCGAAATGGGCCTCTTTTATCTATTCGGTTTTTTGTCGCATCCCCATCAAGGCGCACGTCTAGCCGACACACCTGTCTGGATACCCTTTGCTGGGCCACCACATCGCATCGCCTCGAGCAGAGATGCGCCCATGTACCGGTGACCCAGTACGTACCTCTAGCTGCAGCGAGCACGAAAGAGTCTGTAGACTCCAGGCTCGCATTGCATCGCATGAAGCACAGTTCACCACACAGGACATTGCATCTTTCCGAAGCTGCATGCATGTTACGACGCACTACTGCGCATATCGCCGCATCAGGCTATAGTCCAAGGGCAATGCCTCCCGTGGGAAGTGAGCTCGCCCTCGCAATCTCACGTAGAGGGTTTCTGACGGCATTCTCAGCTTTTGGGGGCCTCTGGGGGGGGCAGTGTCGACGAGGATAACCTGTACCTCGCGAGCATGTGGTCAATTTACGCGTCTCGACGCGACGCGCACGCGTAAATTAGTTACATTAGCGTCGAAGATGGAGGGGTACCGACCAATCAGCGCGCGCGACAGATGCTAATGCGCCGAGGGTTGCCCCACCCCAACTTACCTAACCTGTAGGCCCATTTCTGCCAAGGAAGCGTCGCCAGGCAACGAACCAGGTCAAGGCCTCTCCCTCCCTCTCTGCTGCTAATCTAATTAACCGCCCTCGACATCGAGATCAATTTGTCTCTTCAAGTTTCAGCTGCAAAGAGCACATGGCACCCTTGGCCTTTCTGACATCACCTCCTGCCAAAAGTCGTGATGTCACGGTATCTTTCTTCAACACCTTGAGAATCTCGATGCCTGTCCATCAGCTTCTACCTGAACCTGGTGCCTGTCCCCACCAACGACGTATGTAGATACATATTCGTACACGCATCAATGCAGCGTTCAACCTACCCACTCCATTACGTTGCCCGTGAAGTCAAGTCGAGTCATTCCCATGTTCACACGCGTTGACTCAATCGCCACAAACGTATTTAATTAATCCGTCAATATCGCCGTCCCAAATCGGTCCTCCGCTCCTCTCGGCCGGCAAGAATCATCTTAGATCCCTGGGCGCATATCCACCAGTTCTCTGGCCTCCCTTCCTACGTGCCGCCCACATCCCTCAACTGTCTGGACCTAGATCTACCTTTCCCGTGGCCCAATCCGGCCGGGCCTCGGAAAGAACCCGGGGGATAGCCCAAATGTTCCACCGACCGGTAGCGTCCTGTCTGTGGCGGCCACGTTGTAGATGGACCATCTCTCCCCTTCACTTGGCTCCCTCTTTAATACAATGAACGGAACCGCCCCATTGTTCATCTAAACTGCCTAGATGAGCAGGCAACAGGCTCAAAGAGTACTCAGTCCGCCCTGAATCCCCAAAAGTGGGGAGGACGAATCCAGTTATTCCCATTCTCTCATCTCGGGGTATTCACGATCCTCGGATTTCCCGTCCCAGAATCTTCTCCCTCTTACTCTGCTTTCGGCTTCTTCCATTTAACTTGGATGGGGGGGCAAGATCTACCCGAAAGCTGATGACTTCCCCACCGTTTCCTGCCTGCCGGATCCCTTGTCAGGGCACGGCTTTCCCAAACCCCAGCTGAGCTGTATCACGATGGAACAACTGTCGTCGTTGACTTTGCCCCCCCGTCTTCTTTTTACAAGGCACGGTAGACTCCCGACGTATCCCTCGATGAGATCTCGGGAGATGATGCCCCAGCAACAGGACTGGAGAATAGTTCCCATGGGTCTCATTTACTCAGCTCCTCAGTGCTCTCTTCTCGTATCTACATTGCGTCCCTCGCCAGCGAGACCAACTCAAGGCAGAAAACTCTTTTGTTAAGGTTTTGCTCCGGTGGCGCTTTGAAATCACCCAACGCCGACGGCGGGACCTCGTATCTTTAGTCGATGCAATAATCTCGTAACAGCTGGGCAAGCTTTCTGACTGTGCTGACCAAAGTACCTGTTTCAAAATACAAGTGAAGGGATGATGACCACCAGAACAGGGTACACGCAACTCAAAATCGAAGAGTACTTCCCGTAGACGGCAATCAAAGTTCAAAGTTTTCATGCCCCGTCCCCAGAAGAAGACGGAATATTATATTCATCTATTCGGGGGCCCTTCCAACTATGAACAGCCCAAGCCAGGAGAACCTCGGGGAAACTAGTCCCGCTTCTCCCTTTTTTCTTTCCCTTCCACGCGAATGAACAAAAACTTCAGTCGCGGCCGGGTAATTGGACACTTCCAATTCATCTTTTCAATCTTCTGCCCACACAAAAGTAATTAGGAAACACGCCGCGTTTCCCCCATATCCCACGCCCTTCGTTTCCCCGTAAAAAAACCCAAGCTGTAAACAAAAAGCAAGCGGATAAGAAAAGAAAAAAGTCAAAATTATAGTGTTCGACCCTAGAAGCGGGTGGTACCAGGATATTAATAGAGAAGATTAGAGTGGTTTCTCCAGGCTTCCCTTCATATTAGAGAAGAACGAGATGATAGATAGGGATGTTGCGGATACCAGGTCTGCTTGCGTAGAGTCATGTTGTTTCTTTTTTTTCTTGTTCATATCCCCAGGATGTTCTAAACGGCAAAAAACAAGAGAGGGGGATAACGGTCTGACAGGAAATCGTATCAAAGGAAAACCATGGAAATGTTGCTGATCCAAAAATAAAACAAAGCGCTAATAGCAGCGACCGTGTATAAAATCGTGGTGCTCAAACGAACGACGAGAAAAGGCCTTCCCAGACAAGGACGAATGCATCTCGTGAGAGGTGGTGTAAATGCCAAGCGAAAAAAAAAACCATGTAAACAGCAGCCGAGTACGTCCTCTCTCATTAACATGGCACTCAGTCGAGATCGTGCAAGCCCAAGAAAAAAGATGCTTTGAAATGATGTGAAAGCTATGCGGGATGAACGATGATAAGCGAGCGTGTGCAGATAGGGCGATATTATGAAAAGCGACAAAAGCCATGCACTTCTCTATCCAAAAGCAAGGAGAACGACAATCGCAACAAGGAGTTCCGTTAAGGCAATATGGGTATCCCATCCAAGACGTTTCTTTAATCTTCTTTCTCGCTTTGAAAACAATAGGTTCGACAGGGTTGTGCTGTAATTGTTGTATGTAGATGCCAGCGGCATTAAGTCTGTCGATGTGAAACTTGAGGAATGGACTGAACGCTTTCACATAACGATACAATCTTTGTCGTCCTTGGAAGACTTGAGGGTCTTGCCAGACCGAGGTGCCGCAACGTCCATGGGAGTTCCCTGGCCACTTACTGCCGCTTGGATGATGGCCAATCGCTGCTTTGCTCGTTCGTCCCCGGCATCTGCCGCTTGGACGTACCACACATTGGCTTCTAAGATGTCCCGGTGGCAGCCGATGCCCATCTCTGTGAAGTAGCCAACAGCATATTGTGCTTTCACGAACCCTATTGCAAAGTTAGACTGTTAGTCAAATCCCACCAAGAAAAAAAAAGATAAAAATGGACTACAAGACGTACCCAGCTCCGCAGACCGATGAGCCCACTCATATGCCTCTTCCTCATCCTTCTCAAGTACCGGCGGTGCGCCAACCATGTACCAAGCACAGAGACCCATCATTGCACCAGCATGGCCACGTTCAGCCGCACCAGTATAGAAGTGGACGCTCAGTGAGGGGTCGCGTGGGCAATCAAGCAAGCCGTGCTCATATGCATCGCCCATTCGGAAGCTAGCCTCTGGGTGGCCGAGATCAGCAGCTTGTGTGAAAAGCTGAGCCGCATAATGCTCATCCTTGAAGATGTCATCGCCATAGCCAGTCTCATAGAGACAGCCAAGGTGGTAGGGGGCAGCATTGTACTGGGCATCAGCTGCCTCGGAGGCAAGCTTCAACCATTTGATACCTTCCCGATACCTCTTCTCTCCCAGATCACCCGAAAGGCAAGCCTTTCCAAGTCGAGTCATGGCACCCGGGTGTCGTTTTGAGGCAGCCGATCGAAGGAACTGCACAGCCTTGGCTGGATCTTTGCGGCACCCCCACCCAAACTCATAACAGAGAGCAGTTCGGAAGGCCGACTCAGCGTGGCCGTGTTTGGCAGCGAGAACAAACAGCGGGAAGGCGGAGCTGTAATCTTCTTTACCCTTATTAAACAGGCCCGAGGCAAAGCCGTCAGCCAGGTAGTACTGTGCGAATGGGTATCCGCCATTTGCCAGTTTCTGAAGAAGCTGACGCGCCTCTCGCACCAGAGCATGACCATCCTGTCCAGCGAGGTCCGGATCAGGGCTATCCGTCTCCTTTCGTTGCTTCGAGGCATTTTTCTTCCTTTTAGGATCTGAGAAATCCAAGCCCAGCTCCTGTGCGGTTGAGATGAGAAAGACAGCAAATGAATACTGAATTGAGACATCGTTGGTCTTTTTCACGTTCTGTCGGTACATCTCGAGGGTTTTCTGTGTGCTCAACAGAGACGCATTGTTGCCAATGACGGTGCGCAAGTTGGAATTATCAAGGGCAAGAGGCGCCGGCGCTTGCTGGGGGTAGGGGACGTTCAGAAGCTCGGCATACGACTGTGGACGCATGTCGGGAGAGTTCCTCGACTGCAGGCCTGGTGACCGACCCCTAGGAGCCATATCCGAAGCCAATGAGTAGGAGGACTGAGGTCGGGGTATCGAGCTCCGTCTGAAGAATTGTGAGTTGTTGGGTGTGAGATGGCGCTTCGCCTGCGCAGAACCATCCGAGAGATCTGGGGTCGAGGCATTCCGAACATCCTGGTAGGAAGCGCTATGCCCATGCGTAACCTGCTGCTCTTGCTCCTGGTGGTGATACTGAAACTGCGGGACAGACTGGTTCCGAGGCAGATCACCCTCAATGACAGAGCTGCCTGGCGACTCCTCAGGCAGCTGGCAGTCGGGGTTCTCATTGTTGCCCAAAATCGAGCTCGCACTCGTCGTTGCAGATGATTCGGTCGACGTAGGTTGTTGCGAAGAGCTGGCAGTATCATCTGATCCACGACTGTTCCGGTACACCTCCTGCCTCTTCACACGCTCGTGGGGATTCATAGCGGACGGGGCGGGGTTGTACTCTGGGTGGTCGTAGGCATTCGTCGGGGTCGAGGATGGATTCCTGGAGTCCAGTGCAGCGCTGCTGCGTCCAGCATCCGGGCTGGCTGGGCCCTGGTAGTTCTCCTGGTGATCTGCACGAGGAGTCTCGACCACGGTGGTGAGAGACGGTTGGCTGGAGGTGCCGGGTGAGGTTGGTGAATTTGGCGAGGGCGCCAGGGCCCGACTTCGATCGGTAAGCACGAATTGGGGGGAAACCGGTCCTGTTTGGTCGGGGCTGGTGGGATAAGTTGGGTTCGCCCAACCGTCATGGCTGAAGTTTACATCGGCTGGGGAGGCATGGCTTGGCGCGGCGTGCAATGGGGCCATGTGGGCAGCGACAGGTTTCCGCAATATCTCTCGATCGCCCGTGGATGTTCTCTGCAGCCTCTGAGGGCTCGCCGGTTCTGGAGGGCTCGTGGGCGCAGGATATGCCGGAGGCGGTGGCGGCGAGGTGGTGACTGCGGCCATACTTCTGGTGGCCTGGTCAGGGACGCCGGTGGTCCCCGTCGCCGATACAGTCGCAAGAGTCTAACAGGTGGGTTCTGGTGGTGGTTGCCGATACGACCGCCGCTGCAGGCTCGATGGGACAGACTGCGGGAAATTGGGGGAAAGCGAGCGGCGTGCAGCAGTGAGCGAGGGTGAGGTTATAGAGGCCGCAGAAGCGAGTGTTGCCTGTGCCCTTCAGCTGGAGGGACGACTACAGTAAGGAGTAGTCGAGGCTGATGTTGGGCAAAATGGCGGGTGGCAGTGTGCTGCAGCCACTATTACGGTACAGCGCTCAGCTGTTTAGTGGGCACCAGTGAGCGGGCAGGCTTGAACCCACCGCCGGTACGTGCGTGCGTACGACTAAGGCGGGTAGCGCTACTTTGTCCCTGGGGCCTGGCGGGAACCGCAGGGGGCTGGAGATGACGATGATCCCCAGCGCAACTGCCCTCCGAGCCCTCCTTCCCATACGAGTCGGGGGGAGGGCTCCAGTCTTTCTTCTTTTGCATGATCGAGCAACCTTGAAACGAGATGATCGCCGGCCTTGCGCTAGGAATCTACACGAATACAACGGTTTCACTTAGTAGACAATCGACATTAAAGCTACAAGATCCCGGGGGGAGTGGAATTGGCCAGCGTCTGAGACCCGGGCCAGCGCCCTTCCCCAAGGGAGAAGCACGCCGCGCAGGAAGGACGCTCCGTAATCTCTCTCTTGGAGTCTCAGCAGAGCTCACCAGACCTGCATACTCTCACCCAAGGTACCTGGCGGGTAGGCAAGTGGGAGCGAGTTACGAGTGTGTCAGGTAGTATCGGTGCGGTGTTCAAGCTTCGCGACCCTAAAAATGAACAATAAGGGTAGGGTTAATTAGCTCTAGCCTCCAAGCCCACTTACTCTGCGTGGCTTTCTCTCCAGATCCTTCCTAATGGTTTTTTTTTCACTGTCATCCCATCTATTCTCCTTCTACTCATTTACCCTTCTCTTGCTAGTGGCTCGCTCAGCTAGACTCCAAAGGACCTAGAACAGTCTAGGCATCCGGCCAGCTGCTCACGGCGCTACCAGTTCATGACCGACATCAGCACAATAGCCATGCCACAGCTGGGTGGAGGGGGGCTGGGGCATCCGTGTTTTGCTTCGGGGCTGCTACAGAGCGGAGGACAAGGGTTTCGGTTTCCACATTCCTTTCGACTTTCAACCTATGGCCTTGAGCCCAGCCTAAACGTGAGCGGGACTATTCCATCTTACCGCCTGTGAAAGCCCAATATTTCAGACCTGGGATCACTCAGCCCGGGCCTTGCTTGGCAGGCGAACATGCTGAAATGCATCTTGTACCGCCTGCTCCGCTTACTACCTATGATCAGATTCCGCATTCTCGGAGTTGACCAAAAAGCCGTCATGCCATATTGGATTTTCCTACCTGGTGACTACCTCCCCGACTTACCTGCCATTGCCGTCATCCCAAGTCCCAATCAGGCGTAGGTACACGGGACGACCAACTGGACGTACATATACGAGCAAATAAATCTCTGCCCTCCATCTGGCGATTGCGTGTACATTGTATCGACATTGACAGATGTGACCAGTCTCTTCTCTCCCCCGGCATATGCTTCGCTGGCCAGCGGAGTCTTTGACAAACCCCAAAAACTAAGTCTCGTCTTACGCACGCCGCTGTGAGGCGCCACCGTGGTGGGCGGGAGCATTGCACCATCTGGCGCAATGTCGACGTGTGCATGGCACGAGTTACAGTTGAGTGCCTAGGGCCCAGATGATGGTGTCCAGTTCAAGGGACCGCACGCCACCGCCATGCCGTCTGGGTCGGTACGGGAGACATTCAGCTATAATGGTACCTTGGTCAAGTACCTGGTGATCACAAGGTAACGCACGTAGGTATCATGGATGGATCAGTACCTGCAGCCCTCTGTAGGTTACCACCGTTTGCCGCCCCGGATATAGAATCGCGGTGCTATGGCCAGGTACCCTGGGAGGAGACCGTCAAAGTTCCTGTGATGTCTCCTACACTGTGATAGTCTGTTCGTATACAAAAAGTGCACTCCGAATGATCAGCATGAGGATAGAAATCCTAGCCCGCGCCACGCGCGTTCTTCAACTCTTTACGAGGGACGGCCCCTTCCCACCAGAACAAGCCATGATTCCTCATTCGGGATAGGCATCGAATTCAGTTCCTGTGCTGCATCCCTTTTTGGCGCCAGATGATGCACGCCAAGTTCTGGTGCTCTGCCCCACTATTCCCTTCAACTGAGTTCCGCGTCAAGATCTTCACATTGCTTCTGTGCAGTAGTCCCCTGTTGGCCTTATCGGCTCGAAAGCTTGGTTGCGTGGCTCCATGGTCACTGGTCTGGACAAGAATCTGGACCAGCAGGAGGTTGAGACGGCAGAGAGTGTCAAGGCAATGGAAGAGTCGTGTTGCTCGTAGTTGGTTGTGATCCGGCATCGTCTGCTGGCCAAGGTGCCAATTCTGAACATTGGCGGCCAATTCCAGATGCCCATTGACGCTATACACCGCTCCGAGCGAGGCAAAGGATAATTAAGTGGGCGCGAGCTTGTGGGCAGCGAAATGCAAGACTTGGCGTTAAACATCTCGCCTTGGAATTGTTACCGAACCTTGCCATCGGCGCTTAGCCCAGCCAATATGGCTTTTACCGAGCAAGAAAGCTCGCGACTTGACGCATCCGATTTGGACCTCTCTATGCCATTGCACAAACTTCTGACACGTCCTCTGCTCAGTTCGCACTCGTCTCTGTCGGCAACGGCGGTTTGGCAGTTGAACTCGCCCCGATCGCTGTCGTGACCCGTTGGCTGCTGCATGTATAAAACGGGCAGCCCAGCTAAGAGTTAGCGCCGACACCAACGTTAGCATATTTGAATACGGCATGCGCCATGCGCCACTTGCACTTTCCCCAATGTGCTAAATCTGGGCTGGCCAATGATGAGTGCTCTATTCGGATCAGTGATGCTCGTGCCATGGGGTAATATGTTTCCTGCGATCCCATAATCTGAATCAATACGTGTCACAGCATCAAGGCATTCACTGCTTCTACTGCCATCCGCCTCAGCGGGCCATTATGCGCCCAAGGCTCCATATTTTTGGGATGTAGGCTGACTACTCCAATAGTCGGCTCCGGTAGGCGCAGTGTCTGGGGTAGCAGTTGGCGAGCTGAAGCTGTCACTGACCAGTAACACAACGCCAGAGTCATTATCAACCCCAACCTGCGCTGTTGTGGGAGGGTCATCCCAGGGCATCGTAGGGCTGATATTGATGCGCCATTTCCTTCGATTCTCAAAATTGCCCGCACTTCAAGACGCATCGTAGGGTGGGATCTCGCAGGATTGGGATGGTGTACATCAGACGATAACTCACAACTTTCCATTGTGAACTAGGTTTAAGGTACTATCACTTTCATCATCAACATTTATGATGGAACGCAACAGACTCAGCAAGAACGAATACTCCTGCACCGACGAAGAGAGCTAAAATTCCATCCTATACCTCACCACACCACAAACTGGGACTTCAGCTGAGCTGAAAGCGATGAGAACTAGCATTGTCGGGGCTACAGGGTAGGACAACACCATGCTGACCAGAGCTGAATGCAGCGCCTCTATTCAATTATGCCCTCACAGGTGTGGGTGGATGAGTAATGAGAGACCGCACAGCCTGTCGGCGGGGCAACAAGGGATCACAGCAGGTGGTGCACTAATAAGGGGGAAATCAGGGTTGGCTGGCCGCCAAGGAGCCTGAAAGTATTTTCTGGTCAAGGGGAGCGGCTGTGGCCAACCAGAAGCCGTGAACTACGGGTCTAGAACATGGGGTTTGGGTGGAATACTACGTGATGCCCCTGCAGGCCTCCACGCTTGAAGAGCAGAGAGACATTTGCCTGAGCGGATTCCCTGTGCTCTGCATGCGCGTTCCCGGTTGGAGCGATAATGCCATCTTACCCTCCCTCCCTGGAAAGGTAAGCGGCCAAAAAAGCTGCTAGGGAGTAATTACATAGAGGGAAGTGGTCGTATCTAGTAGAAGGGTCAGAGGCGAATGCCCAAACGGGGCGAATGTCCAGCTCCAAGCCTCCATTTCCCCCCTCCAAACCAGTCCTCTGCAATACACCCAGAGATCCCAAAGAGTGTGTGAGGAAGGGGTTGTTCTCTCGTCGTTCGCTACCTGCGTCTCATTTGATTCACCACCGCATTCGTTCTCGTCGCCGTTTCCTTTCCGTCTTTCGCTACCTAATACCGTACCTACCTGCGTCGTACCACCTCCAGGCCCGGCGCACGGACAACGGCCAACATCTTGAAGATCCAGCTCCGTGTCTCGCCCAGCAACTTCGAAACAACTGGCCCGGCCCCAGCATAGCCCGCACTGTTGTCGTGCCAGAGAGCCTCTTCAGCCACGCCGCCGCCGATTCTGCTACGAGCGCTGTCCGACTGTCGTGGGGAAGCACGTCGCGAGAGCACGCAGGACCAGACTGAAGCGCTAGTGCTTTAACCTGATCTCTCATTTTACCTGCTCGCCGGTCGCGATTAATCAAAAGGGGCAGAAAGCGCTCTTCGTTATCTGACAGCTAGATATTACTTGGCCACGGAGCGCTCCGACGCCCTCCCTCAGATACGCACGCTACTATTGGCCTCTCGCTGACGCGCATCGGATCCTGTTAAACTTTCGATTTTAAGTGCGCCTCCTGCATCTATCTGCTCGACATACATGATCCATTTAGCGACGGGATCGGGACACAGGCACGAAACCTGAGTCGAGGCTGCGGAGACTGCCGCTCCACCTTTGCTGGTCGCTGCGCCGCTACTGGTTGCTGCGTCGCCCGTCGCTGGGGGTCAACACACTGAACACGGCGCCAGCGCTAAGCTGCAGGGATCCTTAATCTTGCATCACAACACTGCTTCTCTCACGCACCACAACAACCAAACCTCCTCCAAGCTGTGAGTGCCAATTTCTGGCTATCCTTTGTCTTTCCCCTCCTCCAGTGGCCTCCAGCTGCAAAATTGGATGTGCATTCCTGGATCATCAATATTCTCCCTTTCACACCCCTCCCTTCCCCGGTATCCCTCGTCGCCTGAGGCCCGCTTGTCTCCCCCCGATTCAAGTCTCGTTCGACTCGGTGGATTCGTGGTTGTCGCATTGAGGGTAACGTCTACCTTTCCCCGGGCCCTGTCTCACGGCCTCGACCGACATTCCTTCACCTGCTTCTCTTTCGCTTCAACGTCTCGTATGAGTAGCATCTCTTCTAACACGCATCTCCAGGACCATGTCTCTCCCAGAGAGGCCGGGTGCTAGTCCCCCATATGGCCAGCGCAACTCGTATCGAAACTCCCCATCACGCCGCTCGCGGCCGGGCGATATCGAAACAGGCTCATATCATCCTGTGGGCGCTGGTCATGATCGTGGGAAATCTGCTTCTTCTTATGCCGAGACGATTCAAACTCCTAACCACCACACAGAGAGCACACCACTATCACCCACGTCCCCTCGAGGCCACCACCGCAGAGGCTCAAGTACGGATCAAGGCCTGAGCCGTAAACGAAGTCTCATTAGACCCGAAAGACAGAAGATTGACAAGGACCACCGAAACTACCATTATCGCCAGCATGCGGCTCATATGAATGTCCAGCCCTCTACGACGGGCAACGACCCCTTGTTAGATTCGTTAGAAGCCTCTACTGACCGATCGGGTATCTCACAAACAAACGACACTGTTTCGGATGCCAGTCCACCTCGCCGAACTCAACGCAGGAGTAAGGCCCAGAATGAGAAGAGACCCGATGTCACTGAGAAGTCCACGCCCAAGCGAACCAAGTCTAGCAGGAGCCAAAAGAGTTCCAAACGCGACTCGAGGCAAAAGAAGAAATCCAAGGCAAATGAGGAACAGATCCGACCGCCTAGCCTTTGGAATGTATACTGCGCCATTGTTACCTTCTGGTGTCCCGACTTCCTCCTGAAGTGCCTTGGCTGGCCGACGAAAGCACAGCGACGAGCATGGAGGGAGAAGATGGGTTTAATCAGTATCATTCTTCTCATCATGACATTTGTCGGTTTCATTACCTTCGGTTTCACTCAGGTTGTTTGTGGTGTGGCACCGCAAAGATTGCAGGTCAACAAGGTTACCGGCGGTTACATGATCTTCCATGGTGTGGCGTACGACTTGGTCGGCTCTAACCATCCTCCGGCTGAGGGCATGCCCCGCAGAACAGATGGCGCTGGTCCCAACGTTCTCTACGATTTACCGACAAAATACGGTGCCATGGACGGAAGCTTCCTCTTTCAAAATGTCAACGGCAACTGCAAGGACTTGATTACCCTGGCGGATGGTTCTGATGTTCCCACCAATAGCGATGGGGACTTGGCGTGGTACTTCCCTTGCAAGGCGTTCAACCAGGACGGCTCCAGCAAGGCAAACACGACACTTGAGTACACATCTGGGTACGCTTGCCACACGTCTGAAAAGGCCCGAGACAAGTTTTACCTGGATCTGAAGAAGAGCGCCGATGTGTATTTCACCTGGGATGACATCAAGAATAGCACCAGAAACCTGATGGTTTATTCTGGCTCTGTCCTTGATTTAGATCTTCTCAACTGGTTCAATGAGACCCAGGTGGATGTGCCCCAGCGTTTCAAGGATATCAGGAACCGCAACTCGAAACTTAACCAGGTTGTCCGAGGTCGCGACGTGACCCGTATGTATCAGTCCTCAGCCGACAAGAAGATGGCCAAGTGCTTCGAGGAGATCATCAAGATCGGCTCTGTGGATACCGAGACTATCGGCTGCATTGCCTCCAAGGTTGTTTTGTACTGTGCCCTGGTTTTGATTTTGGGACTTGTCGGTGCTCGATTCGTGCTGGCCATTATCTTCCAGTGGTTCCTTAGTCGCAAATATGCCGCCTCGAAGACCTCACAGAGTTCCGACCGCAGGAAGCGAAACCAGCAAATCGAGGAATGGTCAGAAGACATCTATCGCGCCCCTGCCAGACTTCCTGGAGACATTGGAAGCACAGTTGTCGGCTCCGACAGGCTAAGCAAACGAAGCTCGTTCCTCCCAACAACCTCTCGCTTTTCCGCCGTGTACGGAAATGGTGAGCCAGGGCGCCGGATGCCAACCACCATGGGTAGCCAGGCTGCCTCCAGCTCGCTCCAGCCCAGCTCCGTTTACAAGCAGAACAATGATAGCCGTGCCAGCTTTTTGCGATCCGACCCCTATGCGCCAGTTGCCGAAGGCCCGGGGCCAGCTGGTTTCATTCACGATTCCGTTGTTCCTCAGCCCCCTGCCGATTGGATGCCGTTCGGTTTCCCTCTTGCTCACACTATGAACCTGGTTACAGCCTACTCTGAAGGTGAAGAAGGCATGCGCACGACTCTCGATTCCATTGCCATGACAGATTATCCCAACAGCCACAAGGTGATCGTCGTTATTTGCGACGGTTTGATCAAGGGTAAGGGTGAGACCATGTCAACACCTGATGCTTGCTTGAAGATGCTCAAGGACCACACTGTTCCCCCCGACCAGGTTGAGCCCTTTTCCTATGTTGCTGTGGCGAGTGGTTCGAAGCGACACAATATGGCTAAGGTCTACTGCGGTTTCTACGATTACGGCGCCAAGTCTCAGATTCCTCTCGACAAGCAACAGCGTGTTCCCATGATGGTGGTTGTCAAGTGTGGTACCCCCGATGAAGCCACCAGCTCCAAGCCTGGTAACCGTGGTAAGCGTGACAGTCAGATTATCCTCATGTCCTTCCTTCAGAAGATCATGTTCGATGAAAGAATGACGGAACTCGAGTACGAAATGTTCAACGGACTTTGGAAGGTTACTGGTATCTCGCCTGACTACTATGAGATAATGCTCATGGTTGACGCCGATACCAAGGTTTTCCCCGACAGTCTCACGCACATGGTCTCCGCCATGGTCAAGGATCCCGAAATCATGGGCTTGTGCGGCGAGACCAAAATCGCCAATAAACGCGACAGCTGGGTCACTGCCATCCAAGTTTTCGAGTACTTCGTTTCTCACCATCTGGCCAAGGCTTTCGAATCCGTCTTCGGAGGTGTTACCTGTCTTCCAGGATGTTTCTGCATGTACCGAATCAAGGCACCAAAGGGTGGCCAGAACTACTGGGTTCCCATCCTGGCCAACCCCGACGTTGTCGAGCACTACTCTGAGAATGTGGTGGAGACTCTTCACGAGAAGAACTTGTACCTTCTTGGTGAAGATCGCTACCTGACGACCTTGATGTTGAGAACGTTCCCCAAGCGAAAACAGGTCTTTGTTCCCCAGGCTGTCTGCAAGACAACGGTCCCTGATAAGTTTATGGTTTTGTTGTCTCAGCGACGTCGCTGGATTAACTCAACTATCCACAACCTAATGGAGCTCGTTCTTGTTCGCGATCTGTGCGGAACGTTCTGTTTTAGCATGCAGTTCGTTGTCGCTATTGAACTTATGGGTACCTTGGTTCTTCCTGCTGCTATTGCCTTTACTTTCTATGTTGGTAAGTGATATGTGTTCATTTAATTTTCCATGAGGCATACGATCTCTCTGAATGAATGACTAACGATATCGTACAGTTATTACCTCCATCATCAACCAACCGCCACAAATCATCCCTCTTGTGTTGCTGGGGTTGATTCTTGGTCTCCCTGGTGTTCTCGTCGTCGTGACTGCACACTCACCATCCTACATCATTTGGATGCTCATCTACCTGCTCTCCTTGCCAGTCTGGAATTTCATTTTGCCTACGTACGCCTTCTGGAAGTTTGACGACTTTTCATGGGGTGACACTCGCAAGACAGCTGGAGAGAAGACAAAGAAGGCTGGTCTCGAATACGAAGGAGAATTTGACAGCAGCAAGATTACGATGAAGCGATGGGCCGAGTTCGAGCGAGAGAAGCGCACCCGAAGCACATACTGGGGCTCAAGGGACAATGTCCAAAGCGGTTCCTGGATTCCTTCGCCGGGCCACACCTACGACGACAATTATTATTCCGACAACCAATAGATAAACACTGCGTTCCGTTTCTGTCTGGGTTTTATCCTTTCACGGGGGCCTGGAATGGTCGAATGAACATTATAGATGCATGTACATTTGGGTGGAGGGGGTTATAAGTTCTTGATTTTCTTGTTTTCCTGCGTTTTGGTTCTCCATGTCTCGATTGTCTTATTGTAGCCTCATGAAGCGCCCAACCCCCCTGTTTATATCTGGGATCATGTCTGTCTTGCAACATGGAGTATCAGTTTTCTTTTGAGCGGCTTGTTGTAATGAGGCAGTTGTGTGAGAGGTGGCTAAGAAAGGTGGTCTTGGAGGAAGAGGTGCAGTCTGGGATGTATATATTGGCTTTTGCTCGGATTGTCCGACACGATAATAATAAGAAGGCTGTCACTCGAGCGTCTTAATTTATTTGATTTGAACCAAAACCTATCTTGTGTGCTCTATTATTTGGTCTTAAGATGTGTGCATGTAAAGAGGACCCAAGTATGTGTCATGTCCATTTTGTCGCAGACAATAGTCAAGAAACTCTTGCCCTCTAGCTCTCGAGTCATGCGTTTCTACACTTTAGAGAGTATCTGGAAACCCTTGATGGATCGACTTGATATCCTCTAGCCC
>CABFNO020001560.1:0-379460 GCA_902006505.2 Clonostachys byssicola | reverse complement strand
CCCCCCCCTTCATCACGATCACCCATCGTCGTGGATGGACCCTTCACATGCTCTGGGTCATCGATTGGCCAACATGAAGACCGTAAGCTCGCATTCCATGTAGATCCATCCTGAGCCGCCGGACCACCAACGATACTTTGCCAGTCGAAACCCTATTCAAGGGTCGCATAGCAACCAGAAACTCTTCTCTCCACCCTGAAGAGATAACTCGGAAAAAAAAAAAATTCAACAGACAAGTCTAAACTGCAACTGGCGATTATAGCGACCAGCTTTGACCAGACAACATGTGATCGCTCTCTAGCCTTGAGCTTTCGGAGACGGAACGTAACTCGGGTGTTAAAACTAGTATTTCTCACGTCGCTGCGCAACCAGGTTGGACTGAGTAAGCAAATCAATGTCATTGCTAAACTGCGAAGTTGCCAATTGCGTGCTGTATGCTTTAATGCTAAAATTCTACCAATTGCGGAAAAGCAAAACAAGCTTTGTATGAGTCTAACAAAATAACAATCACCGCACCCTACTCTGCCCCGTCTATGCGTATCCGTCCCCGCGCGCTCATTAAAAATCCAGATCGAGTGGCCTGGAATGTAAAAGAAATCTATGCTATGACGTTAATTGTACGAGAGAGTCTCGTCGGGGAGTGGTTGCTTCTCCCCCTTTTTTTTTGACAGAACAGGATGTTCCAATCAAACGGAAATCAAGGCTAAAAGAACAACGACGGTTCCGAGTAACCATCCTATGGCGGGGTCATCTGTTCTTCCATCATCTTGCGCACCTCCTTCTCGAGATTCTCCGAGGCGGCCTCCTGGTCGACCTCCTCGACGGCCCCCGTGACCTTGTTGGCGAGCTCAATCTTCTTCTGGCAGGCCTTGAGGACGAGCTCCTCGATCGTGTGCCGCGCTATGAGGCGGATGATCTCGACGTCCCGCTTCTGCCCGAGGCGGTGGGCGCGGTTCTCGGCCTGGATGTCGTCCTGGGGGTTGTCGGACTGGTCAAAGATGATGACCTTGTTGGCCGACGTGAGGTTGATGCCGGTGCCTCCCGCGCCGGTCGTCAGGAGGAAGACGGGGATGGTCTCGTCCTGGTTGAATTCGTCGATCATGGTCTGTCGCTCTGAGACGTTGGTGTTGCCCATGAGGACGCGATGGTCGATGTCCTTGGTAGATAGAACTTCGCGGAGAATCTCAATGACCCGGGAGAATTTGCTGAAGACCAGGACTCGGTCCCCGTTCTTTTGGTACTGATCAATGAGCTCGAGGAGTTTCTGGACTTTGCCGCTCTCGAGTTCCGCTTCCGGCGGGTAATCGAACTTTTTGAGCAGGCGGGGATAGTCACGACACCAGAGGTGCAGCTCAAAATCAGAGGAGTTCTTAAGTTCCTGAATGAGGTGTTTGAGATCTGGCTGGTGCAGCTCCTCCTGTGATAGTCTATCCATCAAGATGCTCCCCATCTCTTCCACCGACTTGTCCGTGAAGTGTCGACGGAATAGAAGAGGGTGGATTGCTGCTTTCCGAAGCTGCATCCAGATATTGTTCTGGTCGTTCTGTCGACCCTTGGATTTCACCGCCCGCTGCGAGGGTTCCATTCTGAACGTTTCTTCGTACTCATCGTAAATTGGTTTTTGACCTTTGGGCATATCGCAATGAACAACCGTACAGGTCTTCTGAGGCATGTCGGATAAGACCTGATCCTTCCGCCGTTGCAGAATGAACGGCTCGAGGATTGTGCGAGCACGCTTGACGCGCTCACTGTAGAGGAAAGCACCGTTGGACACGTCTCGGACGCTGACCTTGGTGCTGAAGATGTACCGGATTGATTCCATGTGACCTTCGAAAATCTCAGGATTGATGAAGCTTAGAAGAGAAGTCATCTCCAGAAGATTGTTTTGGACAGGCGTGCCTTTGAGATGAGTTAGTAAATACGAATGAATGTGAGATATAACTGTAGTTGTGACTGACCTGTCAGAAGCATCTTCCACTTGGACGGAATCCGACGCAAATCCTTGTAAATCTTCGTCTCCGGGTTCTTCATCTTGTGTCCTTCGTCAAATATGGCTGCGTGAAGATCACAGTCTCGCATGGCTTCGATATCGGTTGATGAGTTGATTTGCGAGTATGTTGCGAGAACGACGTGATAGGCTTCCGGGTCCTGTTCCACCTCATATGCAATCTCAGCACGCTCAGATTGCGATCCCCTGTATCCGGCAACGCTGAGGGACGGAGCGAACTTCTTGAACTCAGCCAGCCAGTTATTGTATGTGCTTGGTGGTACAACAATCAAGTTTGGCCACGGCCGGGCATCGTGGCTACTATTGTCATTTTCGTAACTTTCAACAAGATGGCACATAAGCGAGATAACCTGGCAGGTCTTTCCAAGACCCATCTCGTCGGCAAGAATACAGCCAATGCCATAGGTGTGAAGTAATGACATCCAGTTGAGACCGAATAGCTGGAAAGGTTTCATCTGACAGTTGGTCGACATGAGATCCGGTTGACTTGGCACGGGTGGTCTGACATATTGGTAAGATGTTACGCTCGTTGGCGTTGGGGGGAGGTCATCAGCCAAAGGGGAGTTTCGGCCGCTTCGTTTGTTATGCCCGAAGGTGTCGAGGTCCCAGTTCTCCATCACCCCCTTTACCATTTTGGCCTGCGATTCACACTTGGCCACCACCTTGTCGATTGCAGACACAGCGTCTAGGAAGACTTCGATAGCATCAACGGCGCTGTCTCCAACGTTGACCTTGGAGGACTTGCGAGCACCGGGCTTCTTAGGCAGGCACACTTGTCGGACCTGCGAGATCGTTTGGAATGGGCGTTTAGCCGTGATATTTTCAAGGAGAGCCTCTTTCATGCCAGTCATCGCTGCCAACTCCTTTGATGTACTTGAATTAATACATTTCAATACTCGGTCGTCGCTCTCATCGTCCGAAGAAGGTGACTGCTCAGCCTCGTATGTATCCTCCTTATCATCAACATCGACAAGGTCAATAATGAGAGGGTCATCGCTCGACGGGGGCTCCGGAAGTTCTGGCTGTGCTTTTTGAGGCGAGGGAGTTCCACGCCGTTTCAATCCCTGGATTAGACGCCGCTTGGCGGGCTTTGGCGGGCTCGGGGTCGGTGCCTTCACAGCAAGGGCCTTCTTGGTTGGCTGCAACGACGCTTTATTGACGAGACGGCGACCAGCAGGACCTGCTGCTGGCTTTGCCTTCACGGACTTCTGGGAGCCGTAGTTATCCAGCCAATCGATCGCCCGGGGTACATCCAGCTCATTATCCTCCAACGCTTGTTTAACGACGGCGGAGGGAAATTTCGGCCCGAATACGTCGAAGATCTGACGCAGCTTTTCTCTCATCTTCTTCTCCTTGTCGGCCGCGGGGTTGTAAGCGAACGATGAAATTGGGGCTTTGAACGTTGTAGGTCTAATATCACCACGGGGAGGCAGCAAGTCATCTTCGTCGTCGGATATGAGATCAATTGGCTCTGGAGCAGGACGCTTCTGCGGAACTCGTGGCTGGGGGCGAGGGGGAGGGCGGAAAACCGTCCCCGCGGGCGCGAGTCGTGAGCCCAGCATCGGTCGCTTTTCTGGCTGGAATGGTGATGAGGAGGCGGGAACCTCGACGATGCTTGGGGGCGATGAGACCTCCAGCGTTGGGGTATTCCGACCTAATATCTGGGTAGGCTGTGTAGTATCATCACGGCGAAGAGCAAAGCCGGGCGAGCAAGGTACTGTATCCATCCCCAATTCGTCGGGGTCGAGTAGAATCGGGTGGCGTGCAACTGTGGGAGTTTTGGGGAGGCTGTTGGCGTGCCGGATGGGCAGCGGCGAGGAGCTTCGAGCCATAATAAATGTGTCTGACCGGGGGGTTGGCTGGAAGGCAATCTAAGGGTATATTGCGAAATTCACGGCCCCTTTGGGGTGTTTCTAGGAGCCTTCGAAGCCAGCAAAGAAGGCGGGGGTTAGTTGCAGCATTGATAAATAGCAGCCTGCGTAGAGAGCACGGTGAAAGTGTTGAGCGGGAGGTGCGAGGGTAGTTTGCCCAGCCTGACGCCAGTAGTCACGTTGGTTGGCCGATATCCTCCCATTTTTTCCGTCTCCATGTGCCAAGACGCGTTCCAGCATCGCGAAGTCACGTGCTGGATTTAAGTGGTGTCGCCTTCCAGCCAGATACGCAAGTGGTCACACTGCACGTCATTCAGTCCGGACGATATCCTTCTTTTCACGTCACGCGAAAATTGACACATTGGATCAAGATATTTGCCAATTCTCTGCGACATTTCTGAAACCATTTCCTCTCAAGCCGGTTGGGTCTCGTTGGTGTTCACACAGAGCCAAGCCTTGACCCTCTGCTCCCTTTGTTCACCAGACCACCCAGCAAAGATGGCTACCCGTCGCATCGTCAATGCTGAGAGGACTCTTCTGGAGAAGGATGACCCCATTGAGGAGAAGTCTAACATTGCACCGGCTGTCCCAAAGTTTGTTTCATAATGCTGTCCCTTAGTTGGCCAGGTGGAAGCTGACACATGTAAACCTCCAGTGATGTTATCTTCAAGCTTCTCGCATTCACTTTTGCCATGATTGTTGTCCCAATCGGAGGCTATTTTGTCACTGTGAATACGGTGTTCAAGGGTACTGTTCATTTCACACCTTCCTTTCTATATATCCCTGGTTGCCTTGACCGTGGTCTGGTATCAAGAGAATACTCTAACATGAATACAGGCAATGCTTCTTTTGCTGGAGGTTTTGCTGCTCTGTTGGCCAATGTCGTCCTGGTGGGTTATATTATTGTCGCTATGAAGGAGGATCAATCAGAGACGACAGAGAAGAAGAAGCCAGAGAGCAAAAAGGATAAATAAGAGACGAACATGGATGATCAATTGGGGGCAGGGCAACGTGCCATACGACTTTTATTTACTTATATCACAAGTTCACATTTGTGCTCTAACATATTTTGCTTGCAAGCAAGAATTTGTTCTGTACTTGTAAAATAAACAAGGCTGTGTAGATGAAGGCTCATATGTTCGTGGTTATGTGGCCTGCATTATATATGCCAAGTCTAATCAATTATCAGCACCCGGGTGCACTCGTGTTCCACCTCCCGCTCAGTCTTCATGCTCCTCACAAAGAAGGAAAAAGGAAATAAAAGTCAACATGAATCTTCCCCTGAACGCCTCGTACATTATCCGTAAGTATATGCAGCGATGAGACCATATAACAGAGCCCCGCGGATCTATGTGAGATCCGTATTCGAAGACCATCCATTAGGATCCTGCCTCAAAGTGGTATCATAAACCCCCAGTATTAATGACTTTCAACACTCCATCAAATGAACAAAGTTGGCAGGCATTGCTGCCGTGGAAAATGTGGTTTTCCAATCCGGTTGGGTATCGACAAATGGAAAAGGACAATGAGAGTATGGGCATCTCGTGGCGAGCTTAGGAATTTTTGCTGAATCGTCGCGCGAACCAGCTCTTCCTCTTTTCTTGAGGAGCGGGCTGCTGTTCTACTGCGGGCTGCTTTCTGGGAATGACGCTAATTTCTTTTCGAGGAATAGAGGTGCCATTGTTTCTCGGCGCTTGCTGTTCGGGCTGTTGTTGTGGGACCCCTCTCAACCCAGCGGCTAGACTGGAATCTTGAGATGTCTGAGATTGGCTGAAGCCAATGCCATAGTCGTTCATGGGCTCGGCGCGTTTGGCTGGCAAATTCCTCTCGATAGAACTGTTGTCGCTGCTGGTTGGGTCGGTTTGATAACCAACAGGTTCCGAATTTCCGCTACCCGCAGCGGAGGTCACCGTCTCGTATGAGCGATCCTTGTGCGCCAAATGATAGACATTTTGGTTTGGCCCGTTTTGCCTGTATCCGGGTTCGGTGGCCGTTCTCGGGGGCCGTTGCCTGCTTGGTCCTTGGCTGTAATTTTGCCCTTGACTGTAATTCTGAGGCTGGGCCATGCCGTATCCATTGAAACCGGCGTTGTAGGCGTGATGATCGTAAAAACTGTTTCTCGCGGTATTGCTGTTTCCGGTGTCATGTGAGACGTATTCGGGTCGTTGCGACTGAGGGCGATTCCCGTAGTAGCTATTCGGCCGGAACCGTGGTTGCCCGGCTAACCCGTTGTCAGTATGCCGCATATGATATGGTACTGGAATGTACGTAATAAGACTCACATGGATGGTAGCTATTTCGACGACTCCACGTAGCTCCCGAATCCGTCTCTGTTAATTGCCCGTTTAGTACGTTGTCTCAGCGAAATGGTTCAGAGGACCCTTACCGGCTCGGAACATCATCGACTTCCTCGAGTACCCCCCATCAATTGCGGCTTCGAAGCTGCGAATGGTGTCCAACGGCCGTTCCCAGCGATTGCGCGTCGGGTTGGACTTGTCAGGATCAGCTGCGCGCGGTTAGCAAGCTTGTCCAAAAATTGTCACTCATGACCAGGGAAAACATACCGATAGGATTGCCATTTGCGTCCTTGTGGGTGATAGACCGTAGAGGGGCGAGAGCGGATTGGGTCATCTCAGCGGCGACCTCAGCTGTTGGCTGCGTCAGTACGGTGTCGGATCACAGAGACAGGATGAGAAGGTGGCAAAGGCGTGGTATAAGAGAATTTTGGCAGCCTTTCGCCCCGGATGTGAAAGGAATGCAAAATAAGATGGAAGATAAGAGAGGAGGGGCATCTTACCAGGCTCTGCCTCGCTAATGGCCACACTTGGGTCTGCTTTTGAATGTAGACGCTTTGAGTCCTTCTGAGCCGGAGTCTCGTGATAAGATTCCCTGTGAGAGCTTTTCTGCGAGCTCTTCCGAGACCGATCGGAATGGAAGCTAAAGGTTCGAGGTTTCGACCGAGCAGGCGGTTGCTTCTGGATAGGCGACTGCGGTTGCTGGTGCTGAGAATACTGATATTCCGCCTGGGAGGGAGCTTGGTCGTACTGCTCTGGAGGATGATGAGCTGGGGGCGGGAAGGGATGATGATGATACACGTCTGTTTGAGTCTCCATCGCGGCTAGCTGGGATGCAACAGCGTTTTGATTAAAATTGTATCGCAAGACGCAGGGGTTGCCTGTTCTGCCAAGTGCAAGGACCACAGGAGAGCGGAGCTTTTGGTGCGAGCTTTTGAGAAACAATGGATCGCTCGATGATCTGGAGATTGGGACCCGTGCACTTGGAAGGCTGGGAATCACGTAGCAGCAAAGAGTTGAAGCTGCTGGGCTTATCGAGGTCCAACAATACCGCTAGCAAGGATGATACCAAGGAACGGGTCTGTGGCCGGGTGGGGATATGTTAGGTTGTTTGGAAAGGGCGAGAGAGTAGTAGTATTAATTAACGGGGCGATAGGTAGGTAGTATGGGAGAGTAGGATGAAATCAGACGATGGGCGATTGATTGAGTTGAGCGAGCGAGGGACTGGTAGGAGAAGAAGAAAGAAAGAAAAGAGGAGGAGAGGTGTGAAAAGGTCCACTTTGACAGCTTTTCGAGCAGGAGAATAAATATTGGCCGGCTGCTTGGGTGATGATGAAAGCACACCTGGATGGCTGCGGACGACAATTGCGCGTTGCCGTACCGCTACGCATGCGAGCAGCCAAGCTAGCAGCTGGCCAAGTATCTCAGTACGGGCGGTGCGGGCAGACGACAGCGGCGAGGCAGGTACTGTACCTCTGGCACACGGCGGGCGAGTACTGCGTACCTGCTGCCAGGCGACCAGTGCAGGAATAGATGTACTGTGTGACCCGCTAATGGCGCGTAGTGATGCTGAGAACTCGTCAGAGACCGGGGCTTTCACATGGACCAAGCAGGACAGGCAGGGCTCCGGGCTAGTTATGCTCGTGTCTGGGATGCTTCGATCTTGGCAGCCCAAGTGCATGCATACATGGCATGCCAGTACCTGTCTGCTGTGCGAGAGATGTGCGCAGGTCTGTGGCGCACCCGGCGACCATCAGCCAGGTACTGCACATGTACCTTGGGGGGAAGAGGCGTTTGCGTCGATGCTACAGTGCCAGAGGGCTGCTGTGACGCAACGGGCGGGCGTCAGGTCACGTAGGTACGCAACCGGACAGGGGATCTGATATCAGTCTGCCGTCCCCTGGGCCTGCGACGGGCCAGTGCTGGGCTGCCACGAGTGGGGCCGCGAGTGATCTGGTCGCGGTGTGGGTTCCCTGATGGGTGGAAAGTGGGCAGCTTCAAGGCCCCGCCCCACCCTGCTGTGCGTGGGCCTGAAGCGCCAAACAACTGGATGGAAAAGTGCCACCAGCAAACTCGATATGTCGCAGAATTGCACCAACGTAGCGGCGTTGTGGTGCTTTTGGGCTATTAGAAACCGGGGCAACCGATCCGGCCAATCTTCTCGATCTTCGATCCTCGCTCACCCTCTGCTCTACGTGCATTTATTTTAGGCTCACCTGCAGCCTCTACACAGGCAACGGGGAATTGATCTCGGCCGACCGCATTTACTCGCATGCTTCGGGTGGTGCCTCGGTAGGTCGATCAGTGCCGACCTTATTCTGCACCACGCCACTATCAAGGGCCTTTCCAAGTCACCTATGCTCCGATTGGGAGCTCCGTCTGCTTGAACGAGGATTGTCTATAGGCGGTGCGGAGCATATTTACTGCTAGCTCCGACTCGGTGAGTGAGTGGCCAGCGCAGAATACAGGCAAGGTACCTCAGCCCGAAGCATGCGATCGGGAAGCTGACGCTTGGCGCAGAACGCCACGTCGAGTCAAGTTGCGAACGTCAATCGGCGGCTTTTCAGGCCTAACTACATCAGGTCATCTGCATCCACGCGCTTGCACGTTGTCCTTTTTTTTTTTTTCTGTTCTAAATCGCCCGTGCTGGTGAAACACTCAAAAGACCCTCATCGGCGCGGATGTCCACGGCTTTTTCTCACGCCTGTTTTGTGATATGCTTACTCGGAAGCTTGGATTGGATTCAATTGGCAGCTGTGCGGCCTCCTGCAACCAGCGGCGCCAGTCGGGTGTTTAGCTGCTCAAGCGTACGAATTGACTTTTTGCTACGGTCACAGGCCGCTGTGTTGTGACCATTTGATGCCGATTGCTGGTGGCGTCGACAGCTCTCCACCGGGCGCACGTCCCAAGCTTCTCAAATATCAAAACGATACAATAGGTAATGGTAACAACATATCATCTTAATTATTGTGATCGACTTCTCAATATATCTGGCGAACGCGGAATCTTTTCAGAGCGCAATTCTATTCTGTGATAAACATGGATCGAAACTTGTCCGCATGCTGACGAAGATCAACGCTTTTTAATGGTCTCTCCCGCACTTTAACTGGTCTCTGGTTTTATGCGTTCCTTTTCTATTCACAAAACTAGCCTGTAGTAACAAGAGAAGAGTGACGAACAACAGCCTGGCTACGCGAACAAGGCGAGAGGCCTTGGGTTCGTGGCCAATGTCTTGATTGACTCAAAATCTACCGATCGGGTGCCGAATTCTGTGGTGGTTCGATTCTAACCCCATTCGAACTACCGGAATACGCTCTACGATATGGGATCGTCCTTATCAACAGACATCTTGGCGGGAACTACTAATAATACCTGACTTGGGGCAAGGATTCTGATACCTATCTGCTGCAGGAATTGGCGTTTGAGGTCAGATGCCCTGCCATCCTTTTAATTACCTCCAGGTTAATTCGTACAGATAAGGCATCGAGTTGATGTTACCTTACCTGCACCTGCGACGGAAGAGGAGGCTGTGCTATCACTCCACATTACCGTCATTTGAGTGTAACAGGGCTGGTGGAAGCCCGAAGGCGAATTATCCATTTGTCAGGTATGCATGGATAATTTTATGTCGGCCCTACTGGGATTGACCAGGAGCTGGGGGCGACCACTCCAGACACTGTTGACTGCCTGCCCAACCCGCCATGTACCGACAATCGCGATCTCATCATGAAGAGTCAATGCGTGCATATATTGACCTGTCCTCTTACTCGGGTCGCATGGGCCGTGGCCAGGGCGCCAAAGCTGATTGACTGGATGGCAAAGTGCGGTCAATAACATTTAATTAGCCTTAGCTTTGCTGTCCGAGTGCTGGCCAGCCACTGCTAGCCTTGATCCTCCTCGACGACTGGATAAGGTAAAACAGGATGGAGTTCCTAGTGCCATGCGGATGCACCTTTTCGGGAGGACTTGTCAAACAGCCTTCAGCAGTGCATGCCTAATGCTGCCTACCTACATTGCGCTACTCTCCCTGCTTCCATAGTGTTGATGTCGCAAGTGCTAGCTGTAGTGAGTTGGCTCTGGCATCAATACATTTGCCACAATCCATCCCCTGCTTCCATCTCTCGTGTCGCGGACTTGCGATTCAATAGATGCTGCGTTATTACACAGCTGAACCCCGCCAAAGCAGGGAGGCAGAACTGTCTGCCTGGCGCAGTTGCGCAGGCCGCGGACATGCATATCAGGGAACTGCCATGATACGAGGATGATCGGCGTTATCTAAGCTCAAGGTCGCCCCCCCTTCTCCCCAATAGTCCACCATATGAGGATCCTCCACACCCTTCTCTCTTAAGCGACTGTGCATTATTAAGGGCGATCCATGCGAATGATCGGATGTCCATAATGAGTACTGCCAGAGCAGGGAGAATTTGCTGACGGTAGGAGGGGAGATGCTACTTCCCCGCTACACCACCATTGCCACCCGGCAACCACACCAGCCGGGTGAGTAAGCGGCGCATGAAGAGAAGGAGGTTGGTAGAACAGGTCGGTTGGCGCCCCGAATGCCGTGACACGGTAGTTGCGGAGTGAAAGGTGGCTGTCAAAGATGTTCACTGTACAACGTGGAAAGATAAACATATCGTTTCAATTCCCAGGCATATTGCCCATCCTTGTCAGACACCAGCTCCGGTCTTACCGGGCCCCAATGCGAAAACAATAATCGAGTTACTCAACCTCCCCCTCCCCCTCTCTACCACACCTCGTATCCGTTCAAGGAACCCGGGGAAACTCAGTCACCACTTAGAGCAACACATGACGTGTGCGCCCCGGGGACTGGTGGACAGCAGGCTAGTAGATTTGCCATCCGAGAGTTCTCGTATACAATTCCTTTTTCTCGTTGGAGTTACATCCTCTCTACTTTGCTGCTGCATAATTTGCTCCCGAGGTTGAACCTTAAAGAAATACTTGTCGCCGAACGGTGCGAGATGGAACGCGCCGTACATATAAGTGAAACCGGTTTCATCTAAAACCTTCTCTTGATAGGCGTCGAAGTGTTCAATTTGTGACACTCCACTGTGATCTGTGCCCGGGTTGAAGGGAAGGGTTGTGTCCGTGGTTTGTTTGTTTCTCCATGTATTTAAGCTCATCAAGAAACCCCCCAAATTCTGTACGACGGCTGCTGCATCTATTTACGGTGTCCTTCGGGGATAAGCTCTCTTGATGCGATCTCCGCTATTAGAAGGATCCTTTGTTACGATTGTATTCCCGTCGAGTTAATATCTCATTTCTTCTTAATAATGGCCCGATAACTTACTACCATCTGCAAGCATGACTGTTCCTATACAATATCGATAGCCGCGGAAAGCAACCAGTTTCCTATCACCTGAAAGGTAGGTAGCTAACTAGCTGCTTTCCGCGGCTGTCGATATTGTATAGGAACAGTCATACTTGCAGATGGTAGTAAGTCATCCGGCCATTATTAAGAAGAAATGAGATATCAAATTGAAGCGCCGTCATGACCAGGGCACTTCCTTTAATAACGGGAATAGCATAGCGACATGAACAGATATGCGTTGGCAATTTATAGTGTATAACCTCCTGATCACCTATTATTGGTCCTTGATAGTAGTTGACAATACCACCAGATCTGAAAATATAGCAGGTTAATGTCTGAGTGTATCACGTTCAATGCCACCAGCCTAATAGCATGGGGCTACTGTTTTAGTTTACCCTTCGTGTGGGATGGTGTAGATCACGAAACAAGACAATTTTAGCACGCCCTGATTAGGGTTGGGGTTTGACGTATATTTGGTGTTTACGTTGTAGATGCGTGTCTGAGTCTTCTGTGGGAATCAATCTTGGTGACATATAAGTCGCATTTCATGCCGGGTTTGTTCAGATTTCAGAGGCCCGTTCTACACATTAGGTGAATTCAATGCCCAAATAATGGGCTGTGAAGGAAGAACTATTCGCTTCAAGGTAGTAAATCAAAGGGAGATATCCCCGGAAGCCATTATCGCAATATCAAAACATAGGACTGCCAAACCTAGGTCACATCCGAACAGATCGAATGTAGGACGGGTGGACGTATAGCAATCAGAAACAATCACATCATATCTTGAGAGCCATGGTTTGGGTCGCGCCTTTGTACGCAGCCTTCAATTTTAGCCTCTAGGATGATAGGATGAGCCCGAAATATTTTTTTCATCTTTTTCCTTAGTCGTGAGACACCACAAATCCATATTACATCTACCCCAAACCGATATCAAAGCCCCTCAAGTATCTTTGAAAGTCGGTGTTGTCGTCGATAGCATCCATGCGAAATCGGAAAGCCGAGGCCCTCGGTATCACTTCATCGGACGGACGCCATCGCATGCCAACCATAGAGGATCTGACGTCTTTTGAATCGATCGCCCCAAACCAAGGCAGTATGCTTTACCCTTGCCTCGACCAATGCAGCCAAAAGATAACCGTCCTCACTACCAACTCCATTCCAAACCCTCTTATATCGATGAGGGGTACAGCATGACACGAACGGAAGCACCGAAAGACTTTGTGGGGAGAGGAGAGGTGAACTTGGCACGGACGACACCGGAGTTGCCTAATCGTCGCTTGTTAGATGACTGCTGTCGGCGAGTCTCTCAGATTGGGATATTCGTTCTTACCGTGTGGCCGGGTAACCTTGCCCCAGATAACGCGGATCTTGGTGCCGCGGATCTCCTTCTGTCCACGGTAGACGTAGGCGATCTTCTTGCCGAGGTAGAAGCTGGGAAACTGTCAGCGCTGAGTTTCTGGTCAAGGGGAATTGGAGAGCCCTACTTGGCGGCGTTGGTGTCGTCAACACCCTCGATCTTGATCAGGCTGGTGCCGGGGTGGGTGTTGTGGCGGGAGCGCTGATAGCTCAGGTGGCGTCCCCTATTGTCCTCTTGTCAGTTCGCTTCCTAGGAATATTCGATCCCCTTCGTCAAATCTCCAAATCTCCAAACGACTTCGCCGACATTCAATTTGATCGTCGCTTGATGCCGGTGGTGACTCGATGATTGCAATGAATGGGAATTGGTGCCAGGGGAGGGCTTACTTGACGTATACTATGCGAGCAAGGCAAGTTAGTTTTTGTCCCAGAAAGTCAACATATCGTGTGCGAAGCCGCAATCGCCAACGGCTTCACCGAGAATCAACAGGGTCCAACTTACGTCTGTGTCCAGCTTCGGAAGGCATTGTAATAGATTTTTGGCTTCCACCCTCTCTAAAGATCCAAAGGCTAAAAGGAAATGTCGTCGGAGGTTCGTCTTAGCGAAAAGACTTCCCTGTTTTGTTAGTGCACGTCGTGATTGTCGTGATGTCCGGCTCAAGGTCGTGTGGATGCGGTTGTGATGTGCGGTGACCCAACCACGAAAATTTGTGCCCTCACCATCACGTGTTGCGCCTTAGGGCAATTCCTGCTTAGGTAAACGCCTATAAACGCAGTGTGGCTGGAAATGGAAGGCACCGCCGCAGCAACCCCTCCTTCCAAATTGTAAAAATGCACTAGCCACACATGTGATGACAGGGCTTGGTGCCTCCACATTTCCATGGGACACCCCAGCCGTGGGGTTGGAGCGCGAGAGCTATCTGCTGGATTCAATCGCGAGCTTTCTTTTTGTGTTGTTTCTTTTTTGGCCTTTTTTTTGAGGCTGCTTCTGGCCCTTAGCTTTGCGTTCAAAGCCCCAAACAAATTCAATTCTCTCCGATAGACGTACCTTGGGAGTGTCACCCTACGACTCTCAAGCTACTGTTCGTGAGCAAGGCCATCTTACTAAGGGCACGGTGAAATGGAACAGAAGAATGGAAGCATCAGCGAGTGGGTTTGCTAGAAACACAATACATGGAGAAAGCAAGTTTAAGTTGGGGGTACTATCTGCTATAATAGAACGCTTGAAACCCTTAACCATCGTAGGAGAGAGTCCCATCTCTGGCGGGATGTGCAGAGACCAACGGGGACAGAAAAAGTGTTGAGCAAAGCCATATACCAGAAGCGGAAAAAGCCAGGCTGGGCATGACCTTGGTATCCAGTCTGGAAACTGCTTGTCAGCACCCGACTGGGCCGCGAAGAGCTCAGAAGAGATGGGGATAAGGGAGCGTTTTTGTAATCGGATTACAGATAGGTTGACAATGACCCCCCCACCGGAGATAGTGCCGGAGCAACAGGAGCCCATCCCTATGAGGTGCCTGCTTCCGACACTTCCTTAATTATAAATCCACGACTTGGCACGGTTGGAACTGGCTGATCCTGGATCTCAGAATGACGGTGCTTCCGGTACCTGGGTCTCTGACTGTTTTCCTGGCGCGTCTTTGTCAACGGTTAGCACGGGGTTGACAAAGCTTGTTCCATCGCTCAAAGTTGCTGAATCAGAGAATACAAATGCAGGGCCCCAAGGCTAGTGGATCTGAGGTTGGGAGGCTAATTCCTTTTGAGTGTCCACGGGGGGGTCCAGGGCGGCTGCCAGCCGATACGGGAGAACACAGCTAGCAGCCATCCATGTACGATGGACGGGCTCCTACCAGACGTAGAAGCTGTTGGATTTGCGTCTCCTCGAGGCCATTGAGCGGTGCACGCTGCTCCGCGGGCTAACAGAGAGGTATTTTCCCACTGGTGTACTCGTTGGCCAGCTTCTCGAGTCGAAAGCTGCGAGGTTTTTGTCTCCTGGGTGCCTTTCCTGGGCTAGTACCTTTCCTGGCTGATGCTCGCCTTACATACATTGAGGACCCAACAGACGTGTCCAACCATACACACATGGACGGCGCAGGAATACCACGGTGACCTCCCGGAAGTACCTGTCCCTTCGCCAACCAACCAATGGATGAAACATTCGGGGTTCAGAATCCTAGACGAACGATTAATTTCCTGGCAGCTTCCCTGGGATCTCAGGGTCTGGCAACGTAATCCACATAGAGCTATCCGTAGATGGCGACCGCGATATGGTTTGCCCGGCAGTCTAGCAGACTCGACGGAAAATTGCCACGGACTCGACCGTCGGCGCCAACCCCACGGCATCCCTCGTCATCCGACA
Source organism: Clonostachys byssicola (assembly GCA_902006505.2). Taxonomy (NCBI): domain Eukaryota; kingdom Fungi; phylum Ascomycota; class Sordariomycetes; order Hypocreales; family Bionectriaceae; genus Clonostachys; species Clonostachys byssicola. The sequence goes on along the minus strand of CABFNO020001560.1, from coordinate 364,243 downwards.
TGCGTTTACCTCCATTACCTACTAATTACCCAGCAGACTAGCCACAGAAAGATCAATCTGAGTGGGGAAATCTGGCTCCTGACGGTACATGCACTACATCATCCTGTCGGGGGCTCGGCGAGAGAGGGGATGAGACTGCACTGCGCTGCACTACGGTGGCTGCAACGCCCAGGATATCCTCCAAAACAGGCGAATCACACCCCTAGCGCGCTATAAAGCGACCCCTCACCTACAGATCCGTAGCTGCTGCTAGTTCGTCATAAGAAACCTTGCCTCGTCCCTAGCTTTCCACCTCTGGATTCCCGTCTCCTTCATCACTTCCCTTTGCTGGCGACCTCTTCGTTTCCTCGGCCGACCGACATAATTGCCATCTGACCTCACTCCCTCGTCGGATTTTCAGGCTTCGCAAAGCCTCGACATCGCTCAGGATGGACCACGCCCAAGCTTCGTATGTATTTCCAAGCTCCCCACTCTCCGCCGGCGCTTCCAGAGCAGCGCGCCCTCCGAAGCCGCAGCCCAGTCTCCCAACTTTTTTTTTGGTGCCCATGAAGCTGACCCAGGATGCTGCAACAGGAACGTGGAGCTCAAGGAGAACACTGTCATTGTTGTTCTCGGAGCCTCTGGTGATTTGGCCAAGAAGAAGACTGTAGGCATCTTCTTAACCCCTCCTCCGCGCCGCCGAGTAATAGCTGACTGATGGATTCGCATAGTACCCCGCGCTCTTTGGATTGGTGAGCACACCTTCCACGAACCCCGTCCCACGCCACCTGCGCAACAACAATCAGAGTAGCTAATGCATGATTGCAGTACCGTAACCAATTCCTCCCCAAGGATGTCAGAATCGTCGGATATGCCCGCACCAAGATGGACCATGAGGAGTATCTGCGGCGCATCAAGTCTTACATGAAGACCCCCACCAAGGAGATTGAGCAGCAGCTCGAGGACTTCTGCAAGCTCTGCACATACATTTCCGGCCAGTACGACAAGGACGAGTCCTTCGAGAACCTCAACAAGCATCTCGAGGAGCTCGAGAAGGGTCGCCCAGAGACTCATCGTCTCTTCTACATGGCTCTGCCTCCTAGTGTCTTCACAATTGTCTCCCAGCACTTGAAGAGATGCTGCTACCCCACCAAGGGTATCGCTCGTGTTGTTGTACGTAGGATATTGCGCCAATTGGCGCTTTTTTTCTTTTTCCTTTCTTTCTCTTTCTCTCAAGCAATCTAATGTACGTATGTGCTGGTTTCCTTCATATACTAACACTCTGATGTAGGTCGAGAAGCCCTTCGGAAAGGATCTTGCCAGTTCCCGCGAACTTCAAAAGTCTCTTGAGCCCGACTGGAAGGAGGATGAGCTCTTCCGCATTGATCACTACCTCGGCAAGGAAATGGTCAAGAATCTCCTTATTCTCCGCTTCGGCAACTCATTCCTGGGCGCGACTTGGAACCGCCACCACATCGATAACGTGCAGATTTCATTCAAAGAACCTTTCGGCACCGAAGGCCGAGGAGGTTACTTTGACGAGTTTGGCATCATCCGTGATGTCATGCAGAACCATCTGCTCCAGGTCCTCACCCTCCTGACCATGGAGCGCCCTATTTCATTTGACTCTGAAGACATCCGCGACGAGAAGGTTAGAGTTCTTCGCTTCATCTCCCCCATTGAGCCCAAGAATGTTATCATCGGCCAGTATGGCAAGTCCCTGGATGGCACCAAGCCCTCATACAAGGAGGACGACACTGTTCCTCAGGACTCCCGGTGCCCCACTTTCTGCGCCATGGTGGCTTACATTAAGAATGAGCGCTGGGATGGCGTCCCCTTCATTTTGAAGGCAGGCAAGGCTCTCAACGAGCAGAAGACCGAGATTCGAATTCAGTTCAAGGATGTTACAACTGGTATTTTTAAGGACATCCCCCGAAATGAGCTTGTTATGCGCATCCAGCCCAACGAGAGTGTCTATATTAAGATGAACTCGAAGCTACCGGGACTCAGCATGCAGACCGTGGTGACCGAACTCGATCTCACATACCGCCGCCGCTTCTCAGATCTGAAGATCCCCGAGGCATACGAATCACTGGTTCTCGACTGTCTCAAGGGAGATCATTCTAACTTCGTCCGTGATGACGAGCTGGACGCCTCCTGGCGTATCTTCACCCCCCTTCTGCACTACCTGGAGGACAACAAGGAAATTGTCCCCATGGAGTACCCCTACGGTAAGTGTTTATTTGACGTGCTGTCTGATTTTGGCGCCGCTCTTTGCTAATAACCCGAATTCAGGCTCGCGTGGCCCTGCAGTCTTGGATGATTTCACAGCCTCTTACGGTTATAAGTTTAGCGATGCTACCGGCTACCAGTGGCCCATGACATCTGCCGCTGCACCTACCAAGTTGTAAGTTGATGCTGTCATGTCGATCATGTTTGTACATTTGAGCAATCGTTCTCTTGACAGAAGCATTCTAACCCTCTGAGCAGCTAGGGGACCTGGGGGGTAGAGCCGGACTCTCAGTCGAATAGCTCCTGATCAGCATGGCTAACTATGGGCGGGCGACCGACTTGTGATGAATCAAACAAAGTAAAATAAAATAAAACCCAAATTATGCAACTGGGTGGGTTTCGGATTTGACGACGGTTGCGTGTCTTTAGATATATTTTTTCTCTCCTATCTCTCGCTCAGGCTCTCGGCGGATACATAGAAACAACAAAACATAATGCTTCTGCAAGTTGCCCCCTTGATTCTACCAATGTGAACGTATGTGGTTTCACTATGAGCTTCTATCCATATTGCTCTGCCCTCTCACAGCGCATCTATTGTCGAGCGTTGTCTGATGCAACTGTTATGCAATGCTGAGAAGAGGTTGAGTCAGATGGAGCATCTGGGAATCACTGACGAATGATGATGAAGTGGCGTTGGCTAACAGCCTCAGATCCAACACTAAATGCACTCTCGAAGCTAATGGCATCGAAGGGACCAGCTTGCCAACTCAATTCTAGCCCGCACTCTGCTGGTGGTATTCAACATGCATGCAAACGACATCCATTGTGAGCTGCAGCTCTTTGTTGGATGCACACATAATATTTGTCACGAAGGCTGACTGGTGCGCGTGGATTGTCCGCCGATTGGCTGGGGCTGGGCCCGAGCGAGCCTCTGCTTCAATGCGATCGAGCCGTCTGTCTCTACCAGCAACAACAAACAAGGGGAAACACAAGGCTAGAGCACATAGAGAAGGGTGCATGCATCGCACCGCGCAGCAAGCCGCCGCGCTCGCTCACAGCAAGCTGCGCACCAGGATGCTTGCTGCCTTTGGCGCAGCAACTCTCCCGATAAATTGTCATGCATGTAGCGGCGGAGGTGCTGTGCTGGTGTGATTGAGCTGGGAGGCCAACCCGGAGCCGATAAAACCGGGGCTCGCTCCTACCCAAAGTGGATGGAGCAAATCTGCCGGGCGCGTCTCGTTCCGCTACTCTCGACTGAGCTGAAGCCAAGTGAACTGAACTCTCCCTCGTCTTTCGCATCAACCCAACCTGTCGCCTACAGTGTTTTCACCACCACGCACCCCGACCCCAGCGATCCTTCGACGCATCTTGCACACCCGGACATCCTCGTGCATTTTCCGGCCTCGAGCGACCCCTAGCCAATTTTTTTTTCACCGACAACCGCATCACCGCACTCTCATCCTCGAATCGACGGAACGACAGACGGCCGGCCCCCTTTCTTGATGCTGGCGAGACATCTGTCTCTGTAGTGCGACGCCGCCTTTCTCTCTCCATGACCTACTCGGCTGGAGGAGAGATTCAACGAGCGACGTCTACCGCGCCGTGGGGCGAGGTGGGAGAGGTGATTCCTGGACTGTGCAGGGGGATCGGGCGATCAACGCCTAGCCATTCAGTATGCCGGCCGCTGTCATCATGAACGATGGCGGTCATGATGGCTCGCGCATCGATCTAGATGGAGGCCCCAAGATGAACGGTCACAATGGATCTGCCGCCGACGATTCTCGCAACGCGCCCGCCAAGGAAGCGCCCTCGAATGCCGTCGCTGCCCAGCCAATCGCGAAGCAGTCGCAGGGCCCTCCAAGGATGAACGACCTACCGGACGAGATCAAACACATCACAGACGGCTTTATCCCTCTATCCCGCCTTCTTAGTCGTCTTGCGCAAAGCACCCATAACAAACTCCAGGAGAGAATCATATATCTGGCTGGGCTGCCGCTGCCCTCCAACGCGACCAACGGAAACGCAACTTCGTCTTCCGCAGCGGTGGACGACACCTCCAACGAAAACCTACAGAAGAAGGCCACCCTGCTTGCGTTCGCACAGGAAGTTCACGCAACATTCGTCAAGGCGCTGGTTATTACGGAATGGAGCCGAAAGGCTGACATGGTCAGCAAGCTGATTGACATCAACATGCATATATATGAACAAAAAGGCCTATTCAACACTGTCCTCGACGCACTCATGAACACGAACCGGGCTGTTGCCGATGCGCAGATGCCAAGCCCCGACCTCAAGACAGCCCTGCACGTCCTATCAACTGGAACCGCCCCATGGTTTCCTGATGTGTGTTTCGGCAATCTGCTCGTGCCCTTCTGAACTTTTTGCTAATTCGTTTCACAGTTGAATTATATCGAGCCTCCGCCAATCAGTGTCGAAGAGAAATTGACATGGATCAATGATTTAAATACACATTTGTCGCTTAGGCTCAACCTCGACGAGTTCGACAAAATCCCCCCCCAATTCAGAGATTACGAAATACGTTCCGGGCGAGTCACGTTCAAGGTTCCCGGCGAATTTGAGGTCGATCTTACCATAGCAGATGAGGATTTCGAAAAGCAGTTCTGGTTCATCGACTTCAGGTTCGACTTTAAACCTGCGGCGGCAAGTCTAAGTGATTCCTTGCGTATGAGCCTAGAATGGTGTGTCAATTCGGCACTGGAAAAGGATGGCTTGGCCGGTTGTTATCACTTCCTGCACGAATTGGTTCTGACCTCGAAGATCAACGAGATCAAGCGACAAGCACTGCAGCTAAGCAAAGGTTCATGGGCCGGAACATTGGTGGTGGAGCAGTTACATCGCGCTCTGGCAATCCAATACTGGACCTCGCGCACAGCATCAGCAGGCCTCAAGAGCTGGGTGCTGATCGCAGTAAACAGCGGGCGAAAGAAGAATGCTCCCGAAGATGAGAAGCCAGCAAGCTATCTGACAGCCAAGTGGTATCGTGAAAACAAAGAAGTGGAAGGTGTGGAGATTCGATTGGACGTCGTGAACCTCTCTGCTGAGAATCTGTTGCGCCATGTTATTGGTATGCACATTGAGTTCGTCCTTCGCGGGATCCACGACAAACTGCTGGAGGCACCACGCTTCCAGAACAAGCAGGCTGGGATGTTACTCAACATCTCTAAATCCGATCCGGCTGCATCTCATCTCACGACACAAGTTGGGTTCTCCTCTGACGTCACGCTGTCGATGGAGCCAATCACTGGAGTGTTTGCTATTAAGCCACACTCCAAGATCACATTCCAGTTCGAGCATCACCTGAATAATTGTCGAGACATGATAACGGGAGGCCTGACCAATGTTGAATATGTTCGTTGCTCCTTATTCGAGGAGAAACTGAGTCGTCAAGGAAGTAGAAACGGGTGGCATACGGCACGTCCCCCGATGTCTATGGAGGAAATCAAGACCATGACCAAAAAGCGTGACTGGACACGCAGCATCTGGATTCAGAGAGATGGTTGGGACTCCAGATGGTTCGTTGCAGTGTTTCTTAGTCTGGGAGGTGATGAGTGGTGGCTGCTAGAAACGTAAGTTCATGTCCCCTCGCTACTTGTGTAAAGATAGCTTTGCTCGGATACTAATGATGCCCCGACTTTAGGAACTCTGGAGACCTCAACTACAGTCCAGCATTGCAGGCAAGATTACCTTTTCACAGGGGATGCCCAGATCTTTCAGATGAATTCTGGCAAACTTTCACCACGTTCACAACAGGCATGATTGCGCAGTCTATCGACTCGCGCGAGCTGTATCTACGGCAAATCAAGAACAAAGCATCTGCTGATCCCAGCCAACCAGCCGGGAAACTCTTTCGATTACCAGTGCTCGAAATTGAGCTTTCTACACTATTTCCTTCCATGGTGCTTTCTTCAACTGCTGGGGGCTTCGGAGCGGGCCAGGGATCAACCTCTGATGCACCGCCTCTGAGACACCCAGCGGCCACTAAATCCCTGGGTTCCCGACAGCCATGGGCAAAAAATATGGTGACTATCATGTTTAAGGGGTTACACGCGCGATCCCGACGCCAGTCCGACAGTGGGGCAGAGGAGAACGCTGTGGATGCGGGACGCCTTGTTTGCATTTCTGTTGCTACCATCAGAGTACGGGACAAGTCCAAGCTTGCTCATCTTGGCGGGGCCATCGACCGAGACGTGAGCTACAAGCCACAAACAGGCGAGTTCAGTATTCGGATCCGCCATCATGTTGGTGAATCTACGCTCTCTATACTCAAGTCTAGACTGATGGCTATTGATCGGTTTGTTAGCTTCCTTGAGGCTTTGGATCAAACAAATGGGGCGATTGTTCGTGACACCGCAACTCTTCGCGAGGTTTCATGTTTCTACGGCCAGGAGCCGTCTCAACAAACTGAAAACAAGGAGCAGGATGTCACGGCGGCCCAAAAGCGATGGAGACTTGTGCTGGATCTCTCCAAGGATGAGATCCAAGTCAAGCTTGAAGAGAACAACCCCTCGCTGAGGCTTGTCGACATCTTGCAAAGACTCGCAAACCTTGATGGGGGTATCAAAGCGCTGCTGGCGTGGTTGCCTATGTCTTTACCAGCCATATCGGCGATTGACAAAATTGAGGCAGCATGGCAAGAGGACAGCATCGTTTCACAGGGATTCGTCAGCTTCTCGTTCCGGGCATTGGACTGGATCGGGATACACTACAAACTGCATGGAGAGAACATCCGACTCTCGTTGGAGTGCTCAACAAAAAGTCGGAAAGATGGCCTCTGGTGGCACTTGCGTCGCCCCACTCCGAACGGTGCTGCGCTTGAGGATCGGTTTGGCCAGGCCCTCAAGCCTATCTGGGAGGGCAGGGGCAAGAACTGGCAAGGTCTCATGACTGGTGCTGCCGGAAGGGCAGATGGTGGTGTAGCCAACTTGCTGGAAAAGGCTGACGACGCCATCCGGGCCTTGGTGACACCGAATGCCGATGGAGACAAACTATCCATTGCTGTCTAATAAGTATCACAGACGCGGAGCACAAATTTTGGTGCTGGATTCGTTCCACAAAGGCCTGTCCCGCTTTTATCGCGGCAGTGCCAGTGAGGGAGTACGTCTATCCCAACTGTACATTTTGAAAGAATTAAGTTATGAAGTAGGCGCGGATAACGGACGTGCGAAAAGGGCGGCAGCATTATTACGGGGTCTACAGCGAAGGGATGGTTTTCAAATGGCTGCATGTGGTTTTGTTTTTAATTAAGAGATACCTCAGATGCAGCAACGAAAAATACTAAAGGATTTTTTTGACAGGAGCACTCCTCCCGCGCATAGGTACTCAATAGATACTGATCAACCGTGACTTTGTGTACGGCGTGTGTCGTCTCCTGAAACCGATCGCCGCCCTCGTTGCTATTTAGGGGCCGCGTCTTGTTTGTCCATCTCCACAGACTGATATCAACTCCGGCCCCATGGCCACGGAGCTCGAGCCACCGGCAAACACTTCGGGGGTTGGACAGCATATGCACTTTCCCAGTGCATGTATTCCCTACCACATGTCACGGTGAGTTACTCCAGCCCCTTCCTTAATCAAACAAGTATTCGGCAAAAACGGGGGCCATAGAGTAGGGAGAATTGCCAGCTGGAGATGCCTTCTCGAGGAGCCATCTTGTGTCTATATTAAGACGAACGATCCCCCATCCCTCCAAGAACAATCGAGAGGTTCTATCAAGACATTCCCAAGGAGCACTTGGATTCACCAAGTCCGCCATGGGCCTCACTTGCCCCCTCTCTTGCTATAGCCCCTTCTCTGACCGGGGCTATGCTCGAATCATTCAATCTGCTTGAAGCCACACCACATACACCCGTTGATCCTCCATCGAGTTACCCCCGTTCAAGGTCGGTAGTTACAGATACCCAAGATATATTGACCTCTGAGTCTCCCCTTCCCATGTTGGGAGGAGCCTCACAGGCCATTCACTCGCAACCTTTCCCTTTTCCCTTTTATTTGTACATCTACCACTTAGAGACAGATTCCGTCTTCTTTTTCCCCAATCCTCTGCGCCTTAACAAGCTTTGTCATCTACTCCTCTGCGTATTCAATTAACTGAGGAGAACGTGTTGGTGCCTGGTGCAGGAGGGGGGAGGGGGCGCAGACCTTGCCATCTACGGATCTACGGGATCTCGTGCCAGTCCGCCACCAAATTGTCTTCGTCAGATCTAGAACAGAGCTGAAGACCTATGCTTCTGGTGTACTGGTACTGCCTTGTGGTTCTGATTCTGACGAGGAAGCGCCTCGTCCTTTTCTTGGAGGGTCTCAGCAGAATCTCAGCAACGACTACGGTTCGTACCTCTTCCCCCTTTTTCTTCCAGGTCAACAGAAACTAATTTTGATGCTAATGGTGTCATCTCGCCCACAGACACATCGTCCTGGTGGGCTGAGGCGAGCAGACACTAGGTCTCTTGGGGCTATGCCTTCTTCTATCACTCTTCACTCCCTGAGCCAGATGAATGAGTGTCTCCCTTGCTGTGGGACTTCGGCCTCACTGGGGGTTTTGTGTGTGGCTAGGCCATAAAGCCCGGGTGCTTTGAAGTCTCCAAGAAGTGGGCAAAGACGGATTTCTCAACCAACATCTGCGTCATGCTTGACGTCTGGGACCTGCCGTCGTACCTCATTTGAGCACACTGGTTCAAGGTCAAACTCTCACCCGCGAGTGTCGTCTTCGAACTTGTCGGTGGCATTATCGCCACAGAGGGTCATCCCGGTGAATTCCTGTCTGTTCCTTCTGGTTCCCACATCGTCATACCGCAGGCTTGTCACATCAGAGATGAACTCTAGGGAGGAACCATTACGATTTGGCCCGTCCTTCCTGTTTGAGATCTTATCCCAACCCTGAATTGGAAAACGAAGGTTGCGTGTGGAGTTTTGGGGCTACGAGGTCATGAAGTCATATTTCCCACCGAACTGCAGAACACCGAGCGCGGATGCTTCTTCTGCGAGTGTTGCCAATCCAGACGATGGACTGAGTCTTCACATTTCGACTCCGGCGACCAAGATGACGCTCCGAGCCTTCAACATCGGGCACTCGCATGTCCTTGAACCAGACTGGCACAGGTACACTTTCCCCCAACGCAAGGATACTTGGCTATGAGTGCTGACCACTTGCGGGCATAGGCGCCACCCTGGCCATGAATGTAGGCTACTCAATGGTGACGACATCTTCGAATGTGCAGACACATTTCTGCAGGAAGATACCATGGTGCTGCATGACATTTGCTCGGCCAATGAGTGCAAAAGGGCGTTCAGTGGCTGTTCTGAATGCATGAACCATATCCCGCAGCATGTTCGAGCACTTCCATCTTCTGTCAACCCCAATGTCTTCTATCACATTTGGTGTAGGCACAGGGCGATATCAAACGGGTTACGTCGCACTGTTGGAGGTTTTCCCGGACTATCCATCTCAGACCGCGAGCACAATAGGCAGCGCCTGCCCGTCCCTGGACCCATCCTGGTGCTCCTGAGGGCGAGACCTGGTCTACCCTCTCCGTTTCTCCAACTTTGACACTCCTTCGACCAACCTTCACCGTCCAAATCTTGGTTCATTAACTATGATGACCCGGTAAACGGACTCCTAAAACAGCCTCATGAGGTGAGGGACCCTCAAGATGGTCTTCGCTCGACGCTCTGGTTCCCATATGCCCACTCCCCCAGTATATTCACTGTACAACCTCCTATCCGCCAAATGGTCCTGTACAGCATCCATCAGTACCTATGTCTAAGCGAGGGAGTCCTAGGATTGGCTTCCGCGTCAGGCTCCCAAGGGGGGTCTGGTTCTTTGGCATACCTTTGATTCTCATCCGACCGATGCCGAGGACAATCGCATCCATGTCCCGCCGGGTCAGATGGACACGAGCTAGGCATTTTGTCTATGCTGGAACGTAACGCTCAAACATGGTACTGTTCCAAAGAGTGTCGATCGGAAGACCGGCTCAACCATATGTTCATTTGTGATGAACGTAAGAGGCTTGGAAGAGCCATCGTGGTATTATCTGAAATCTGGGACAAGTTCTGTCGTAAAACCTTTACAAGCAGGTATCATGCCGCAATGCAGTCTACAATCACGTTGAGATCGAGACGGCAGTTCAACTTGTGCGCGAAGTGAAGATGCTTGGAGAACACTGCAAGAGGTTCGGACGCTCTTTACGATGCGGGAGGGAATCCATTTCCAGCCCATGGGTCTGTGGGCAAAGGCAGTTTGAGGGGCGATACGATGGGAGGATCCCATTCACAATGATGCTGTGAATGCAGACTATGGTGCCAGCTCAATACGGCGTAAGTCCTGTCTGTTTCTGATTCTGTTCCGAGTCGACTGTGGTACTGACTCCGCGCAGGATGCCCCGTTCAAGAAACCCGTTGACATTGCAATGCATGAGCGTCCTCCTCCGGACAGGTGCATTAGGGCCATTGTGGCAGCCAATCCGGGGAGATGCTCACCAAATCCGCTCGGAAGATGATTCTACTCTCTCGGAGCGAATGCCACCTTCTCATCCGGCACCAGCTGATTCGGGAGACGATAATTGAGAATTTCCATCCCAGCTTTGACCGCATAGCATGAATCCTGTTAAAGCAGGACTCAAGACATATGCTGATGAGGAGCTCAACGCGGATGATGAAGGTTTTGGCTCGACCACAGACTCGGCGAGGACTCGGCGAACGTAGTGCTGGTCGACGGCAAGACGGATGCCTCGAAGAAGCGGTCCCTCAAGATGATGCTCCAGAATGCTGCGGAGTAGAGGAGCTACAATACGACACTCTGGTCGTGGCCGTACCTGCTCATGGCCAGAGGCTGGAGTGAGCTACAGAAGTTCTGCAGCTACACTGTATTCATGGGCGAGCCATTGGCGCACGCGGACGGCGAGCGGACTAGCTAGTGTTGATGCACCAGCATGATGAGCACTTGGTGAACATACTGTTGCTGTTGGACACACATTATCATCATCTTCGAAGACTCCTCTGCGCCATCCGTGGAGCACCTTTTCGTTCATTGGGCCCTGAATGTGAGGACCAAATCTGGGAATACCAGTTTCTTCCCTCCTCCGTGGCTTTGATTGCAGACAAAATCAAAGCAGCTCCGTGGGAATGGCTTGATCCAGGATGGACTTGAACACTGGTGGCCTCACTGACCGCACTCGTGCGCCAGGACTGTCATCAAACAACTCGGTGGCATTCCAAGGAGACGACGATGAGATCGTGCTGGGCCGCCCCGGTAACACCCTTGCATCAGGATTCTGCTTCCCTATGGGAGACCCTCCCCACGCGGCTCGATATAAGCGGCGGTTATGCGGCGATCTAGTCAACAAATCTGCTGATGGAGGATGTTTACCACAGCGCCGCGTTGAAGCCGATGACAGAGATAGATGTAACGGGCTATGTTCTTATCGGGATGAACATTATATCCGATACTATGTTGGGCAGTCGTTCAAATTATCCACCCGAGTGTGTGATGACTGGGCTTTGGGGTCTTTTGCGCGCGAGGAGCTCATCTTTCAAGGCTTTCGGGTGAATAGTCTCCGTTCAGCGAACGCACTCTATCACCAGAACACCATCTGAGAGGGAGTGGTGCGTTTGAAGAGGAGGAGGCAGCTATAAGGCCCATATTTGACCTCAGTCTCCCTTTCGACAAAGTCGGGGTTCGATGAGATCTATCCTGAGTCGTCGCCAACGCATGCATCGTCATCGCCCATATCACCGTCACCTCCGTCACCGTCACCGTCTGCATCGTCGTTCCTGAAGCATCACCAATCATCCCTTCTGCAAGGTACACATACTCGGCTTGGAAAAGCACAGTTGCATAATTTCAATCACCAAGTTTCACAGTCACAGCCCGGTACGACTTTGAAGAACTGCTTCTAGCAATTGGACCTTGGCTCTCTACCATATGCCTTTGTACTCGGCCAGCCAGAGATCCGATCTGCCTTGAACGAGATCTCCACAGCAACTTGGATAAGGGCTTCCTTAGCACCAAATACCTCGACAGGACCGAAATCCCAGACCAAGATATTACCGAAATTACTCTTCAGGTTGTGCGGCTACCGATGGTCAAGGCATTAGGTTTCTCTTACAACGACCTTATTGACATGGACGATGAACGTGACAAATCCTGCGGAATCGAGATCCAGCCTCAGGCCTATAGAACTCCCGGTTACAAAGTCTTCAAAAACCCCGGCTGGCCAATTGTTTTCGGGGACAAATTCACTGTCCGGAGACCCTCTGATGATGCAGATCTTTTCATAAAGATGATTAAGTTGCGATGCAGCGACACTGATTAGCGGCGTCAAGGAAGAAAACCCCATTTCCAGTTCAGCGGAAACTCTCCAGAATGTTACATCAGTGGCGTGGGTGTTCCTCCTCCTGAGCTACCTATCAGTTATTCCAAATTCATCAAACCTAAACAATGGGGTTTGCTTGTAATTAGAGCCACTGTGATTACTACATTTGCCAATGAGTCTAACCTAGAGCATTTGGAGGGCTTCTACCACCATTCTATCGGCATATGGCAACGATCCAGCCCTGTATGGTCACGTTCGAGGCATTTATCCCGCTCCATGGACTTGACGCCGAGCTACTAGTGAAGAAAGAGTATTCCATCAAGCTGCCCACATCCGGCGAGATTCTTCGTATGGCAATACGAGAGGTTCCCAGAGCCTTTGGGGAGCTATCGGAGACCCCATGGAGACTTGCTTGTCGATGAGGTCCTCCCCCGGCGGGACGGCCAGCCCCTTTTCTGTCCCCATCTGCTCCCAGATCATGCCCCAGAGAGCGCTGGTCCTTTTTCATCAAGAGTCTGAACGCCCCATTTCACAAGCTGACAAAATTCGTGGCTATTGGTGCCGCTGATGCAGGAATTTCAGCTTATTTGCTGCGGGATCGGCTGCTCATCTTGCCCAGCGCTGTGCTTCTTGCACACCTTCAAACCTACTGCCCAACCGCCTGGGACGTACTTGACTGAGACGGAGAGGCGGAGAGATACGACCCTTCGGGGGGAGTCGAGATGATTGCCATACTGAGCATGGACCTGGCCAGCGGCCCATTGTTGAACAGCACGCCATGTTTTCTCTCGCTCGGGCGGTGCTATCGTTGGAAGACCCCGATCTCAGCTGCCTGGGGAGAATAGGCCATCAGCTGGAGACACATGTGAGCCGTTGGAGGGATGTTGTAATCCTGGCCACGTACCTGCTTGTTATCTAGGGGGGCCATAATGGCAAACCTTTGACGGGCCGTGGTCCTTCCTTGCTGAGAATGTTCTTCGTCGACGAGGCTACACTATGACAGATAGTGCATGGCTATGGTACTGGTGTCTCTTCCTGGAAACTCAAGCCATCTTTCTTAGGAGCCCAATGTAACCGACACCACTGACCCAGATTTCCCTTGGCTGGCTTGCCAACCACGACTTCTCGCCCTGTACATCAGTACATGCTGGAATCAAAGCAATGATGTGGGGGGTGATGCTCTAAACAGCGCACTCTGAGTTTCCTAGAACGTTTGAGTCGGGGCTGTGTTGTCAATCAAGAGACTTGATGACGACAGACCTGATGCAGAGGATGAAACTGCCCGGGTTGTCGTCTGATGTGCAAAACAGCAACTTCCTACAGAGAGGTGACGGATAAGGACTTCGAGAAAGAGGCACTGATTGCATCATCTGGCTTATCTCGTGCCGAAAGAATCAGGTGTCCTGTGTATCGGAAGGATAACACTCCCCGAAGCTAGACGTGAATATGGCAAACTTAACCTGGCCCGCGGCCGACTGGAAGCTGAGGGAATAGGGGACATTCACCCCAGACCCATCGCCCGCACAGAAGGAGAGGATGGACGTGCTTAATCAAAAGGCCAAGGTGGCCGCTTGCTCAGTATGTCAGGCAGCCCATCTCAGGCATCACTGCAGAGGAGGCAGCGCGTTCCTTGGGGACAAACATCTATTCGGCTGGGCTTGCCATATGGAGCAAGACCGGGATATCGGAAATGTTGAACCGATGCCTGCGTGGAAACATGATGATTAGTACTCATCACCCTCCATCAGGGTCAGTGCCCGCCAGAATTCATGAGAGACAATGTGTTGACGCGGGTTGAGGAAGACGAATTATATCCGTCGCCCCCCTGCATTGTCCAGTCGATTGGGGACAGAACCGACTCAGAACTGCCAATGTGAGGGATACGACGTATAGGGAGAAAAGGAGAGCCCCCTCGTTTTCGCAACTCATTTCGCAGTGCACGCCGCTCGGCCACTAGGTTTTCGAGCTTGCGTTTGGCATGAGACATAGAGGGGCCATCGACTCAGTGGTAGTGTGACTCACGACGCAGGGTCACAAGGTACTACTGCTGTACTTGATGAGCCAAAACTACCGAATGCCACTGAATTTCGTGAAAGTCGACCATAAAACGGAGAGACCGATGGTTTCGTCCGATGGTCGAGCACTCCTCCTCGGCCAAAGTAGTATAGACATATGATCGCAAGGAGATGCAAGCTTATAAAGGTAAAACTCATTTTCTGGAGCGGGAGACGCTTAAGCTCGCAGAGAAAACCACATCTGCAAAACATATAATCGAAGTCAAAACCCCTTGAGGTTTGAACAGCATGATCTAAAACGAAGCAGATAAATGCGGGTTCACTACGCGTTTGAGTCTATCTACCAAGATGCATCCGTGCGGTTTAACTCGAGAAGCCTGAATTGGTTCCGAATTCGGAATCCATCTGACCGGGGTCAAGAATTCATACACGCACAATCTCCCTCAAGGAGCGTGTCTGCACATCTAAACATCTGCCCAGCAGCAATATCCTTCTTCTGAGCCCTGGAGGGAAAGTAAGAGGATCTGGAGGGTTCATACCAAGAAGGTAGATGTGGCTGTGACTTGCTCTCTGAGTTGACTATTCCATCCAACTTGCCGCGACTCTCTCCTTTGTAATTCAGTCTTGATCCATTGAGCCTTCTTTCCAGGCGTGGCGAGTTCAAAAGAAAAACATTGGTGATATCGGGAACCAAGAATGCGAAGCTCAACACAGCCATCAACGTTGATCAAGGCAAGGAAAGGGAGCCACCATGCCAGGGAGCCCAGTCTGTCACTCCTGAACCTGTGGCCGAGATACATGGTGTCCCCCATTCAAGTCCCACGTACGTCAGAAATTGAAGCCGAGCTGCATTTCAGTTCATCCCGTAGGCAGTTCGAACGAATGGAGACCTGCGACTGAACCCACCGAATGGCCGTTGTCGAATATAACCAGCTGGTCCCGTCGTCTTGCCGCCTATCCGGAGCGTTTGATCAGACCTGGCTCACCACTACTATAGAAGCTCAGCTCCAACAGCATGTCGAATCTTTCCCCAAGCCTACTCTAGAACATCCGGCTTGACTGCTTCCGTTTCCTCCCAAGCTAGTTTCTCCTCCCTAAACCGCGGTGTCTGGAAGATCAGGGAGAGCCATGACCGAAGCGGAACGCACCGTCGAAAGAGCCAAAGCGGTACTTTGGGTTCGGATACGATGAAAAATCAAGGACTATCAGCAGAGTCATGAAGATCAGCACCAGAGCGGGGCGGTCTGAGAGGCCCAAGTTGGCGGAGAACCATTTCTTAGAGCCTCTTCCGCGGGGCCAGACTTGGATAACAAGTCTGCCCCGGTGCTTATTCCCCAAATCTGGTCGTTCTCAGCACTGCCAACAATTGTAGCGATCAAACCTGATGTCTGCCACATCATCCCGTTCAGGTTAAACAGCAACCCACGCTGTCTGAGGGTTTAGTCCCTCCAGACCCTAAATTCGAATTGCGTGGAGAGGCTTTGAGTTCGCGACGACGCCAGTTGCCAAGCAGGATATCTACAAAGCATACAATTCCACTGCGTTAAGATGCGAGAACGATCGCCAATGGCCCGCCGTGTGCCTCAGCTCTTCATCGTCCAAGATGATGACTTTGATGGCTTGACGGACGATGACGGTGAGAACTCGTCATTGATCTCAGCCGGTGGATGTGCGTCTGTGCTTGTACAACGAGATACACTCTGTTCCGAACTACAGACCTCGCTGACAGAGCGAGGATCCAATTTCACCGCACCCAAGACCCAGAATGTCACATGTGCCCAGAGATCGAGGCTTGTCAGGGACGATTCGGAGAACTCAACCCAACCTTTTCGAGTGCTCTAACCTCGTCATCAATAACGAAGACAAGGTTTTTCTCGAGAGCACATGCTCTGATAATGTGTGCGTCAAAACATTCAAGTCTCGAACGGAGCAAATTCGACACATCAGAATTCGCTTAGCCTCAACCGTTCGTACTGTGGTAGTTCGTGTACGAGGAAGAAGTCTAGTTTATTTTCAGCGGCCGTCTCTTCATGTTCGTCTTCGAGGTCGAGTGGTAGCGGTAGAGCCAGAACCCAGCAACCTCTGAGGCATCACTTCGAGCCTTGATCGATACTTGCCCTACAGGTTGATCAACATGGGTCGTGGACATGCTTCCGGGCGTTGACGGAACGAATGGACCCAGACAACTTCCTGATGAAGCGCCATGGATCACGAGATCACCGGACGGGAGCGGTTGGCCCGTCGTAGTAGACAAGGACGAAGACGTCGTCACTGCGAATGGAAACTTGCCGGTCCCTGCCAACGGGACCACGAGCGAAGTCGCCGCGCCAGGGGATGATCAGATGGTGAACTTCTACTTGCGCGAGGACGAAAACCGCGAAAGGGAGAACCGTTCATTCTGGCAAGCCCGAGGGCAGGAAGGGTGTCGTGGTCATAGTAGGCGGCGATCATGCGGAAGAGGACTATCTCAGGACTTAAAAGGGGCGTTGAGCCGCGTCACTGGTCCCAAACAACGTCTCCCAAACATGGTTCCGCCTTACGATGTGGACAAGACGACAGAGGCGAACACGATGCTCGGGGTGAAGTCACGGTTCAGAGCGTACCAGATGCTGCACTCGTTCAGGGTGGCCTTGGAATGCAGGTGGAATTTCCCCGGACAATCCCAGATTCGACTTGATTCGGCCCGGAAGGAGTGGTGCATAACCTGCAGAGCGGCAATCTCCCATTATGCCGTGGACCGACAATGGCTCCTTGTAGAGGGACTACGCCCACTCTTCTGCCGATACTGCCGATTTTCTCGCCAGAGACAGCTCCTCGTCCATGCAAATATTGCAGGGACGTTAGAATACCGGCGAAAATAAATTCCCCTGCAGAGTACCCTCTGTGCTCTTCCCTTCTCACACCTAGCTAGCTACCCTCGCACAGTATTACCACAATGCTCATACAGTCCAGGCACTACGCTATTTTCCGGTAAGCAGGTCATCAATCTGATCCTAGTATCTCTCTTCTAACTCTTTAGGCACTGCATCCGTTGAACTTTACAAAGATACCTACCGATAATCCACCTGCTGGTAATCCACCACCTACCAACAACGCGGACACAGGTCAGTTCGCTAGCCTTAGGGTACAGGGCGCCTTCGATATACTAGCTACATACATCATAGGCCTGGATTCACTCATCGGACTATACGCAGAATAGGAGGAGGAGTATCACCATCCGTGGCCAGAGCAGCTGCCAATCCTCCTCAGCTGTCTCATTCGAGTAGAGAATGGGAACAACCTTTAGACTCGCGGGCTTCATATACAAGCAAGTTGAAGTCAACAAGAAGAGGGCAATTATCTTTGTGGACTTACCATATATCCAACAGTAAGTCCCACCCCGTACTCCTTCATATCTTCGTCAATTTAAACAGCACCCCACTGAAGTGGCTCGCCCATGCCCGATTTACTTCAGTAGGAGAGCGGAAACCCCCTAAATCCAAATCCAGTTTGCTAACTATTTGTATGCAAAGTCCTCGTATCAGAGCTGAAGGTGGCTGGATATCAGACAGCCACTATACGGTCTATGGATAAACCTAAGGCCAGACAAAATGCGATCAAAGCTTTTAACTCTGAGATATGCGTCCCGAAACTCCCCAGCCATCGCCATCCATGCCCGGGGATCTGGGAGATATCACCAACCTCCCGATCCGTCGCCGACTAGGTAGGTTCTGAGAGCAAAGAAAGCTCACCAACCAAAACCTCTACCAGGTCACTGACGGAGGCAACCACCCGGCAAGAAACAGCCGCCGGTAGTGGTTCTTCAGAACCTGCTCAGGTTCGAGGGCGACCCGAGAATAGGCCTTCGCGTGAGGATGATAGGGAATAATGGGAGCAAGATAGTGTGGACAGAATCGTACTTAATGTGCGTAAATGCAAGTACGACAGGGCTAAACCTCCAAAGCCAGTGTCACACTGGTGTTGTCATGGGATAACATGCCCCCCTATATCATACAGCAGATGTTCGGACGCAATACCTGTCCTGGACAGACGTCACTCTGCGACTGACTTTTCGTCCATGTCGTCGACACATATCACGATCACCATCTGTTCTCAACGCTCAACAAGTGGGTACGACTGCTTGTGATCAAGGACAATATCCCGACATTCCGGACGCCTATAATACAGGAAATGATTGCGCACGAGATGCTGAGATGTCCCCTCAATCTGTCCTTCAACCACCTCGCGTGGATAAGATTCAAAGAAATTGAGGGCATCCGATGAACTCGAATCGATTCTTCATGGTCTCCCAGAACCGATGCCCAATTGGCAGAGCTTCTCGTGGAATGATCGGCCCAGCCGAAAGCTATCTGCCTGGGGACCTCACCTGACGTACGTTTACAACTTCATAACCAAGGCTGCACAAGGATCTACCGACCACTGGCACGAATTCGCAGAACTCTCTGCGATGCACGATATCATGTTGTATGGCAAGGAACTTGTTTTTGGGCGTTTGATCGATTCCTTAGCGGTCAATACGCAGGCAAGAGGGCCAGAGTCAAGTGTGTTCTACGAGGCCACGAACAACTGCGGCAGATTTCCTACGGGATTTCCAGTTGTCGCAGGACAGCACAACGGAGGATTTACCTCTCTCGAGGAGTTCCAGAGGGAATGCGGAGGACGACGGTTCATTACAGGCTTGATGATGAACACCCTCAAGGCTATCATTGAGCCTCCTTTGTGTTCGATAAGAAGGAGTGTATCCTAGACTTTATGGATACTTGGTCATATGAGCGGGACAGCCGATTTGACTATACGGTAGCCAGCTTTACTGCCTTCAGTCTGAAGATAAACCTTTGCTCGTCTTTTATCGCTACCTGCTCCAATATTGCAACGCAACCAAACGCCTTCTCTTGTGGTATCCTATCTACCTTCTGCCTGTGGATGAAGGTCAGATCATGGAGAGGATTTGAGGCAACCGCAAGGGATATCACGCTGCAATATAGAGGCAAAGTCGACAAGGGACTGATGAACAGCCAAGTAACAATACGACTCTCACGCACACTACGGTTCGTCACATGGTACCTTTTCAAAAGAAGCTCACTTGATCAAGTGTACGGGATTATGATGAGTATTACCGCGAACTAATTGGGGATTGCGAATCTGATGCTGGACTTCACACCTGAACAACCTTTCTTTGGAGAGGCGTACACCAACATGGCGTACGAACGCGGGGTTGGCCTCCCGAGGTCAGATTGAGCTGGGACGTATCAAGCGCTGGGTGAAGCTCTTGCTCAACCTACAAAAGACACCAATTGCGAACAATTACGAGATGACTTACGAGCTAGGAGCACAAAGGAGTCTGGCACCCGACGGCGACTAGCCGGCCTCACCACCGCCCGCCTACCATGCCGGAGCATGTCGACTCACAAGCAAGTGCCCCTGCTGCCATGTAAGACCCGAACCCAATGATACAAGAGGATGTGCGGCGTGAATCTTCCAGAGAGTGATGAAACCGAAGGCCCTCATCCTCCGGGGCACTGGTACAACGCTGAGACCGATCCAGCTTCGTTCGCGAGAGAGGCAAAAGCGGAAGGGAAGAGACTTCTGATCGAAGTCATTTCTTGAAACATATCTTGGCTGGTACGCCCTGTGCTCTATCTAGAGGAGGTAGCCAAACTCGTTCGTGCTCCACCAAGAATGTGCTTCGTGGACGAAACAGCCCATGACAGAATGTATGGCCATGGTATTATTGTCCCATTTTCCCGGGACCCCGGCTATCTTCATCGGAGATCCAATGCTGCAGCCTCCAATGCAGCCTGGACCATTGGACAAGCTGTCTGATAACAAGGAGGTGGGAGCCAAGTAACATCGATGTGGCTCAAACCACTGTCAGAAGCCAGGTTAGGCCCCTGCTCCTAATAGGAGGGCAAACACTATCGTTACATGAGACTACAAGCGTAAAGTAGGCCAGGTTTCGTGCTCGTGGTAAACCATTCAGACAGTTTCTGGTCCGCCTCGAATTCACCCATAACTTCGCATTGGGTTGCCCACCCATTTCGGACCAAGGCGACTCCTACAGCTGCGGTCCGCTGAGTTCATTCTGCCTGATGCAAGGCAATACAGCCTTTCCATTCCCTAACAATAAGGACGCCTACACAACATTGGAAATAGTATCTGTTGCATAACTTCAATGTTCCCACCAACGGCTGAAGATGTCACAACGAACCATAGCTCCTCCTTCTACTGCGCTAGGCAACGGCGCATTCAAGGGCAGGATGCCCTGATCCCGGCGACTGACCATGCCTACCAGATGCTCAACCCAATCAGGCCGAGTCTCTATCCAGGGAGCATGTGGGGATGGCAAGCGTCGCGGCACAATGCTGAGGAGAACATACAATATCGAGAAGAAGACGAGCTCAGTATCTCAACAAGCAAGAGGAATCCTAGACGTCTTCCGCATCGCTACAGTCCCTTTCCGCAGGATTATCTCACTGAGGAATACCGTTGTTACCAAGGTTTTTAGAAACAACGAGCACGGATTCATGCAGCCCTATATGGAGCTCGAGTGCGCGGAGAATCACAGACCCTTACGTGTAAGGTGGCTAAGGAGGGCACAATCGAAGCCCGGAGGGAGACAGCTCATTTGGTGTTGCATTCCGGAAAGTACATGATCTCCTCTGAAGTATGTGGTGTATGGAAAGCACAGAGGCTTCATGGACCGCCCCCTTTACAGGCTGCTCCTCTTACCAGGTGAAGGTGAAGGATGTAGGCGTTTTACTTGCTGTCACCTTTGCCACGCGATGGAATCATTCTCCGATCAAGATGCCCATAATCAATTTGGGAAGTGTTTTTGCTTCGGAGCTTAGAAGTCATCTACTTAATATGTCAAGTTTTAGGGTCATGCCACTTCAAAGGCCATACATGTCATACTAATCTACCGCTGAGCGCAACTGAAGTATTTATCGGATGGCAGGGGGTCGTGAGTACTTGGTGATGAACAGGTAACTCCAGTCCGAAACATATATCTGGGATCGAAGGAAACTTGTGGGCGAAGTGAGGGTCTACAGACTACCTAGACACTACAACGAAGAAGGATATAAGCTCCGCAGCGCGACCAGAGATGAAGCGGGTTGCACCAAGGTCTGCTAAGACAAGTCCATCACAACCTTCCCCAGGAGCCCTGCCCCGGTGCCCCTGAGCCGTGAGTGATGGATCGCTGACTCCATCCACCTGCGGGCCGTCTCGTTGCGAACATCTCATCGGGAGCGCGGCTCTGTGCAGAATTATACAAGAATGGCCCTGGGACTATGTCATTCGAAGGCACTGTCCTGCCACCCTACAAAAGCTTGTTCGCACTGAAGGACTACAATGCCCAGGGCGACGTCGAACTTGGGAGCAGCTATCTAAATGACCGCGGAATCCCACCAGACTACGATCTAGAAGGTCACATTAAGTTCATTTACTTAATATCCGCCTGACAATCGTCTCCTTACTCCGAAACCCAAGGACCAGAACTGGTCTGTTTCGCTCGCTGCCACGAAATGAGGACATTTTCGTCCTCCCGTGCCGCCCGTGTGATTGATTAATTTGTTATCTCTTGCCTCTCATAGGCGAGCCGGTTTCAGGATATCAGGCAAACCAATATCCTGATTATCTGGAACCTTCCATAGAAGAGGCTACTGAGAAGCACCTAGCAACTCTCCCATACTCATTAGCTCGATCCATAATACACACCCATCTCCAAGTTCCTTTCCTTGTCTTTCGAGGTCAAAGAGGCTAGCTGGTCAGCCTGGCCAAATACTTGGGTTCCGAAGAATCTGTACTCGGGGGATTAGTCGGAGGAATCCCTTCGGCCTGGATGATGAGCAACATTCCGAGAGTACGGAGGCCTGGCCAAGGTTCTCACGTTACTTACAATCCTGCTCACATTGTGCCACCGCCAGACCACATGCCTTGGCAGTCGGCCATAGCGACTTCCAAAACATGGCGATTTAGGAGATCCAACGATATCTGGGGCCGCATCCGGAAGATCAATACAATTGGCCCGGGGATGGCCCTATTCAACGCGTTGATGCCGCGTGGACTACTGGCACAGTGCTGGGATATACGAGTGTCATGGGCCCCTAAAGGAGAAACAGTGTCCTAACCACGATGCTTCGGTGTGTTGAGTTGTCTCGTTAAGGGCATCTGAACTCCAACTTTGGCCCGCTCAACTACAAGCCCGACATGGTGAGCCAAAGCATCTGAGTAGAAATTGCTAGAGAGTTCAGATTTTCTCCCACCCTGTTTCGTTTCATTCACACCTTATTAGGTGAGCAAGCCCCTTCCATTTGTTCCAGGAACAAAGCGGGTCATTGCTAGAAAGAAGGGCACGATGCCTCACAAAGGCACGTCTCTGCCACGCACATTCGAAGAGTGCCATTTCTCGATTGGGCTGGATCACCAGTGCCGTCTCGTTGCCCGAGACCTGACCGATGGCCAGGGTATTCAAGTTCAATACAACGCATGGGGAAATGAGCCGATCCCACATCCAGACAGCTCTGTTGATAACGAAACCGAACATAACGCCAAGTCTCGTCGCATTGAATGTGTACCTGATCTTATACCTATCGAGTCCCTTCTCTGTGTCTCGATGCACGCATCAGACCTTGATTCCGTCCCAAATGGTTGTACAATGGAAGGCAACCACACACTATAAATGCGGTGATGAACCATTCCACTATGAATACGGGGGTACCGACTGATAAAGTGACCTTCATGAACTACGTTTCAACTAAGGTTATGCCCCTTCCTCTCAGCTCACATGATGCCAGCCTTTGTACGTGTCGTGATACTCGAGCTAGAGACTGATCTCTCTCTTTTCAAAAGGGCCCTCAACGCTGAGGATAGCCTACCGAATCTGCAGACAGTGCGCCTCACGATAGTTAAACTGAGGTCCCATCGTGCCGGAAAAGAGGTTAACCAACAGAACCCAGCCATGCAAAGGAAAAGTTCCATACCCTAGAAGAAGAAATCAATCTCATGGAATCATACTACCTGGCATCCAAGTACAGTTATCGTGATGGGTATCTTCAATCTATGCAACAACAGAACACCGCCAGGCCGCTCCATCTCAGAGACCATGACCGCGTGTATCAGGAATGCCCATCCACGGTCACCTTAATGTACACTGTACACGCGGTACTGGCCACTGTATCGATGGCAGCCGCCCATCGCGCCATAGCCGCGGGCATGAAACCGAGCTCCGGTTCTGTGTCCGTTGGCCAGATGATGGGATTCGTGGTTGCGACTATCACGATAATCCGAGTCGTATGGCTCGTGCTCCGCCTCTTTTTCCGCAAAAAACGAGGCTCAACTCATCGGGAAATCCCTATGAATGACTACTCAGTTCCGATTGAGTGATGATTATAGGCGCCGCTAATCTTGGTTATGTCAGTTTGGATTCGGCATTGGCAGAGACCTTCCACCACCAACCCTTTCCCAAGTGAAGGCTTGGTAGCAGGTCCCATCAAATGGAAAAGAAATCATCTATACCTACGCTTTTAATTCAACAGCCGGTACCCTGAGCACACACCCTTGTTGGTCTTTAGCCGGTTGTCGAGCACAACGATGAACTGCGGACATCAGATACGGGACTGCTCTGCTCGCTGGGTGAATCATCAGTGGAATGCTCAGTCCCTCCTGCTATCGGTGAAGGCCTCCGAGAGTTGGTAATTAGGGAGACCACCAAGTTCAAGTAAGATATTGAGCCCAATTGATACATCAGAGGACAGAGTGGATGGAACTTGACCCAATCGAGAGCACAAACCACGAGAACAGCGAGCACAACGTGGCCAAGTCCAGAAAGAGTGTCAGATGAGATAGGAGTGCTACATTAGACGGTTGCAACACGAACTCGCTAACCGTCAAACTCGCTGGGCTTGAGGGGTGCGGTGAAGGCCAAGCCAAGCACCGCTTCAAGCATGTGAAGTGGTGATTGCTAATCAGGGAACCTTAACTTCAGATATCGCTAGAATTGTTCAGGACCGGATTGAGAAAGCTATGATGACTACCCTGGGCTCAACTATGGGACTCGGCAAGACACTCATCATGATTGGTATTATTATGGCCTATCACCGTTACAATCTTATCCTCTACCGCCAGGGTGTAGACCGCTGGCTCGCCCATCTACGAGCTACAGGCAGAGACATCCCAGACATCCCCAGAGATGAGCACCAATTTGAGGGCCTCACATGGATATCTGCCATGTCTGGAGATGAGTGGCTGGGATTCGGCCTTCCTACATTCATAGACATCTTCCTGTAGGTTTAACGAAATCCCCAAAACTCCAACTACAGTCGACCTTATATCAATCATAAGCTGACATGCCAGTGCTACAGTTGTTGTCTCTCCTCGAAGTCTTGTTCCGTCCATCCTCCGCTAGCGCGCAGAGTGCGACGCCCGCATATCTGGGAAATTCATACGAGGTCGTGGCCCAAGCTGCTCGATACAGCGTGAAATACCACACACCGTACATCGCGTTGCTCGCTCGATTGGGCACAACCGATCCTTGCCGTCATGGAACAGGCTTACCGACTTTAAGCAGAGGGGCATGGAATTCTCGTACAAGCCGTCTGGTTCAAGTTCCCTGACTCTGATGATGAATGACAACTCTCCCTCATAACCAGAATGGCCCAATTTTCTGGAGCAGACAGCGGGAAATGGATGGATGCCATTGTATCTGACATTGGCCCGATACCCTTCGCCTGCAGGCTGCAAGGGACGCTCACGCGATCAGATCTCGAAAATTTGTCCACGCTGTCTTTGCGACGTTAGAAAAATAGTCTACCATCACGTTAAGATATGCAGAGGTCAGTGTACGGCCTGCAAGGAAAAAGGCCGGGCATGCACTGGGCGACGTCATACATGTCGACGACAAAGCCCCTTAATTGTCTGCGGTGAACTCTCGCATTGGCTCAAGGCACTCCTCGCCAGTTGATGCCTCAAGGAACCCGGATAGATATCCTGCTCGAGGTTGTTGAAGCATGCCAGTACAAGATCGACACACGAGAGATACACAAAGCCATCGTTTGATGGGCTTCTCCACAAACATCGGATGCGCTTCACTTTTTCTCGTCCGAAATCTAGCAAAGCAGCCCAGCGACCCGAATCGAAGAAAGTGGGAAAGCGCAGGGTCAGCTATCACTAGAGAACGGATGTAGACTCGGGAGCTGAGAGTCCTCCTGAAGAGATCGTTGATTCGGCGCAAGACCGCTCGTATCAAGACTCTGTGAGTCGAAATACTGCGCAGAGAAAGCTGGTACTCAAATATGATGAGAGTAGATGCAGGATCTCTAGTACCCCTAATCCAGAAGTTGCTCATATTATCCCTTTGTCGTTCACCAACAGCACGATCAATATGGACAGGACTCAGAAGTTCGCGCGGTCCTTCGATCTCTTCAAGCCCTCCGCCAGTTCAAGCTCCATATACACGGCTCAGCATCTATAAGGCCATCGGAAGAACCCACAGGGATAGGTCAAGACGGCCAGGCGGAGGAGGGCAAGTAGACATACAGCACGTTTGGGGATGATCAATTGACCCCGTGGGCTAAGGGAGCTCCACGAAGAATTTGCTGACAATGTTCTCCCTGAAACCATGGTCCAACCAGTTGATGAGAAGACATTCCACCAGAGATGCAAGGCGGTGAAGATGTTTAATACAATGGGACTTGGTCGCTTGTGCCGTTGTTCGTAGTACAACTTTACTACGGGATTCGACGGAGAAGCCGCGTCATTGATATTCTGCAGGAAAACCCTTACATCATGCAGGATCTCATGATTGGCAATTTCACGCGGCAAGGCGCTTTCAACCTTGAGAAATTTGTGCCATTTGCCTGCCAGCGTGGCTACTGTTGCTGGCGTTCCCGGCTCCGGAAAGACAACATGAGGAGTGCAGACAATTTAGTTTGTAATCACTGCTTGCGACGAAGCGATGAATTGATGGCTACGACGGATAATGGGGAATTGGTTCAATATTTGGTTTGGGTTTTGCCAAGGGAGTGAAGTATCACAATGTATTTCGTCAGGACAATGCTTTTCCCATGCATCTCAAGTCCCTCAGAAAGGACAAGGACTGCCTGGATGCATCCGTGTACGAAGAATCATCGCGGGACACACGGCCCAGCCTCCAGCAGTACACACGCTCGTCGGCTTGAGTTGCTCTCATTGGATCTGACACGCTCACCGACGCGTTGACTTCAGCTTTCACCAAACGGCATTCCGAACCTCACGAGCTCTGTTCGATGATTGCTGCCGCCAGAGACTTTTGCGCCTAAGACAAGCCTGACATCATCGGCTCCGAACAACGGTCCATATGGCCCCTGTGCTCATTAATGGGCCACCCAGTATGGATGCCGCAGGACCAAACTGGAGCACTACTGCCAACCAGAACCGATACCATGGTGGTGGGGTTCCTCGAAGGGAGACCTTTCAACCGCGAGATGACGGTAAAACTGTCGGAGAAGCCGGTGCAAATCGGCTCCTGGAGTCAACCACTACACGGTGCCCTCGTCGGCCCTCAGGCCAATATTGCCAAGCTTCGGTCATCATCAGGGAGTGGCCCGGCCCCGTCCCTCAGTATACAGCACAGAGCAGCCCCTTCCCTTAGAGCACAACGCTGGGCACATGGTTCCCTCGGTGTACAGCGCAGAGCAGCCCCGTCCCTTGGTGTACGGCGCAGAGCAGGTGGCTCCCTTGGAGCACAACGCTAGGCAGGTAGCTAGGCCCCTTCCCTTGGAGGACGGGACTAGGCAGGTAGTTCCAGATCCCTTGGAGTACAGCGCTGGGCAGGTGGAGGAAATCGAGATGCTCACCCATACAATGAGGCAGGTGTCGAAAATGCTACAGGCACCTCAGTACACATAAAACGGAGAGGCCTTACGAACCTGAAGACTATTCCACCCGCACTTGCTTGAACCCAGCTTGTGGTATTGCTCTTCCAGCTAGTTGAGGTCGTCTGTAACTAAAGGCAGGTGTAAAACATGCTATATCTACTGGCGGGAACATCAGACGGACAGGTCTTGCAAACCTGAAGACTATTCCACCCGAACTTGCTTGAACCCCGCTTAGGGTGTTTCTCTTTCAGCTGGGTCGGATGTAACTGAAGGCAGTTGTCAGAAATGCTACCAACACCTGCTTAAATATCAAACGGGGAGGCCTTGCGAACCTAAAGACCATTCCACCCGCACATGCGCTAATGTTGCTTGTGGCATTGCTTTGCCTCTAAATGACATTCCGCTCAGAGATGTCCACTCGAGGCCCTTCTTCACGGACTCGAAGCACCGGACCACCTGAAAGGCGGCCGCGGAGTGGCTAACGGTCAGGCCAGGCTGAGTTGATCAACTCAAGATGAAATCAACTCAAGATGAATTGACCAGACTACAAGACACTGTTTTCATTCCAGAAGCTGTTCAGCACGGGAGAGCATCCGTTTGGAGGAGAACCGTATGACATGCTCGACACAATGGTGAGGACATTGCTGGCCACGTGCAAGTCCCGCTACCTACACACAGTTCAAGACCGGTTTGCTTCACATCCTCAAAGGTAACGCTCAGAACTTCTAGTTCCAGTATGTCAAGAACCAAATATCTTCCGGGAGGCTTACCTGAATCAGCTGACGAGCTGTTCCAACTGACCCCTTCAAACGTGATCGATCGCCAACGTATTCCAATACAAACAGCCTCTCACGGCCATTTCGCCAACTTCTACAACGTGATGTCTCTCCCTATGAATACATACTTTTGACTCCTTCTCGCGCTACAAGAGAGCTCCGATGTGTGGCTCTACACTGGGAATGCACTTTATCACGAAGCTTACATATCGACGCAGCAGAGATATATTTCCGCATTGATCATAAAATATCTCCACATCTCCCATCCATGGCTGGGTTTCAGGGCTGCTTGCTTCCTCTTCACCGAGATAGGGGTTTTCGTGATGCAGATCAAAGTACATGGTCGCCAGCTCCATCTTGGGCCCGAAGCTTTGAACCGGTGTCGGTCTGTGCCGCGATCGATTACAGAGACCCAAAGCTGCGGAAACATGCACAACACTCCAACAAGAACGACAACAAGAAGTGATGGCCAGCCTACCTCGAAGGCTGCTTCTGCGGATGAGCTGGGATCGCAGTGTTCGAGGCAAAGTCATGAGCCGGTCCAATGTGCGACAGATGACTATAACACAACAATAGGACTGTGTACGAACTTACTATCATTATATTTTGGCAGTGCTACACCTTGAACCACTTCTATCTTGCGGAAATACCAAAATTCGGTTTCACTCTGGACGAAAGTGGATTTTCCGAGGCAGAAAAGATGCTCAGGAGATGCCTTTGCTGTACAGAATGTAAAAGCTTGTGTTTCCCTGTATAGACACTTCTTCCGGCATATTCTATCGAATATCGCCAAATTAAGCCTCGTTTCGTACAACCCCAACTTCCGCACGGCCTATAGCATGTCCATATTCAATGGTTCCGCTTAGCCTCTGTTTATGGCTGCGAATTCGTCGGAGGAAGGTATCGATCGCCTCTTGTGCTCTTCTCACTGCCAGTCTCGAGACAAAAGTCACGACGGGGCATCTCATCGCAACACAATATACTTGGCGGTTCATCAGTAAGGTCAGGTAGGCCTAGGAGACTTGCACCCACTGCACTGGCGTTGTTGTTTGGCCCCGGGTCGATGGCCTCGAGGGGGGTTGTCTGTCTAGAAGCGGAAATCATACGCTCGAGCAGGTGAAGGAGTAGAGTTAGGGACAATCCTGGAGGAGATGGCCCAGCGAGTAGTACGTCCACCACATTTTCATTATAATCCATCCCTAATAACCCCCGCTAATCAGAAGAAGTACTCTATTCCCTTGCCCATTCAATCAAATCTACCAGCTTAGGTGACGAGTCCTCAAGGAGCAAGAGCAGGTTGATCGTTTTGAGTCAGAACTCCTATCGACGCCTGCGCCCAGCTGTCATTCTTGTTCCTTGTTGTGGGAGACCAGCCTAGAGTCGTCAACAACGCAAGATACGATATCGGATTGCCTATGGCGCATGGAGACACTTGCCTGTGTAGCAGGGCGTCACGCTCGCACCACACTCCAGACGTTTGTTTGGGCTGGAGCAGACTACTAATTAGAACATCTACGCCTTACTGGTCCGCCCGAGCCGGAGATCCCAGAGGGGGACCAAATTTATCAGGACCTGAAATGGTCTCGTGCCATGTCCGAGGAGGACTGGCTGAGTTTTGACCTCCCCGTCTTTCAGTCATCCATCATTCATCATCCAAACACCAGTCATCCATCATCCATCATCCAAACACCAGTCAATTGTATTGCCGACGTGTATAATGACGCAAAGAAGTCCTTCCCGGACGCGAGAATTCTCGTGTACTACATAACTCCGCGAACCTTACTCGTTAAAGGCGCTAATATCATCAATCGGAAGCTTCTATGCGAATTGGCCAAGAGCCATCATCCTGACAACACATCCCACCTGGTATCGCAGGAATTGGATAAGATGTATGGATATGTTTGTGTGGAAGGACAAGCGGGACGGCGACCCGGATCAACAGAAAATCAACAACCAGGATAAGGAACTGATTATATCATTTACCAGTGTCTCAAAAAAGGCAAAAGGCTTATTTCAGTGTCCAACAGCAGATGATTGCAGAGGCAAGTCTCTAGCTGGGAGCAAGTATTACCTTGTATCCGTTGTCTAAGACGACGCGAGAGTATGGATCAAGTTTCTGGGAGACAACATTCGTCTATGAACTCTCGAAACCCTCCAGAATACTTGCCGACACCCACATGCTTCATCTATTGCATCAAGTACGCGATGGTGATAAACTCGATGCATGCCACGGAGGCAGTGCTAACACACAACCACCGCCTCTGCGTGTATACAGACACACCCTGGATACAACAACATGAACTTCTTGCCCCCCTTCACTTCTTCGCTTCAAGCGGATGCGAGTGGCAATCTACTTGAGTTTCCTCAGATGGCGAGCTGCACGTACTGTTGTGCACGCTTGCGCCCACGCAGCTGGCGGGTTTTCAAGCAATGCTTCCAAGAGAGAGAGACGGTTATCAAGATGATACGGTCATGGTACCAACAGCGCGAGGGCGGAGGACGGCCTTAACATTCTCAATCGATGGCGCCGTACGAGCTCGACTCAGCAATGTTGTTCGTTTGGGGACTCTTACACATCCGACTAACACACACACACGTTTGGGTGAAACGTTTATCTCGCTGTTACGCTAAAAGGTTTCCCTACGATTCTCTATGTTAATCCTGTCGGTTTCACTTTCTGTCTATTAGATTCTCCAGGATTCGGTGGACACTAATCCCAGATGGAGAATAAATGTGAAGGAAACAGGTGACCTTGCAACATGCATTAGAATCGCAGTTGCAGGGTCCTACCCTGACGGAAATTCGTTGGGTTGGGATCGATTCCTCGCCCATGTCGACGATCTTGAAGAGAATCCTCTCGAAGACTTTGTGCATGATTCAGAGAGCCTCTTAGATCCTCTTTATATTGGTTTTTGGATCACCGCCTTAACACCATTCAACTGGTTATGAGCCCGGACGTCCTCAATGCGCTTAGACTACCTACCTATTCTCTTCGAATCAGCATTTCAACCTAAGGTCCTTCTTCTTCGACCCTAAGAAATTGACCTTTCATTTCTACTTGAAGTATTATCACATCTGAGACATTCGTTGTTCTGGTCTCAAAATTTCTTCTTTCCAGAACGCCACCCATTGGTAGTATCGGAAATTGGGAAATAAGCTGCCCAAAGAAACTGCCCAAAATTGGAATACGAGCAATTTCGCCCTTTGGCCGAGTGGTTAACGCACCGACCTGCTATTAATTCCAGTCTTGGGCAGTGTAGGAGGGGAAAGCTCATATGGGTGTGCGCTTTGAATCTCGAGCATGATCCTCGGATCAAAAGGATGCTGTCCGGTGGGAACACGTTCTGTCTCTCGAGCCCGCTATGAGAGCTCGACCTCGCGAAACGATGGAAGATTGTGGGCCTGGAGAGCACAGTCATCATAAGGTGAAAATAATTCTCGCTTCCCCTGAGGTGGTCGTTTTGTCTCCGAACTTTGTCCTCTAGTACCCCAAGTGCCACGATACAGGCCACAACTTTGATGGTTGCAAAGCACAAAGTGCACTGCGAGATTGTTTCATGGGCATCATGCTGGACGCGACTAGCCGAGTGCTGAATGCAACTTCTTGCCTTACGCTCACGATAGACAGGAGCGTGTTCGTCCGAAGAAGGTAGCTCTTATCATGGAGACCTCGGGAGAGGATGGTCAAGGTAAGAGAGGTCTGAGCACCAAAGGTCAATCATTTGATCAATCCCTCTCCGGCCTTCTGAGGGGCAATAAGGCGAGGCGGCCGAGCAACCAGGCAAAGGTTGCCTTGATTTAGTCTACAGGATGAAATTCCCGGTATAATGTGGCGTGCAGAGAATCGATAACTGGCAGAGAGAGGCCAGAAGAATTCCGAGGTCGCTCATCGTTAACAAGCATTGCCATGACATCTTCGTCGACACCGTCGTGGGTGATGAGCGGACATAGAAGGCCGCTCACTTCTTCCCACACCCCGATCATCCTGGCGCTGCTCTCGCTATTTCGTCGTTCCATCTTTCATAGTAATCTACTTTATTCTACTCTCAGCCACTTTTTCTTTGTTATTCTCGTCTCTCTCCATTATACTCTTTCGTCTCGTCATTATATCTCTAGTTGGAGGATGATTTGAATTT
Source organism: Clonostachys byssicola (assembly GCA_902006505.2). Classification (NCBI taxonomy): domain Eukaryota; kingdom Fungi; phylum Ascomycota; class Sordariomycetes; order Hypocreales; family Bionectriaceae; genus Clonostachys; species Clonostachys byssicola. The sequence goes on along the minus strand of CABFNO020001560.1, from coordinate 331,920 downwards.
CTTGTTTCATACGGAAATTACGCGGGATACTTGTCTTCCAGTTTTGTGCGCCCTGGGTCAGGAAATCACCAGGGCCATTATGATGAACAAGCCGGTGTCTGACCAATTGGTTATGTTCATGAACAGCTTCACAGCCGGCGGGAATTCATCTTTACACATGACAAAGGCCCTTCTTCAGCCATGGTCTCAGAAAGGGTGTCGCTGTCAATTGGGCGGTGATGGTAGATAGCTATATGGCAGAGAGCACATATGAAGCTTATCGCGGACGAGTAGCAACTGGTCTTTCTTCTTCCCCAACACCGAGGTACGTTCCATCGGTGTAAGATGGAGGAGGTATGCCACGAGAGGGATGGCGGCAGCATCGAGTTGATCATGGACATATGTCTGTCCATCGCCAACGGCCTATTTCAGCGGATCCAAGCAGGTCCAGGTGGAAGTGATCAGCTCCAAATCCCGTGGAGTATATAATCATATCAAGGAGGACCAATCAACCGCTCTCCCTTGCTCACTTACCGAAGCCATAGAATCTTCACAACTTCATGGTTAGGGATTCCCGTAACGAACGGGCAAATCAGTTCGAAGACGGTGCAAAAGACATAAATGCAGATCCTGCGTATATGCCTAACCTGCCACTGGAGTTTGAGCCAATAGCCTTGGAGGGGGGATCCCTGGCTCCAATATCAAGGTTGCAGAGGGTGTCACCGAATAACGGTCTACCAACGAGGTACTGATAACCACTCCGCTCAGCACTGGCTAAGCTCAAACGAAGGGAAGCAACTTCAGCTCAACTTTGGATCAAATCGGTTAGGAGCATTTCACCCATTCGACCCAAAGGATATCGCTACTATGGAGGCCCATCATCTTTCAAGCCGCAGCAAGTGGAAATCTAGCCACCATGGAGCTTGCAGTGTTTCATGGTGCCGATGTCAACACGGTGTCCAAGGAGATTTTCGAAAAATATACCCAGAGACGCGAGATGAAACAAATAGAACAAGAAGCAACAAGCAACAGCCTTACACGTCTCTTTGAGCTGAGCGAGGCGCATAATTACGTTACAATGCCAAAGTGCCCTTTTTGTATACAGAAAATGCTACCAAACCAATACTCACTCGAGTCCAGAGACACGCCAAGGAGGTCGTGTGGACGCAGAACCACTGAGGTCGACTGGCGCCTGATCCATGTGCAGGACAGTTACCACGATCACCAGGCAAAGGCGATGCTTACGAAGATGGCTAAGCAGATAGCCGCTGAGGCAGCACTCCCGGAGTAGCTACCTCCTATCCTGCAAGACCTCCTGATATAGGAAGCCATCAAGACCAAGTTCGGGTATAGCTTCAACCGTTTTGCTTGGATCCTGCTGAAGCAGGATAGTAATAATTTCAGAAACTACTATTCCCAGTATACAGTCACCATAGGATATTACCTCTTACTGCTTACTAAGTCCCTCCTCCGGCTGACCAGGGATAAGATTACCAACCTTATTATTAACCTCGACTATATTAGAAAGGCTCTTTCGGAGATAGTTCTTAAGGCTGATAATAATATACTGTGCGATCTGTATACCGATCTGTTTGAATTTACCGATAATAAACAGAAGAACTTCCTGGACAGACTGAGAGCTGCTATAGCAGACTCTAAGGATAAGGCAGACATTGACCCAAAGTACAGCGATGCAGTCAAGAAAATGAACACCGCTCTGAACAACACTGATGTCGATGTATCCCCGGATCTTACGGTGCCCGATGATCTTGCCGAGGACGAGGATGGTGTTACCATCCAGGCCACCATCCAAGACTCTGATGATAACGAGTCAGATGTCGAGTTTAACGATGGTGAACAGCAAGACCGAGAGGCATTCGAGGAGGCCCGTATTGAGGCTGAGGCACAGGCAGAGGACGCCAAGAGAATCGAAGTGGCCGGGGGGGTCTCGGATTGTGTTCGAGCAAGAGAAAGCTGGTTCACGACCGACAAAAAGTTGAAGCACGCTGCGGCTCATCCAAGTGGCTATCTGATGCCCCCATCTCCATTGATTCGAGGCAAGTGGGTGACAGGAGAAATGAGACACCGAATGGAAGAGTTTTTCCTTTCGAAGATAAATGAAGAAGTTCAGGAGTATAAAACGAAAGAAAGTGATGATATTTGCGTATTATCCCTCAAGCATGTATTATTGACACTCAATAATCCGATAATGCCGGTTGCAGACTCGAGAATGAGCAGCTTAATGTTTGAGTGTCTCAATTCCAATATCACCCACTTGGGAGGGCAGTATCCTGGGTGGGTATTCATCAATCGATCGCCGGCCGCAGTGGCCTGATTCAAAACGCCAGACCTAACGAGGTGGTGTGAAGCTTAGGATAGCTATCACAGCATGGGCCGAAAGGAGATCGCACTGTGACCGAGCGGCAACTCCGTAAAAAGCGATGTCAGAGAACGCGCGGCGGACAGTACCGGCAGTGCAACAGACTCGAAGTAGCAGACAAGAGACGAGATGGGGAGTAAGAAGGCAGATGCTATGATGGCGATCATTAGCCAGTCCGGAGGAGAGCGAGGGGCAGTCAGTGCGGTCCACCGATGAGACTCTCAATGGCGAACTACCACGATTGCCTCAACCGCTACCAGAGAATAACAGAGCTGTTGATAATAGGTTCTTCCAGGTCCTGGATCATAATAGTCAACATCACAGCAGCAAGATCTTTAAGATCCAGTCATTATTATATATAAAAGACCAGCAAAACGCAGCCACTGGGGACAGGGAAGGCTCACGCAGCAGACTATCTAGACGGCTGGGAGATCATTCCCACCGAGTTATAAGGCCTTGAATATGGTCTCTTTGCTCTGGTGTACAGCTTAGAGCACCAGATACCGAACCCGCTGATCCCTACAATATCGGTCCTCAGAGATATCGTGAACGGGCTACCAATCACTGGCCCGAGCCCTTGAAGCGAGAGTCGTCCATAATACCAATAACTTTACAGTCGACCAAATCGCTGCCGGACTGATGATCTGGGGTTAGTCTATAGGTATAGCGAAAGACGTCGCAATGACGGACCACGAATTTTCATTCGATTTCACTACCATGGCCGCCACGAGCGCGATGGACGTTGGCGAGAATCACATTCTGTCAACACTGTCTATCCATGGAGAGTCTAGCGACTCGGAAGGGGAAGAGATTGTCGCAGAAGACGACCTCGATAGCGTTTATTCGGAGGAAGGAGACGAAGAGGGCGAATTGGACCTGGCACCGAACCTGTTCGAGTGCTCATAGTACTGCAGAGAGGGCTGTCCAGAAGTTTAGATCGGAGATTTGCAGTGGCAACCGCGCAGTCTAGCAGAGTGTGCCAGGAGCGAGAATTCTGCCGAAGAGGTTATCAGTCCGGTTCACGGACGCGATGGATTGGGATCATAGGAAGACCGGGTGGGCAATATACGAAATGTGATGAAATGGAGCTTGCTCCTGGACTGGCAGGGCATAACGGAGGAGCTGGCCATGAAGGATGGGCTCTCTTGCATGGTAGAAGGAGGGCTTATACGGAGGATCGCTGCAGAGCGCCGGTGGGCACCAGCGCTGAAGCAGCTGGGTGAACACATTCTATCAAGTGAAGTATCGCAGGACAACAGCCCGCGGATGAATAACTTTGTGGGCACAGTATCAGAGTCGAAGAAAGCGGCACGCAATCATGGAGCCTATTTCGAGCTTGCTGGAATGCGCGAGCTTAAGACGGAGGTCAAGGACGAAAGCATGTGGCATCAGAGGAGGATTGTACTAATGCCGTTGTGGTCGCTGCTGGTGGAAGGCATACTGGTCACTCTTGTGAGCACAGTTTCTCAGCGGATGTAGTTTGAAAGATGGACAAACTCAATCGCCTACCGAATGCATGGCGCTTGTGTTGTTTTCCCATTTCCCGGAGACACCAGCTGTTTTCATTGGTGACCCGATGCAACCAGGGCCTCTGGACAAGCTCTCGAGCAACAAGGAAGTTGGCTCCCGTTACTCCAAACAACGAGCTCTGAGTCTCCTGGACAGACTCTACCGCGCAGGCCAAATCACAGCTTTCCTGGGATTGAACCAACGCTGCAAGACTGGCGCATCCAACCACGCCGCACGCGTCATTTACACCGGGTTGATAACAATCGCTGAGCCTAAACACCCACTCGGTCTACAGGCTATATAATACTTCGGTTCTCTGTTGCCTGGCGGCCAAAACACGGGACTGAATTGGTTAGATGTTCCTGAGACAAGTGAAAGCAATGCGGGTACGTCTTACAGAAACGAGACAAACGCCCTTTCAAGTTGGATTCTGGGACAGTCCCTGAGAACGATGGGTCTGCGGTATTGCCAAAACCAGACTGGCTACTGCTAAAGATGCGTCTCGATAGCGTTTGCTCCGAGGAAGGAGAGGAAGAAGACGAATTTGACCTGGTACCAAACCTTTTCGAGTGCTCCAACCTGAATATCAATAACGAAAAGAGAGGAATCAAGCGACTCGGAAGGAGAAGAGAGTATCGTAGAAGTAGCAGAGTGGTCTATAACATCCTATGACACTGATCTCGGGCTTGGGTCGCTGTGAGCTGGCTGCAATGCTGAGTGGATACTCGCAGGGCGCGATATGCCCGATATATATAGAAAACTGCACTCGACACCAGGCCAACTCGATCGGTGGCGGTTGAGGATCATTGTTCAAGAAGAATTGATATTCGATATACTCCCTGGCAAAGCCCTTCAGGGCCTTCAGGAGCCAAACATACAGGCTCAACTGTTCAGGCAAGGGAAGTATCCCGACGGTCCATTGTCGCAACATGTTCCTCTCACAGTCCCGAGATACTTTCACGGGGAGGATCGATCGAGAGTGAGGTTGGAAAAGGCGGCTTCGGTGTCGTAAAGCACTGCTGGAACCCGTATACAGGTCAGCAATACGTGGTAAAGCGTCCGGATACTCAGTATTTGTTTCATAAGGGGGTTTGGAAGCAGGAGGCGCGGATTATGGAGCTCGGTGGGATACTAGAAGCGGAGGCCATAAAGCCTCCGCACTTCATGAAGTCTCACTTTTGTTCTTTTAGGAGATGGGCTGGGTTGTATGGTATCTTGGTTTCTCTGGCGATGGGGACTATCCAGCTGCTGGGGGTGAGAAGTTTCTGATATTGTTTTGTTTTTCAAGTGGGATGTTTGCGAGATAGCCATCACGGAGGGTCAAGAATCTCAAAGTCGTGAAGGACATGCTCGAATATCCCTGCCACGGGAGTCTGGCTTCTATTATGCAGGAGGTATTATTCTTTAAACGAAGAAGAGCGAGGCATCTCCGACACAGATTGAGATAGAATACATGGGGGGGGAAGGGTCGTTGACGAGCGTCGGTATTGTCACGAAACATCCGGCGCACTGCGACTCGATCCTGAACAGATCTTCCTTTGAGCACCAGGACCAGGGGAGCATGATGCCGTCTTAGAAACCGAGGGATTGCACCAGAGAGTAGGGAATGTGGATTATCTAGAGTTTCAAGAGCTCTTCCTTCGAACACCGAGACAAGGGGAGCGTGATATTATCCTGGAAACCGAGGGACTGCACCAAGACAAAGGGAGCATGATGTTGTCCTGCGACAATTCTACAGTCAGACATTGGACAACAATATGCAAATTCTCTTAACAACCTCTCTCCCATTGTACAGTCAGGTATACGAGAACAAGAAGCAGCAAAGCAGGGGCCCAACGCAGGGAAAGAGGCGGAGGAGCCAACTCTACCCGAAGGCACAATGAAGCTATATCGAGACCTTGCTGGCATAGATGCGGCAGCACCACTAGTCAGCTGCCCCGGCATGAGCGAGACGATGGTCAAGCTTGACCATATTCATTGCAATGAAGATGAAGAGTTTTGGCGGGAAGCATGCGAGTTCTTTCTCCATAATATCAGCAATGTGAATGAGGGTGTCAAGCTCGCGTCAGAGCTGACCCTAGTCTACCGATAGCTGAACAAGATCTTGAATCTTATTCAAACTGCCCACAGCGGTTTTTCCAGGTATCATCTTTATAGCTCCACCTGGAGGCTTATTATACAGTCCCCAATCAGATTTGCTTACACGAAGATTATCAAGCGATCTCGGATATCTTTATACCTTGGGCATTAAACTTACATTACTTCAAAGCCCATAATACAATGAATAGCCATTGTATATTCCCACGATATACATTCAGCTCCACGGTAAAAGATCATCAAGTACGACAAAAGGCCTTGATCTTACACTTAAATAAACGCTACACCCTCGTTACGGATTCCTTCGCAGCTCTTAAGAATCTAAATTTAAAAGAAGTCATAGGGAGGATAAATATGATCGATCCGGGTTTTATATATATTGATATTTGCGCTGATGCGGAAATTTGGTGAAGCTGTACCGAGCCTGTCTACACTCTGGCATGTCCCTATACTATCTCTGCCTGTGCCTCTTCCTTGGCCTGGGCCTCAGTATGAAGTGGAACGCGGACTTTGCCACGACGGTCGGACGCGCTATCCTGCGCAGCTTCACTATCCGATGCACCGCCAGTACTATGATCAAGCTGCCAGGCGACTACGGCTACTACTTCCCAGGGGCAGGACTAAACGCCCCCCCCCCCCTCATTGTATCATTATGGAGGTCAGGCATAACCTCAAGAGTAAGACCTTCGCTGGGGTGGATGAAGCGTGTAATGGGATTGTTCATGACCTGTTCCGGGGTCCTGAGACCAAACCGAGGGACTGCACCAGAGAGTAAAGAAAGTGGATTAATCGAGGTATTTAAACCCATGCCTGAGGATATTCTAGATAGTATAAGTAGCGTGTGAGTCCAGCCTCACGGCAAACATCAAGATCGTTTTATATTTTCTACATAGTATACAATCAACAAGATCATTGGTTCCTGTCGAGATATGCCTTCTCCCCAAAGGGAAAGTACGGATCCGAGACCTCTTTATGGCTGAAACGCGTGACGCCGTTATCGTAGAAGTTCTCCCTCGTCATCGCGTGCGCCATGTCGAAGCCGGCGCGGAGGGCGCTCGCCACGCCGGGCCGCGAGTAGGAGCCGCCGATGAGCGCGAGCCTGTTCTCGAACTTGTCCATCAGCTCGTACGAGAGGTTCGCCATGCGCCTGTGGTGGCCGACGTGGTGCTGCGGCAGGCAGCCCCTGGCGAAGTTGGAGACGGCGTAGCAGGGCAGGTCGACGGGGATGCCCAGGTGGCGGTGGAGCAGGCTCTTGGCCTGGTCGATAGCCTGGGCCTCCGAGGGGGGCTCCACGCCGTCGTACTGGTGCCCGCCCATGAGGACGAAGAGCTTGGTGCCGCCTTCCTGCCTCTGCTGCTGCTCGGCCACGTTGCTGTCGAAGAAGACGCCCAGGGCGCGCTCGGGGTTCAGCTCTGGTGGGCAGGACTTGGGGATGAGGTAGCCGAGCCCGGCGGGGACGAGGGTCTCTTGGGGATACCAGAGGTTGACTGTCATGATGTTTACTGATTCTGAGTCCTGGAGATTTTTTAATTTGCCGCCAGTCATCTGGTATGCATGCTGGCCAGAGGTGGTTGAGATGACTTTGTCGTAGACTTCGGTTTGCTGCTTTGAATCTGTAATCTAAAAGGGGGAGGGAAGTCAGATGCGAAAATAGCAAACATATCTAATAGTATTTCGGCTTACCTTGACCTTCCTCTCACCAGCGTCGTACTCAATCCCGCTGATAGAATTGCCCAGTCTCATCTCAACCCTGTCATCGGATTTGAGCGAATCCGCTAAAGCAATCGGGAGCGACTCCAGGCCGAACTTTCCAAAGTTCACGAGAGCCGGCGGTTTCAAGGCATACATGATCTTGACGTAAGGCCGGTCCTGTAGGAACTGTGACACGAACCTCTGCTCGGTCACGCGTAGACCGAGCTCTTCGGCCTGCCCATATGTCAGGTTCGCCGACTGGAAATGGAGTCCCAGGGCGCTCATGGCACTGATCTTGTCGATGTCACCGCCCCAGATGCCATGGACTCCTGCAGAGGCCACATCCTCAACCAGCTGTCGGCTCCCGGACGCTCGCTCCACGTACTCTCCCAGTGAGACGTCATCCTTAGGGAACCAGCCCGGTCTTCTGAAGCGCCACTTCAGAGTCCACCATAAACCTCCCTTGAGCATCAATCTGTAGATAGGCTCCTCGAATATGGATGGGTCGAGACGTATGCCTGACAAGTTCACCAGATGTCCCTGCGGGCTGTAAATAAATCGTGCCAGGTTAGGTCGGCCGGGGTAAGCTATTAGACCGTGATTCAGCAACTATATTACATATCTGTTAGCAGGAATTACATCGTATCAATGTCGCAAGGACAGTCCAGGCGGGCTCACCAAGTCGTATAGCACAAGGCGATCCTGTTGGCCGTGCAGCGTGTCACCGGGGGAGATGGCCCTCGGACCTCGCTCAAACAGAACCTGGGACTTGGTACCCCCGACATCGACCGAGTGCGTCTCTGATCGAATCCAGCCCCCCACGCGATTCTGGCCGTCATAGATGACAATCTTGCATCCTGGAGGCAGGTCCTGGGCGAGGTAGTACGCAGTGGTGAGGCCGGTGAGTCCAGCACCGACAATGGCAATCCTTGCATTCTCCGGCACGGGCGAGGATTTGACCAATTCCCGGACCTTTCGATTGAAGTCCTTTGCGTCGCTTGGTGAGTATTCGGGAGGGTGGAACGATCGGGACTGCGCGGGGAGGAATTGAGTCGCGTGACGGGGCGAGACGGGCCGGAGACGGCAGCAGCAGCTCTGCAGAGCTCTGCGAGAGGCTTGTGTCCGCAGCGGGCTCATCATTTCGAGCGTTGATGCCTCATTGCGAGCTCGAGGCACAGCAGTTGGAGGGGACAAGGCCAGAATCAGACGTCGAACTGGCGGGCGCTAAAAGTTACCTTCTACAGGGGTCTTCCCACCATCACGGAATGCTGCCACTCCACCGCTCCCCGCCGATCCGCTACGATACATATCATCACGAAAATGAATTAAGGGAGGGAAGGGCAGATTGGTTTGTCCATCAGAGGAGCGATAGCAGGCTCGTAACGTTTGAGCTGCCGGCCTTGATTGGCAATCTATCTAGGTAATTACGGTAATTCCATAGGTATTCATACGACCTTGACTTCTCTGCGTCAAGCTCACCACTCCAAAACGCCCCCCTCATGAATGAAATGAAACAGATGATATAACCATGCAATCATACAACCATTGCTTTTTCCTTTTTTGAAAAGCCTAGGCGCCGCTCGGCGACCTTTTAGAATTCATTGTCTTCTTTGCTTTCGCCGAGATGGGCCCCCCTGTCCTCCGTGGTATCAGTCTCATTCATCCTCATATATATCCAAACTCAGACGATGACATCCGCATCAAGCTCGTCCTTACTGCTTTCTGGGAAGCCCTCGTCCTCGGGCTTGACAAGCTCCGTGTTTCCATCCTCGTCCACGAATTTCCTTTCGCTAACATGCTCCTTCGCCGAGTCTGCAACCCAGACCTTATCTTTGAATCCTCCCTGCTGACCCTCCTCGTGCGCAAATGCGCAGTTGGGGTTCAGGCAAGGGTTGAACCTGCACTTCGTCTTGACGTGCGTGAATTTGCATCCCGGCGTGGTGCAGTCGGCGCCGTTCCGGCAGAGCGGCATCGATGGATGCTTGAACGGGCACCTCGGGTTCTGGCAGTTGGGGAAGAATTTGCAGTCTTGTTCGCTCTGGTGGGCGAGCTTAGTCGCAGGTGACGGGTGTCGAGCCACGCACTTGCGGTTCTTGCATGCGGCACCAAACGTGCAGACGTCATTAACGTCGACGGGTGCACCGTGAGGCGCGGCTGGGGACTGGTGGGCAAACTTGCATTCCCTGTTTGTGCAGTTGAGGTTGTACTTGCATACACTCTCCTCGGGGTTTGCCGGTTCCCGCTTGTTGCCGGACATGTCCACGTCGTCTCCCTCGCCAGAGGGTTCACCGTTTGCGCCATCCTGTTTCTGCCCGAAACCTTTCCGTTGGTGTTGATTTTTCTTGTTGGGATATTGTACGCGGTCGGATAACGGCTTGCCCTGCCCGTAAGACCCATTGTTGAATGTATTATTAAATTGTGAGGCCATATTCTGCATGAGTTGGCTTTGTTGCTTCATAAGTTCAGCCAACTCAGGAGGCATGTTGCCAAAGTTCTGGTTGGCCATCATGTTGAAGTCGGGTTGGCCCATCATATTGAAATCCGGGTTGCCCCAATTATCCAAGCCGCGCTGGACTGTTGCTGCCCGATTGTTGTTTCGGGGGAACCGGCCTTGCCCGTTTCGCGGACCTGCCTGCGCGCCGCCGCGAGTGTGTGTATTGATGCGCTCGTTGCCGGTTTGTCTGCGAACGCGGTGGAGGCCTGAGTCTGGCGTTCTGTCGTTGGGTCTGGCGTTGTTCCCTATCGTGCGCCTGTCTCTTCCGCCTCTGGTGTTCCCATTTCGCATAGAGCGCGGACCTGTGGGACTGGAGTTCTGTTAGTATGGCTCATAATACCGGGTCTGGCGGTGAGGAGGGGAACTTACGCATTCAATCCGGTAGCATCATTGGAACCCATATCGGTATCCATGTCTCCTGAATAACTTGCATCGGCATGATCTTTTCCTGCCTGGGAAGTCCCATTCAACTGCCCATTGATTGTGTCGATCTGCTCAAACAGCCATCTGGAGAAGTCGCGTGCGCTGGAGTCTTCGGGCGATAATCCTAGCAGGTCGCCTGCAAGCTCTGCGGCGATTTGTTCCTCCTGGTTTCCATTGGCAAGCATCAGGATGATCAGCTCGGCAAGCGATGCCTCGTTGCCGTCACCGTTCCCCCATCCCGCCTCTACCAGCTTCGGCTGGATCGCGGCGTTGAGAGCGTCGGCCAACGGCGTGTTGAGCGCTACTTCGACAGTCATGGTCGCGTCGCCAAGTAGTAGGGACTGGCTCGGTGTGTGAGGTTGTGACGATAGCCCTGCGGCCTCGAACGTCGTCGTCTCGACGCGTAGAGCTGTCGCTGATAATACGGGTAGGGTGCAAAAAACTTGACTTGCTGGGCGATTCTAACTCTCAGCACTCGGCGGGCGAAATATGAAAATGCGATGAGTTGAAGATGCGCTGGGTTGGGCCCAGTCGGATTTTAAACGTTGAGGTTGATGGAAGCTAGGAGCCTTGCATAGAATTGAGCTTTGGGTTGACAAAGCCTTGTCTCGTGTCGCTTTGTTAGCCTCTCTTGATTTGATGCCGACAAAGACGAGTCAGCCGCGGTCACGTGATACACTCATTTCTAAGCGTCTTGGATCACCCTTCTCGGTGTTTGAGGTGGCTGGGAGGCTATGCCTGCTTCAAAGCGGCTAGGTTTCTCTCGAAGGGAAGAAAGGCTGTTTTTTTGCGATGACTACAATGCGAAAGATCCTACGTCTTGCCCATGGCATGTATTGTGTGACGAATCAAACGTCACTGCTATTCTTCAACAGCGGGTGGCTTGCAGCTGGAAGTGTCAGAGCATCACGTGATGCTCCGCTCGAGCCTTTTTCGCCACCTTCCCTGGAGATTTTGTTCCTCTAAACAGCCCGTTCATCAATGTGCTACGCGACATGTCACAAATTATGGAGAGAAAAAAGCAAGTTCATGTGTGATCTATTGTTAGTACTTTTGCGGCTTAGTATTGTGTAAGTATGGGTTTGTCTTTTGACACTCTGTGGATCTATTTTCTTTATTGAGGATATTTATGAATAGTCAAAAATGTTAAGGTACGTATGGTGTTTCCAAAATACATTGTAACAAAGATGAGAATATTTTAGGGCGCTCAAAGGTCATCACTTTCGAAATCTTTGTCTGAGGAGAACACTTCTCAGTACCTAAAAGTGTCCAATTGTTACAGGCAGTAGCAACTGAGAAACGACGGCAGAATCTGACCATTCAGCACCAGTTCTGGATCTCGATTCAAGGCAATCAATCTCGCGGAAACAATCGCAAGACCAATCCGCGCGGACTCCGAAGCAATCTGATTGGCAGCTGAGCGAGCAAAAGTCCTTTTCTTGCTCCATTGCTCCGTGACCTTCGTCAGTAGAAATCGAACCGGAGAGACTCATGGGGGTCTGTTCATCTGTCTGAGTTTATTGAGTGGGCAGTATGCAAGGGTCCCCAGTGTAGATACTAGGCAAGGATAGGAGGACAAAGCAAAATGCTTCCAAATGTGGTGATGAAAGATCTGTCCCTCGCTCGAGCAGCAGAGCTGTTTCCCAACAGAGGAATGAGTATCAGGGTGATCTCTCCGCCCCTGCTGCATGCTTCAAGCAGGTGACAATCCTGAACAGAGGAGCGAATTACGAACTGGACCATGATATTAACCGCTGGCCGGAAGCCCACTTACCCCACGGCCGAGCGAGAGGCGCGTTCCTGATTCCGGTATCCACGTCGCAGTGCCCAGCCGAGAGTCCGACGGGAGCGAGGTTTTGACACCTGCAGAATAGCACAAAGCATCGTCGCCACGAGGCTTCACGCCTGGCTGTGTATTTTCGATACCACCCACCCTTCTTGCTCTCGGGGCTCTCAATCTCCCCGATGCGATCTCTCCCGGACGCCTAGTTGCTTCAGCCCAGCCCCCCACCATCTCCGTCCGCCAATTCGCAACCGCCTTTTACAAACTTCTGCCTCGGCTGCTCTCTCGTCCCATCCATGATGCCATCCATCATGGTTAGGGTATAATGGCATTGCCCAGGCTTCCCCGCATACACGCATCTTGCCGGACACCCTCGTAGAGCACAATTGGGTGTCCAGCCCCAGCGTTTCGCCCATTGAAGGGTGTCTAATCACTCAGAAGTCCCCACGGGCTTCGGACGGCATGTATCATGTTAATAGCTAGAGCGCCGAATGATCCCCGCATGATGCGCTCGGGATGGGCCCAGCCGCACGCGTGTTTTGCCAAAAGTTATAAAACCTGGGTGGCATCTCCTCCACCCTGCCGTAGCATTGTGTGCTGGTCTCGTATGGCTTAGCAAGATCTCTATTACATCCCAATTGCCTACCTTGGACAGGCCCGTATCCCTTTTTTGTACATTTGATAAGTGGCTCTGAGATCAATTGCCTGTCATGGCGATCGTGGAGACCGTGGTTGAACACCTTACAGTCAAGTCGGTGGTCGGTTTCCTGGCTGCTGCACTGTTCCTCCGATGGGTTGTCTTGCGTGTCAATGAGCATATCCGTATTAAGAGGCTGGGGAAATATGGCTTTCGCGTGCCATCATATCTGCCTTTTGGTTTGTAGCCCCTGGTCTCTTTGTAGAACAGTTTTGTTGCTGTCACTGTGTGGTTCCCCCGGCTGACAGATTATCTTTCAACTTTGAGGGCTTGACGTTCTATATGTTGCGGTCATAGAGACTATGAAAAGCAGAAACCTCGAGCATTGGCGGGACGGATTCTTCCTCAAGTACAATGTCTGGACGGTGGAAGCCCGTGTCCTCGACAAGAGAGTCGTCTTCACTGCCGACCCGGAGAACATCAAGGCTATCCTGGCAACCCAGTTTCACGACTTTGGCAAAGGCGAACCGTTCCACAAGGAATGGTCTGACTTCCTTGGGGACAGCATCTTTACGACCGATGGCGAGCAGTGGCATGCCAGTCGCCAACTTATCCGACCGCAGTTCACTCGAGACCGTGTGAGCGACTTGCACTGTTTCGAGTCACACATGAAGATTCTCTTTCGTGCCATTGACAATTGCGGGCCTCTGAGCAGCCATGACCAGGAGGTTAAGCCTGGGAGTGGCAATGGCAGGGTGTTTGACATCAGTGATCTGTTTTTCCGTTATACACTGGATGTAACGACCGAGTTTCTTCTGGGCAAGGACACCATGTCTCTCTCGTATGTGTCTCTTATTTACTCTTCTCGGCTTGGAACTAAGTCTGTTTCTCAATGCTAACATGGGGGACGACCCTTTCTTGCAGAACACCTAAAAATGAGTTTGCCGACGCATTCAACGAAGTTCAGCGCGTGCAGAATATCATAGCCCGCGCAGCATTCTTCCGCAAAATCATCCCGAAGCCATCATACTGGGCCGGCCTCGAAACGATGAACCGATTCGTCAACATCTACATTGAGCGCACCCTACGACTCAGCCCCGAGGAGCTTGAGAAGCACAACAAGTCCGACAAGGGATACACCTTCCTCCACGCCCTGGCCGGCTTCACCCGCGACCGCAAAGTGCTGAGGGACCAGCTCGTCGCCATCCTCCTCGCCGGCCGCGACACCACGGCGTCGACGCTCTCGTGGGCCATCTACGAGCTCGCGCGGCACCCGGAGGCGGTCAAGAAGCTGCGGGCAGAGATCCTGAGCACCATGGGAAAGGACGGCCTGCCGACCTACGAGTACCTGAAGAACATGCCCTACCTCAAGGCCGTCGTCAACGAGACGCTGCGCCTCTATCCCATTGTGCCCTTCAACGTGCGCCTCGCCCTCAAGGACACCACCATCCCGCGGGGCGGTGGCCCGGACGGCACCGAGCCCATCGCCGTCCTCAAGGACACCCCGATCGCGTACTCCCCCCTCATCATGCAGCGCCGCGAGGAGTTCTACCCGCCGGTCTCGGAGAAGTTCGCCGACCCTAAAGTCTTCAGCCCCGAGCGCTGGGAGCACTGGTACCCCAAGCCTCACTACTACATCCCCTTCAACTCGGGCCCGCGTATCTGCATCGGGCAGCAGTTCGCCCTCACGGAGACCAGCTACGTCCTCAGCCGGCTGTTCCAGAGGTTTGAGCGCGTGACGAGCCACATGGAGGAGCTCGATGGCGGGGTACCGCGGCTCAAGACTGACATTACCTTGGGGCCTGCGCAAGGAGTCATGGTCTCCTTTTGGGATGCCAAAGATTGAATAACATGAATGGCTTTGCCTTGCTTCTTTTCATGTCGTGTAAATATGGGAAATGAATTATGATCCTGAGAATGTCTGAACGTAGATGGCTTTCACATAAAAGATGCAATTTGGATATCTATTATGCCTGTCATTCTAATGCAACCCATTAAATGAACACCTCATGAGAGACATGCATACGTTATCAAACTCGAACCAAACTAGATATACTCTCCAACCCCCGTGCTTGACGATCCCCATACTTGAGGAGAAGAAAGAAATTTGGAGGTCTAGTTGACACCGAAGCTCTTCTTCACAGCCTCGCCAAACCGGCTGATCGCCTCGCTCATCTGCTCCCCGCTCGCGGAAGCGAACGTCACGCGGAAATACAGCCCCTGCAGGGCCTTGTCCTTCTCAGTGAGGAACCAGGAGCCTCTGGCCACCAATACGCCGTTCTCGATGCACGAGTTGAAGATGTCCTCCTCGATTTTGATCAGGTCGGTTCCATCGCCAGAGGGGTGTTGGGTGTGGTCGACGGTAAGCCACATCTGCAAGATAATTAGCAAAACAAGGATCTCAATGGGAGGGTTGGATCTCCATAATTGGACATTCGGAGGAGATGAGGTGACTTACAAACATGCCAGCAACGGGTGGCGTCCAGCTCACCAGACTCTGTGGGAGGTGCTCCTCGCACGCCGCCAGCATCTTGTCTCTCTTGTGGGTGTACTCCTCACGGAGGTTGATCAGCCACTGGAAGTAGCCCTCGTGGCCCCAGGTGTCGTCCAGGAGCTTCCAGAGGACCACCTGCGACAGGCCGCTGGGGCCCTGGCTGGCCACCTCAGCGTGGCGCTGGTAGCGCTCGATGATCTGCTCCGATGCCACAACCCAGCCCATCCGCGAGCCCGGGATGAGGACCTTGGAGAAGGAGTCCAGGCGCATGACGCGGCCGTCGATGTCGATGCTCACCAGCGAAGGGATCAGGGACGAGACGAACTCGTCCACGCTGGTTGGGACGGGGGCGGGAGGCTGGTCGGCGCCGGTGTAGGGCTGCATCTGGAGGAAGTAATATGGCTCGTCCTCAAGGATGTAGATGTCGTGCTTCTGCGCCACTTGGTAGATGGCCTTGCGCCGCTCGGTGCCCTGGGTGGCGCCTGTTGGGTTCTGTCCCGAGGGCACGGTGTAAAGAACGTGGGGTTTCCTGGCACCGCCCCGGGCGGCGACATCCCAGTTGCTGAGCATCTCATCCATTGCCTCGGGGATAAGTCCCTGCTCGTCAATCTTGACGCCGAACATGTTGATTCCAAGAGGGGCGAATGTTTCGAGTGCGGTTGAGAAGCTGAACTCCTCGGTGAGGATGGAGTCCTGGCGGTCTTTGTCGCAGAACATGCGGATAGCCTGTTCTAGGGCACCTGTGCTGCCGATTGTCTGACATACTCTCCAGTCGGCATAGGGAGGGCGGCAGACCAGCTCGGTGTGTTCTGTAATGAAACGCATCATCTGCGCAGAGCCGGTTGACTGGCCGTAGTTGAGGGCGATGGAGAGGTCATACTCGCTATCGTGGTCCCGGACATCGTATTTGCCAATGGAGATGTGCTGTCCTGATTCAATTGTGGCCTGCTCGGAGAAGTTGGGTGACTTGGGCACTTTCATTCCGAGCTCGGCTATGGGGAACAATTGGCTTGATGGCAGTCCGCCTCCAAGAGAGATCAGTCCTGGTTTCTTGAGGAATTTTGCTGCCTGCTTGAGGGTGCATGGTTTCCTTTCCCTGCTCTCTTGGCTAAGATGGTCTGCGTTACGAGATAAAGGTTAGTGAGTGTATCTAAGAGGAAAGGAGAGCCTCTTATAGATGAGCCTGGTGATAACATACTATCCCAGCGTTTAGCTTTTGGCTTCCCTGTTTGCTACGGAGAAGGAATGTCAGTTTAAAAGCCACCACAACTTGACGAAGAGAGCCTTACCGGTCCCTTGAACATGTCACTATCTGATGCTGCAGCTATACCTGCAACCAGCTTTCCTGCCTTTACTCTCCTCTCAGTGATCTCGTCGATCATGCTCCTTCCACGACCGCCTTCATAGTGAGCACTCTTGCCTGAAGGAACTGCATCGGAGCTCAATGCTTTGCTATGAACACACTGCACGTGGCGGGAGGACAGGTGAGAACCCCGGGCGTTGGACAGAGCCGAAGGCCCTTCACAGGAAGTTGTTATCAGGGCGGGAGACATCCTTAGTAGTGCTGTCGGGTTTGACGAGTAAGACAAGTGTGGCCGGGGAGAGCCCCGGAGAACAAGATTCGGACGACGCATTATATATCTGGGCAAGCGCCACTGCTTTTGGAGTCGAGGCGGTCGAGCGCTGTCTCAGATCGACGTATAAGTGACGAAGAGACCGATTCTCCGTCTTTGTCCGTGTCTCGCTGTGTTGAGTGGCGGCACACCAGCTAATCTACCTACGAACAACTAGGCCGGTCGGTGTCTCTGGATAGCACCTGTGCCCCGTATGCACTTTGATCAATGGGGCATACCGTACAGCACCCCGGCCCCGGTTTCGGATGCCCCTGTGGGCATATATGGATTGTCTTCATCGTTGCATGTAGCTGTCGACAAGTAGGGCGCTGGTACCCCGCAGCTGCGTAGGGCGTTGAGCGCTAAGTGATCGGCGTAGTGCTGAAACCCTATCGATCGGCCTATCGGAGTATCGGAGTGTTCGCTTGAAGACAGCTCGGCCCGCTCAGGCACCACCTTCGAACAAGTAGAAAAAGGATCAACACCCATAGCATTGGAAATTGTGCTTGCATTTAATATTTCATGCTTTTGCTGCATTAGATATTCAAGTAGTTTTGGGTGACGCTGCCCCAACTAACTTCGAGGAGCGATCACATATTCCTGAACATACATCACTATGCCCTACTGAAATGGGTGAGTTAATGCCTTGATAGTCGGTATTAAGAGGTGAATGTAATAACAAGTATGAGATGAACATACAGAGCTCCACACTGGCGAATTTAAGATGTCTGCAAAACTGTGCTGATTAAATATAGTGACCTAAGTACCATTGGCTCTGGGAACATGCATACCCAAAGTCGACATCAACTGAGCATCGAGACTGCATATGTAAATGTCAATTACCCTAAAAGAAATCGCATTGATAGATAAGGCAAGTATGAGATCAAGAAGTAACCCATCTCTCACGTTTAGTTCTTAACTTCAGACCCCTCCCTCACTTCTGGAGAGACGGCGAATAAAACCAGCCACAGCGTTCCGGTTGACAATTCCAATGGAGCCTTCTCTGGGACTAGGACTGCAGCAACATGTTCCTCGAGGGCCTTGAGCTGAATAGCTGCACTGGGCGCTTCCTCTGCCTGTGCTTTCTGGACAAGGGTCCCGGTAGGAAGCGCAAGCAAGTGCTCTAGCTCAGGTGAGTGAGCAAGCACTGCGTGTAAGCCGCGGCCCGTAAACCACTTCTTGTTGGCGACGGCCACATAGGCCACGGCGCGCTGGTATGGCGTCTGGGGCTTCTTGACCACAGCTCCAATTGTGTGAGCAGGCAAAGAAACTACGGTCCCAACAGTGGCGAACGCGCTGTGGATGGGGATGGAGATGGCACCCCCAATCACACCAAAGGCGGCACCGATGACGTTTCCGCGCTTTGCCTGGGACGCGATGTTCTTTCCGACTGACTTTGTGTGTGAAGCGATGCTTTTGCCTAGACTCTTGGGGCCTTCGCCAATGTCCCGTGCAATGTCTGCAGCATGGCTGACGGCTCTATCCGAGACCTTTGCTGCCAAGAATGCAGACACGGTCTCGAGGAACGAGCGCCAGGTCTGCTCCGTGATGCCATAATTGAGAAGCGACGGTGCATATGCAATCAGGAAGGGCGAGGCTGCGTCGGGTTTCTCCTGAGGAATGGCAATTGGCGGCTGCTGGTGCAATGGCTGGCTGCTTGAGGTCGAGCCGCCTGCAGAGCTGGCAGCAGAGTATGCGGGAAGCTCCTCGTCTGCAGGGAACTGGAAGGGTGCATTCACAGTCGGCACCCCCGCTGCCTCCGAGGCATCATATGCTGGCAGCGGTTCCTCGTTTTGGTGAGGTGCAGCCGCGGCAGACGAGGATGAGCCCGCCGCTGGTGTAGGGCCCGATCTAGACCCTGAAAATGGGTTCCATGACTTGTCGTCCTTGGCAGACGCCTTCCCACTATCGCCAGCCTTGTCTCCCATGATTTGATCGTTGCAATGGGGCTGTCCGTGCTACTGGCAGCGAGCAATGCGTGAAGGAGGTTTGTTGAGACGCCATGGCTTGCTCTCCGGCATGTTATTGCCGTAAGGCAGAAAGAACGGTATTGGGTTTAGTTACATAATAAGATCCATGGGCTCTATAGAAGCAGCGGTTTGACCGTCAGCAATCAGAGTTCCCTGCAAATGGATCGATCTATCCGCGGTATCTTTTAGCGACATGACGCACGCTCAAGAGGCGGCGCCGCCCCTGTTTGGTGGTTTAGGTTAGCGCCAAGTGCCCCCGTAAGCTCCCAAGCTCCAACTCTGTGCAAAGTATCAGCCAAGGAGCCTCATTGCCCAGCCATTGATTGCGCATTCGTCCCCTGATGGCCATCAGGAATCGCTCGACGGCCACAAGTCATGCATGGAAATGATTGATCGGCCGCCGCATCGGATTCTCAAGTTGAAGCGCTGGTTCTCCCTCGACCGGGGAGTCGCGCCATCTTCGAGATGTACTGGCCCATAGCAACTCCGCGCATCTATGCTACGAGCAGCAGTCGGAACACAAGCCCCCATCTCGTCAAGTCTCATGATGGACTGTCCTCCATACCCGAATCAGAGGCCGCTACCTCCTTGGACCCCAGCGATGCCGTCTCCAACTCGAGCTCCAAGCTAGCAGTGCCTGGCCCATCCGATACCCCGTCACTGGCACCCAAAACACCCAAGACTCCCGCTGTGCAGTCTGTCGAGCATGACGATGATCCAACAGATACCTCACGCCAGAATAATGCGGCTGATACACCGGTCGGCCCGATTCCCCTCAAAGATCCTATCCTCGCGCTCCGGGTCTCACGAACTGGTCATCTGTTCGCCGTCATAACCAAGACCGCAATCACCGTATGGCAGACAAAGGTAAGAGACGGATTGATGTCTTGCTCGTCTTGCTCTTTGAGAATGGGGTTCTGATATTTATCCTTTAGCCAACCGTGGTTCTCGCTTCTGTTGTCCGATCCGAATCATCTATTCACCTCTACGGCGACAATGTCAATCTATTCCTTCGACCAGACTCGGCAATCCTTGTCGTGCACACATCGAACGGTTATCTCATCACATACTCTCTGGCCACCGATGGGGAGTCTAGCGTTTACAAATCGACCTTCCCCAACTATCACAACATCCAGCGCCGGAGGCAACATCTTTCTCCTGGCCAGGCTGCCCTACCACCCGATGATTTCCTCTGGGGACCTGGCGAAGGCTCCGGGGTCCGCGACGTCAGCGTCCGTTTTCGAATGGTGATAAAGGTTGATGCTGGGATCGAATGTGCCTTGGCATTGGATGACGAACTGGTTGTTGCGACCCGAAAACCGGCTGCAGTCCAATGCATTCGATGGACCCCTGACGGCGAGGGCAAACAGACGAAGACGGAATTGATCAGCAAAATGGACTGGACGGAAAAGAAGGCCATAATAACTGAAATGACCTATGATCGCCCGATGAACCTCATGACTTGGATAACCAACGACGGACGAGCATCTGCTGTTCAGCGCTACCATCATCGTCCAGATAGCCGTGATGCGAAAGAAGCCGACGCCAAGCGCCTCTTTAAAGGGCACTGTTTCCATATTCCCAAGTCTGCATCGCAGTATGCGACAAGAGCTGTTATCAACGCGCGCTTCTCCCTGATTGCTGTGGGCTGCCAAGACGGATCCGTTCAGGTATACTATGTCCGCGACTATGCTGGAAATGTGACGCTCTCGCACACACACCAGATCCCCGTGTCGTCCTCCGCCTCTGGTGCTTTCACCACACTGAGCTATTCGCCAGATGGGTATTGTCTCTTTGCAGGCTTCGAGAAGGGATGGTCAACCTGGTCCATGTATGGAAAGCTTGGCAGCAATAGTTTCGGCTCGGAAGAGATCATTTCAAAGATCAATGGCGAAGAGTGGCTTCGCGGGCTCACCGAGGCATCTTGGATTGGAGGTGGAACCGAGATCCTTATGGTTGGACGACAGCATGAGGCAGTTTGGTCACTAG
The DNA here is from genome assembly GCA_902006505.2 of Clonostachys byssicola. Taxonomy (NCBI): domain Eukaryota; kingdom Fungi; phylum Ascomycota; class Sordariomycetes; order Hypocreales; family Bionectriaceae; genus Clonostachys; species Clonostachys byssicola. Next base: position 310,860 of record CABFNO020001560.1, on the reverse strand, counting down.
AGATGGCTAAGAGTGCTGTGACAGGCTGCTACAACGAGGCAAATGTGCTCCGCAGCGTCCTCCAAACTCCTACGAGTGTAATGGTCTATCGGGGATATGATCTTCCTGACCTCACAAGCATCTCCGCAGAGCCTTTTCTCTGGCATACCTCAAGAGTGCCAGCTTCATATCTATTAAAACAGTGGCCGATACGGCAAACCGTCATCTCTCCAGATGGCCGGTATGTTGCAGTCGCGGGTCGTCGTGGTCTGGCTCACTACAGTGTCAACAGTGGGAGATGGAAGACCTTTGAGAATGAGGCGGCAGAGAATGAGTTCCAGGTACGCGGTGGCATGTGCTGGTACCAGCATGTGCTCATCGCTGCAGTTGAATGCAGCAACAAATCCTTTGAACTTCGATTGTTCTCGCGCGAGACCGCCTTGGATAACGCACGCGTTCTTCATAGGGAGGAACTGCCAGCACCTGTGGTATTAGTGACTACTTCAGGCGATGATTCCCTTCTGGTATACACCTACGAAAATCTTCTCTATCACTACATTCTTGCGCCATATAATGGGTCTATCCGTCCCATCCAGGTTGGGCAGATTGCTTTCCACGGCATTATAAGATCGCCAGCGCGAGTGCGAGCATTAAGTTGGCTACTACCAGATAGTCAGGTTAGTGATGGGGACCCTTCGCAGGATGTCGTCGTGGCCTCGGTAATTTTCCTGGTCGATGGCAAGCTGGTTTTACTATCACCCTCACTCAATGACGAGGGACATTTGAAATACGATATGCGAGTTATTGCACAAAATGTGGAATACTACGCAACCATGAGGGACCAACCTCTACTTAATATCACTAAGCAGGGCGAAGATAGCATTCCGTCCCAAGGACCTTTGGCATTGAAGGACTCACTTTGGGTGTTTGATGGGATGGAGCTGAAGGCGTGGACCGACCTTGGCGAGGTCCTCGGGGCTGTGTCCGATGGCAGCACGAGAGAACTGCCAAATGCAGTGTCCATCCCGGTTGACTTCTACCCGCTGTCTGTTCTTTTGGAGAAGGGAATTGTTCTGGGTGTTGAGTCGGATTTGGTTCAGCGGAGAGATGTGTCATTCTCCTTCTTTCACTTCGCAATCAGGGTAAGATTCCCGTCTACTACCACGATAGCCCCACGGGAGAGTGCCTTGCTAACCTTACAGACTCATCTTGTTCTACCTGATATCCTTCGCTTTTACCTTCGCCTCAACCGGACAGAGGAAGCGGCTGCTTTGGCACAGCAATATCGATCGCTGGAGTATTTTGCCCACGGATTAGAAATGCTATTGCACCGTGTTCTAGACGAGGAGGTAGATACGTCGCCAGAACCAGCAGACGCTGTTCTACCGCGCGTTCTTTCCCTTCTTTCCTCCTTCAAGGAGTATCTTGATGTTGTTTTACAGTGCACCCGAAAGACGGAAGTCCGACAATGGAAGACCCTGTTTGCTTATCTTCCTCCTGCGCAGGAATTGTTCGAGGAATCCTTGCAGCGAGGTTCCCTGAAAACAGCGGGTGGCTACTTGATCGTGCTGCATACCTTGGAAGAGCTTGAGGCAGCGACCGAACAATCGGTGCGGCTTTTGTCGAGAGCGATGAATGAGGGTGAGTGGGACTTGTGCAAGGAGCTGGCCCGTTTCCTGGCGGCCATGGACGAGACTGGAGAAGTGCTCCAGGAAGTGATGAGGATGGTGAATATTACTGTCAACGATCCGCAGCAAAATGCGGTTGCCAATCGGCTGGCAATCCCACCGCGCACTCGCACGAATGGGACAAAGCAGGCCGTCTCCACAGACGATGACAGTGTTGATTCGGATAGGCGTTCTGGTAGCGATGTTGCGAGCATCGAGTCCTTGGATAGCCCGCAAGGTCTCGGGCTTAGATTTGCATGATGCGGCCCATCGGAGTTAATTGTTCTTTGAAGAGCCCGCCGATTAGATATCCTGAATTTGCGGTTGCTTTCTATATGAGTTGTTTAGAAAATTTAACGGGAATGGGTCATCAATATTGTATATCTCGGACATGCCGCTTCCTGGAGAAAGGTTTATTACATACAAAGAACGGGTTTATGGAGGGAAGGTTATCTAGCAGCAACAGTGGCGAATATGAAACAAGAATTTATTAATAATGAACACGCAACTGTCATTGGCGGGTAGAGGAGATTGATGGGATTTTTATAATATGCGTCCGAACCAACTGCCGAGCTACATATGCATGGCTCTATGAACATGTACCTATATAACTGCAATAGCGGAATAGGCCGAATGCATTTGGACAATGGTTTGGAAATTTCATCATTTCCCGCTGCATACTACGTGAAATTCTGTTCCGCCCATCTATTGCTAAGTATCTAGTTAGTATTGCCCTCTTTGTGAACCTATGCTTGTAGGTCTTTACCCCAGGAAGAGGCTGTTCCTGAGAGCAAGTCCTACACCCAGCAGAGTGGCAAGTGGGTACCGGGTAGGCAGGGGATGGTGGTCGTGGGTCTGTGGTACGTACCCTGACATGTGAGGGGATCCCCCACTAAGAATTCTGTGTGCAAATGTACGTAAGTTGCGAACCTCTACCTAGACTTTCTGACCGCTGCGGCTCGAAGCCAACTACCTCATCGCCGCCTTATCACGAGACAAAAGACGCCAACCACCGCAGCAACCAGCACCGCTCGGCTGCTCTCGCCTCCAACTGCCAGGCCTCCCAATTTCAACCGTGCCATTGCGTCCGGCCTCGTGAGCAAGGCGAGCATATTCTGATACCCAGCGCGCCCCGCCTTTGCCACGCCTCGCGACCAGACGAGTCGGCTTGTGTGCTCGCCGGACTCTACCTGGGGATTCTCGGCCACCTTTCTCTCTGTCTTCGGGTCATGGTCGCTCGTGCCTGAGCATCCTTGCACCTGGTCCCCGCCCCCTCATTGCGACACCTCGGGGCGAACTGCTCTCATAATTGATTGATACGCCGATATATCGACCATGGAGGACTTTGCGAGCGAGTCGGACAGCGACTACACCAGCTACTGGAGAGACTGGGTGAGTGCGACCGCATCGCTAGGGCTTGGGCAGGGGGAGGCGATGCCCTTTTTTTCTGTTTGCAGGGGAGGATTGCTTTGGAGCGTCACACACCTCCAGCAACAAACCCCCGGCAGAACGCCACCACTACCTGCCTGCCACATCATTCATTGTATACGAGGGGACAATTGCTAACTTTCTTTTGCTTGGTGGGATTTAGTTTATCTCTTCCAGAGGCAATGAGTACTTCTGCGAGATTGATGAGGACTATCTGACTGATCGGTTCAACCTGACTGGTCTGAACACGGAAGTACAGTATTACCAGTATGCGCTGGACCTCGTCACGGACGTCTTCGACCTCGACTGCGATGATGAGATGCGGGAGACAATCGAGAAGTCGGCGCGGCACCTGTATGGCCTCGTCCACGCACGATACGTGGTGACCACTAGGGGGTTGGCCAAGATGGTATGAAATTCTTCCCTCCCTCTCCCCGCCTCCAACATATTACTATGTGGAGTATATCGTGTACACTCTAAGCTAACCGTCGTCCCATATAGCTTGACAAGTACAAAAAGGCCGACTTTGGCAAGTGCCCTCGCGTCATGTGCCACTCCCACCCCCTCCTGCCCATGGGCCTGTCCGACATCCCCAACCTCAAGCCCGTCAAGCTCTACTGCGCCCGCTGCGAGGACATCTACAACCCCAAGTCGTCCCGCCACGCCGCCATCGACGGCGCCTACTTCGGCACCTCCTTCCACAACATCATCTTCCAGGTCTACCCGGCCCTCATCCCCGCCAAGAGCACCGAGCGCTACATCCCGCGCGTCTACGGGTTCAAGGTCCACGCCGCCGCCGCCCTCGTCCGCTGGCAGAGCGCCAAGCGCGACGACATGCGCCGCCGCCTGCGGAAGCTCGACGTCGACACCGGCTTCCGCGGCGATGACGGCGTCGAGGACGACGAGGAGGGCGATGTCGAGTTTGAGGGCGTGGACGGCGGCAGGATGATCGCCGCCCCTGATGGGAACATCCGCTGAGAGGGGAAAAAGGAAAGCTGGGTGAGGTGGATCAGCTGGCCTTTGTTTGTTTTCCTGAAACGAAGGAAGGGCAAAAATCGCGGGCACGTGCGCCCCAAAACCATCCGTTTATCTTCTTTCTTCACGGGCCTCCCCCATCATTAAATCTACTAGGACTTTGTTTTGGACGGCGTTAAAGGAAAGAATTGGTGTTATACGATTTCATAATACTAGTAGATAGTATAAATTCTCACGCGGGCTGACCTATACGCCTACGGTGTTCGACGCCCTTGTGTGTTGATAATGGATATAGGAGCAGATATTACGATCATCCGTTTTTTCACCCGAAAGAAGCGTCTCATAATCTCATATTATGGTCATTATTGTATAAGAATGTGAAACTAATAACTGATTATTGTAGTTGTAACCCGAAGCGTCTAGACATTTTCGTCTTTAGGAAACACTGTCCATGTATTCCCGACACATCTACAAATTAATACCGATTCTATGTCTCAAGAAGGCATTTCTGGCAATGTAAACCGAATTAATAAGTCAAACAAAACAGCATCAAGGAGGAATCTATCTTATTTGTGGATAACGTCCCCTTGGATTATTGCCCCTGAATTATTGCATTCTCTGCATCTCGACATCGTGGAACTGGCCACCATTGCCGTAGCCCGCATCATATTCCATCGTGCGGTTAGTAGCACGATGTGACACTTGATTGGGAGGGGGGCCCATAGGGGGAGGCGGTATATTGGGATTGTGCCGTCGCGAGCCATCAGAGTTTTGTTCGGGCTTCCCTAGTGAATCACTGGACATCTCGGGCTCCTGGGCATATCCGACACGGCCGACTCCCGCCCAAAAGGCTCTGTCGCTGCTGCGAGCACCCCACGCCCATCCTGCCCCGCGTTGGATAGGTAGATGATAATATCTGAAGCTGTAAACACTGCAGAGCAAGCCCATCAGGTACCCGAACAGGATGTCGAAGCCATGGTGGCGGAAGTTCCACCAGCGTGATGCGGCAATGAAGATGGAGAGGCAGAAGGGTGCGAGCGTGGCGGCGAGCAGGTATATTGGTGGTGCCGCGGCCTGGCGTCTAATCGACAGGATCTGGGCGTTGTGCTGGCCGTGGGCTGTCGTCTCCTTGGCACCGCGCGAAGGAAAGGCAGAGTGATCGCGGGGCTTGTTCTGATCGGCACTCGGGACCACGAAGGGAATTGTGACGGCGAACTTGCTGGCGAGAAAGAGCGAGAGGTATACTAGGCCGGCGGCGGACGAGGAGGAGTGACCGCTTGGGTAGCTTCGGAAGCCGTCTCGGAGTTTGGATTTGCTCGTCTGTTGGCAGATGGCAGCTGAATAGAGCCTTCCCAAGGGGTCCTCGCCACCGAATCCACCGACGACGTACTTATCCTTGTTATCAAGGTCCGGGATGCAGCGAGCGAGGAGGTCGGGACGAGGCTTTCCAAACATGTTCTTCATGCCCTGGGTGAAGAACCAGGCTGAGACGAGGGCCAGGGCTAGGCCCAGCCAGCCAACGTGGAGCTCCCATAGCTTTCTCCTCCATACGAGCGAATGAGGAGTTCCTTTGGGAACAGTGGCACCTGGGACGAATAGTAGAGCGACAATGGCGACTAGAGCCGCAGGGAGGATAATGCTCAAGATAACGAGGAGCCAGGTGGGGACGGTCTCATGCTCTGTGAAAGGAAATCTTTAGGAAAAAGTTCCCGTTAGTGTCTAGTTCACTGGGATCTGGGATATCTAAAGGAGGTTGGTCGCCTACGAGATATTGGGGTCGTTGAGAGAAAATGGGCGTCTGTTGGGCTGGATGAACTCGAAGGCCAGGGCAATAAGGGCTAGAATGACGAGGACAATCCAATCAAAAATATACGAAAGAACCACCTTGAGGGGGAATTGGCGCTTCTGCGAGCGAAGGAAGCTTGTCGACCTATCCATATCTGCGGCAGTGGTGACCATGGATAGAAACCATGTGAGAGGGAACAGGCACTTGGAATGGGAGGCGGAGGAGGCAAGGGATATAGAGGAGGAAGTAGCGCTTCCTGGCTACGCGTGTCGCAAAATGGTAAGACAGCCTATCAACATGGAGGGAGAGGCCTGGAATGAGGCTTCGTCTGTTGGTGATGTAATCTGAATCACACTGGTGGGTGAGACCCGCCCAAAGTCGTAGGCGGGCGGCACTAGCAAGTAATTAAACAACTAGAATTACCTTCGGCAGGGATCCGCCTTGATATATAGAGTGCAATCATGCATATTTTCTTGAGATTGAATTCTAGTAGTCTCCAAAATGGCGGAGAGTCGCGAAGTTTTCACCCAGGAAGGAGCGTTGCATTATGACGGGGACCAAACAGCATCAGAACTCAGACATTGATTTCCGAGAAGCAAACAGAAGCAATCTGCCAGTTCTTCGGAGATTTCTAGTGACCGAGCATGATGTTATTTCAGTACCCGGTACTTTCGGTACGAGTCGAGTTTTTCTGTTCATGTCATCGCATCGGGCTGTGCTCGGTTTCGGGCTTCACGAGCTGCTGGGCAAGCTACTCGATTAGGAAGTCGCTCACATGTGGACAGCTACATTTGGGTTGCTCTGCTCTTTAGGCATTGCTAGTGCTATCCGAAATACTTCTGCGGCAGCTATGGCCAAGTACTCCCGGGGTCAAAGACTGCTGTGAGTTCACTAGATCATGGCAGGAATCGACCTACAGTGCTAAAGCTATTAAGTCCCGCGCGATAACAGCCTCAAACCCATGCAATTCTCCGGGGCTCGCGGGGCGATCGGTGGGGGTTCGAGCTTCCAGTGATCTCATTTGGGGCTAAGCAGCGGCCATTACAGCGCCAGAATCTCCCGGCTTATGTGGGGGATTGTCTCATCCGATGACCTCGAATGAGAGCATCCCTCCCGCGCCTTCCGCAAGTCTGATGTATGGGGCTGATAAGGTTAGTACTCAGGAAGCCTTTGTCATGGAAGAAGAAAGCTCTCAGCTAGACGAAAGCTCTCAAGAAGACGAATGTGGTTCCGCAAAGGGACCCATTGTGGAGAGAAAAAGGAAACAATCTGCTGGTTCCAAAGCAGAGAAATTCACCACAGTGTGATGCATTTCTAAGCTTCAGTCTACGCCCCAATGAAGCCTGATTCCAAATGAAACCACAGTTCTTGATGGCCATAGCCTAATAGTATGGATAGCCACTTTGATGGGCACGAGGCGTTGGAAGGCCAAACGAATTAATTGGTCGGGGAAGAAAAGTCAGGAATTCGAAAAGTCAAGGAGGATCTGCCGACTGCAGAGAGCCCGGATGAGAAGAGAAATGTAGTCTTAATAAATAAATATCTCGCTGGGAGAACAAGAAGTCTAACATGAAAGTTGGTGAAAATGGGGCCGGTGGTAAGAGAGTAAAATTTTATCCTTCCTACCCATGAGAAGGTGAAGTTTGATCTATCTCCCTCCCATGCCACGGGGAAGGTACTACTCCTCTTACCCGCCTTGAATTCATAGTCGCGACGACCAAATATCTCCTAGAAATGCGTCTGAGCTATGACGGACGTAAATTTCATTTCGATGACATTGAAACCTATTGCGGGACAAGATGTCTATTTGATAGATGTATATATTATGCAGTCTATTAAATGGGATTTGTTACGTTTCCGTTACACAAGACCTATGGAATAGGATGTCCAGAAAAGGCGAAGGGTTACCTCTCAAGTGGTAGTGTTGACACTTGTTCCAACTACGGAGCTACTGCAGATCCTATTATACATCATAAATTGACCTAGTGCTTTTGATGGTAGTGTATATACACATTTGACCTGGGCATTTCTAATATAACACTTGTATCATACAATTTTCGCTTCTGGAATACATGCCACGCACATAGGTAGTCTTTGCAAATCCTACATGAGTGGCTGGAATATCACTCCGACTAGCGCTTGCTTCGCCTGACACCATGGTTTCTCGGTCTAGCTTGGACAACCCACTTGTTGGGGTTGTGAGTGCGGCGAGTCTTGAAACCACTCTTGGTCTGTAGAAAGAATTAGCTACCAATTTCCGGGGCTCGTATTGTTGGGGACAACCGAGTTGGACTTACAGGCTTGCCCCAAGGCGTGACGGGGTGGCGGTTAGACTTCGACTTTCCGCGACCACCTCCGTGTGGGTGGTCAACTACAAAAAACAAGGCATTAGCATATGTTGCGGGTGATGAAAATGAAAAGGTCGATCCTGGCTTTAGACGTACCTTTGTTCATGGCCACACCACGGACGGTTGGCCTGATGTTGAGCCATCGGCTTCGTCCAGCCTTGCCAAGTTGTCTAAAGGCATGGTGGACGTTGCTAGCAACACCAATCGTAGCGCAAGCATCCTTGCTTACTCGTCGAACCTCGCCACTCTGAAGTCGAACCTCAACGTATTTGCCCGTCATCACCCTGGAACCATCGTCTTTGGTCTCTTCATTCTTGTTCACGATAACGGCAGATGTACCGGCACTGCGGCAGAAGACGGCTCCTCTGGATGCAGCAGATCCAACACAGAATACCGTCGTTCCCACAGGGATCAAATGAATTGGCAAGCAGTTGCCCTTGAAGGCGGTCTTTGAAGCGAGGATACCAGGATCAACGACACCACCCATGCTCGCTAGGAGTTTTTGGGGGATACCGGCGCGGTAGCTGTGGACGACGTCGCCAGCCCGAATACCATCAGCTGCAATGATGTATGACTTCTTTCCTGTCGCCTTTTCGCTCAGGAGAGCAATATGGGCACTCCGCCCAGGATCATACTCGATTCTCTCTACCAGATGGGGTCCTGGGACCCTGCGCTCGAAATCGACAACCCGAATTCTCCTCTTGGCACCACCTCCTCGATGCCTGACAGTGATCCTTCCGGAAGCGTTTCGTCCACCTTTCGATTGACCTTTCTTCGGGTATGTGAGCGGAAGGAAGGGGCGGCCCTTCCATAAATGGTCGTTAATCGGACGCCTCAGATGCCGCACACCGGGTGTACGGGGCTTGTAGGTCCGGATGACGGCAGAGCCACCATTTGCGCCCTTTGATTGTGATGCATCGCCTAGCTTTGCGAGTTTCGCTTCGATTTTGGCTTTGGACTTGGCCGACTTCTTCGTTGCGTACGTTCGAAATTGGAGCTGGAAGGGGTTCAGCGTCAAGCGCTGAAACGCCCTTTGAGCAAAGGCCAGCTGTTGCCACGGCTGGAACATCCCGGGCCTCGTCCTCGGTTCTGTGAAGGAGAAGAATTGGTCAATTGGTCTCCTTGGAAGTGTCAAGTGAAGCCAGTGGGTGCTCAAGAAGCCTCATGTGGAACCTGATGTAGGTTCTTTCCGTTGACCAGCTACCCAAGGATCCTGCTCAGATCTCAATTGTCACTTACCTCCAATGGGCCTGCACTGAGGCTATTCTGGCACGACGATTGTCGTCGATTCTCTACGACACGACTCCTGATGCCAGTCGTAGTGCGGTGCGCCGATATCCCACTCCAATCTGGTGAGCTGTGAAATTTCCAACGGCATCATGGGGAAACATTGAGCCGGAGCAGGACAGTGGGGCATTGGAGCCTGTGGCTAGTGAGCAAGACTGAGCCACAGAACCGATGGGTCAAACGGCGCGACGAGCCACAGCCGGCGGGTGCACCGTCGCGACACTGATGCTTGGCGCATTGGTCAGCCGATAGCCAATTAGATCGCCGTTGCTCTGCGGTTGCGACTGTTGTCATTGTCATTCTGGAGCATAAAAGTGGGTATATGTGGGGAGCTGCGGTACGTACCCTGCTTGTTGCCCTGTTCTCGCGATTTGGGCATTCTTGATACCTCGTTTTTGGAAGCACAAGCAAGGCAAGTCGCGTTCTTATGCTGTGCACACATCCTGTGGAATATACTAGTGTGCTGCATAGCAACGAGCACTCGAGTTGTTATTCTGCAATTGCTTCCAGACATTATTCCATCTGTCTCTTATTGTATCATCTGTTCTTGTTCAAGATCCAATCCACGCCACAGTCAAAGCCTGGAGGCAAACCATCAGTGTCTCATCAAAACTCCCTTGGCTTTGATTTGTGGGCTATAGGATTATATGCTTTCATCCAATCAGTTTGCCTGGGCCTGTTCGAAAACACGGCCTCGTCTAATAATCTGGGTCTCCTCCTAGTGTGGGACAAGGGGAATTGACGTAGCAACGACCCAGCCTCACATTTCACGAACCGCGCTTTTTGACGCCAGAGGTACGTACCTCGTGCCCGCGCTTCACGTCCCTCCCCTGCTCCAAGCTCCGCTCCTCAAAACACTTTCTCACAGCAGCTGTCACCAGTCCTCTTCAACATAAACACCTCGCGCTGGACTCGAGTCTCTTGTCTTGTTGACCTTTCTCTCTCTACGACTTCTTGTCTACTCTACTCCTCTCTTCAACAAGACACCAGCACACAGAGGCACCACACAACACGTATAGCCACATCGACTCATCCACCTCATTGTCTCACCATTCCAACGCGAAGTGTGCCCGCCCTTCATTATCTTTGCACCAGAGGTAAGTGACGGGAATCTTCTTTTGATTCACTTGTCTTAGCCCTGTCTAAGCTATATTCTTCCCTTCCTCGACTCGATCTGCTAAATTCGACAAACCACCCCCATCTTGCTCTTTTTTTCACCTTATATCAAACACGCGCTGACCGTGTAGGCAATCCGACCTAGGCATTGAACACGACATAACCAGCACAGTCATACTGCAAATATGCCTCCTGTAAGAACACGCTCTTCTAAGACGTTGGGAAACCACCTCGCGTGATCAATGCTAACGAATATGCTCTCTCGTAGGGACGCCCCACAGCCGCTCGCCAACGCCTTGTGGCCCAAGAGAACGACGAGAACAGCACTTCAACGCGTTTAACACGAGCCAAGGCCGCTGCTCTTACCGTTGATGAATTGTCCATGCCTTCCAAGACGGCCCTCCAAACAAAGAAGACCACGACCAACGCGACAACTGCAGCTGGAACACGAAGACGCGCCGCGTTGGGTGATGTCAGCAATGTAGGCAAGAATGATGTCGTCGAGGGCAAGAAGCCCGCTGCGGGCAAGGCGAGTCTAGTTTCCAAGACTGCTCAACCTTCGCGTATCCAGAAGACCACACGTCCTAGCAGCCGCGTCGCGTTAGCCGCCAAGGAGAACAAGCCCGCCGTCGAGCCCAAGAGGAACGGTTCCGGATCTGGTACCATCAAGAGAAAGAACGTATCTACGTCCAACAACCGGGAGGAATCCGTCACAACAGACGAGGCCGAACTTACCCGAAAGAAGACAAACGGTCCTGACTCCGAAAAGCGACAGAAGATTGAGAAGGCCGAGCCAGCTCCTGTTGAAGCACGACCCATTCCCGAGGGTGCCCTCATCCTCGATGGCGAAGATGTTGACGACCCTCTCATGGTCGCCGAGTACGCCACAGAAATTTTCGAGTACTTGCGGGACCTTGAGGTCTCCTCCGTCCCCAACCCTCAGTACATGTACCACCAAGACGATCTCGAGTGGAAGACGCGCGGTATTCTCATCGACTGGCTCATTGAAGTCCACACCCGCTTCCACCTTCTCCCCGAGACACTCTTCCTCGCCATCAACATCATTGACCGTTTCCTGTCAGAGAAGGTCGTTCAGCTCGACCGACTTCAGTTGGTTGGTATCACGGCCATGTTTATTGCATCCAAGTACGAAGAAGTTCTATCGCCACACGTTGAGAATTTCAAGCGCATCACCGATGATGGCTTTAGCGAGGCTGAGATTCTAAGCGCGGAACGCTTCATTCTAAGCACACTCAACTACGATCTCAGCTACCCCAACCCCATGAACTTCCTCCGCCGGGTATCAAAGGCAGACAACTACGACATCCAGACCCGCACTGTCGGCAAGTACCTGATGGAGATCAGCTTGCTCGACCACCGCTTCCTCGCCTACCGCCCCAGCCACGTTGCCGCAGGTGCCATGTACTTGGCCCGTCTAATGCTTGACCGTGGTGAATGGGTAAGTCGATATTGATACTTGTTGATTGCTTTCGTGACTGACCAGAAATTTAGGATGAGACACTTGCTTACTATGCTGGCTACACCGAGATGGAGGTTGAGCCCGTGGTTCACCTCATGGTGGACTATCTCGCCCGTCCAGTCTGCCACGAAGCCTTCTTCAAGAAGTATGCGAGCAAAAAGTTCCTCAAGGGTATGTAACGCGATATTATGCCAATGGGGATGTAACCAGCTAACATTATTAAAGCTTCGATCCTTGCACGAACCTGGGCAAAGAAGAGCGCTGCCGCCTTTGGCCTGACAGATCTCGACCTGAGCCTTGATCAAATCTCATGAGTGTGTTGAATACTAGACAGCATGGTCCTTGCGTTGGGACATGATACATATACGTCTAGAATCCTGGATACAGCAACGCGCGGTTGGATCGCAGAACGTTGATGCCACGCTACGATACAGTCCAAATCCAACCTCACCACGGCCCGGTTAGCATGCTCTGGTCTCAAAAGCCATCCGCGGCGGTTGGATCATGGGTCGCCGAGACTTCACCTTCGTCACCCACCCCCGTTCACATATTCCGCACTCTAATATCTGACAACTCCTCGCTCGGCGATTCAACGGGCTCAGCACTCGATCCAACCACCCTTTCTTTTTGAGAGTCTCACTTTTTGTTGTTGTTTAAAATGCATTTGGCGCATGGAGTCACGGGCGAAAGCAGGCGTAGGATATTTGGTTTATTGACTGGGCGGCACCCAGCTTCCCGATTGGAGGACACGAGTCACAGTATATGGTATGGAAGACCAAGATTTCCGATCTTGGTGGGTGAAAACCTCGTCCCATCCCGGGCTGGGCTTGGGATAAAGGGCATCCGGCAGGGCACTAGCTCTGGGTGACTCCTGTCAGGCAACCCGTGGAAGGAAACTGTAGATGCATATATCATGACGGGATTATCGGTAGTTACTGTGTGAAGAGTAGAGAATTGCATTGCGTGGAATCACATATTATCATGGCTTTTGAATAATAGACTAGGCACTCTGAAAGTGCGCTGGACAGTGTAATAACATGATTGGATTATCCTCGTATGGTTTGTTGTTTTTCCTGACTTGAATAATAACAACACGCGTGTTATGGTGCTGCATTGTGATGATGGCCTGTGTAGTTGGCCGGTCCACTCTATATCAACAACATTCTCGAGTCTTTGTCCTTGCAACATGTTCTGGGACTCGTTCAATGGTGCATTGGCGGGCAGCTCTGTACTAACTGTAGGTTAGGTAGCCTCCATTGAACGTGCATCCATTGAACACTGGCTGGGTCCCAGGCATGGGGGGCACTGGGACCCCCTAGCACACCCTGTAGCCCCAAAATCAGGCGCATTGGCTGCTGTCGTCAACTGCATCCAGCGACTTCAATTGACTTCATCTTGCCTCGCAGTTTTTTCCAGGGCGGCGCATCGATTCTACAGCAGGTGAGTACGTACAACAATGGATGCATGTGCTCAAACCTTCATATACACCTTCCCTTAACTTACCTCGCACTGCAGCGACCTGCATGTCTCAGGTCCAATTCTTGTCTCTGCAATGGATATCCATCCCAGCCTACCAAGCCCACCTCATCTTAACCTCACCTCCCAATTGATACATTGCCCGTCATGTCACTGACACAGAGGAACGCAGGCAAGGATAAGGACATGGCACCGCTTCTCAGGCCGCGGCAGAGCCTGTCGGCGGAGCGGTTCTCGCCCTACTTCACCGTGCTCAAGAGCCAGCCGTACAACGATCCCAACTCTAGGACGGGAGGGTCGAACAAGTGAGTCGGCTCACGGCGTCTGCCTTTGTCTTGAGCAATGCGCGCGCGCCCCTCCGATGTGAACAAATGCGCCTGCTAACATACCCTCTCACAGCTTGCGCTCGATTGCATGGAATCCTGTAGGGACGCTGGTCGCCACCGGGTCTACCGATAAGACCTTGCGGGTTTGTGAGTTTCAATTCCTCGGGATTGTCATCTTCAATGCGCTGACAAGGTCGCCATAGGGAACCCGGAGAAGCCTCACATCAAGTTCTCAACTGAGCTGAAAGGCCACCTGGGATCGGTGGAGAAGGTCGCCTTCAACCCTACCAAGGACGCTGAGCTCTGCAGCATCAGCAGCGACGGGGTCGCCAAGTTCTGGGACGTGAGGACCAAGGCCTGCTTCAACGAGGTCAAGGGGCTGGGGGAGGCCTTCACATTGGCATGGGCGCCGGACGGTCAGACGCTGATTGTGGGCAACAAGGTAAGGACGTTCTTCTCCGTGCCTGGTTTCCCGTCCCAATCTCTCGATTCTCCCTGGCCAGGGAGCGATGCAGGGAGGTTGGCTTCTTTGGAACAGCATCATTTCCGTCAATAACCATTGAATCACACGCTGACGCGCTTTGGCCTCTCTCTCCTACAGGATGACAATATCTTTGTCCTTTCCCCCACATCGCCTACCCCCTTGGCATCTCATCAGCAGTCCATACAGACGAATCAGATCGCCTTCTGCTGGAGTGGAGAGAAGATATTCTTGACCACCAGCGAGGGGCACATCCGCATTCTGTCCTATCCCAACTTCGAACCAGTCCTACGGGTCGCGTACGGCGACAACGAGGAGTTCCAACTAAACGGGCACACGTCATCATGCCTCACGGCTGAGCTCCAGCCCACGGGGCGGTACCTGGCGACTGGAGGCTCCGACTCGATCATTGCGCTCTGGGACACGCGCCGATGGCTCTGTCAAAGGACGATCACGACCATGGTCGGGCCGGTGAGAAGTATCAGTATGTACCCCCCCTATTCGTCTTGTGTACTTCCACATTGTGTTCAAAGCGCTAACCGACGTCAGGCTTCACATTCGACGGCAGCTTCGTCGTGGGAGGCAGTGACGAGGGATCTGGCCTCGACGTGACGCACACGGAGACGGGAGAGAAGATCCACACCTTTAAGACGGCGGGATCGTGCCCGGTGGTGGCGTGGGCGCCTACGAGGTACTGGCTTGCTTACAGCGACCTGGGGGTCTTGCGGATCATCGGCATAGATGATAAAAAGTAGCGTTATTTTGTGAATCTGGGGAGAGTGGGAATTTTGTCCTTGTTCTGTCGCTCTGCTATTTATACGGCATTGTTTCTAGAGTGTCCTTTGCTAATCTCTCTCACCAGGTTGTGCGGAGAGCATAGTATGTTTTACGAGATCCCTTTTATGATCTGAATCTATATCCCCCGTTGTTCTGTTATGTTTGATAGTTGCTGTGACGAAACTTAAAGAAGAACCGTTGGGGTCGGTGTGAGACTCGCCTTGGCCTCTGCCGAGCGGGGATCAGCGAGAACACCCCGCCTATCCTCCGCCCGCCTCCGCGATGGTTGCACGTTTTGGAGAGGAAGGGCGTGATGTCCTGGGTTCATGAGGGGCCCATAAAGGCGGCCGCCGGGGCTGGCTGCGTTCCATGTAAGCCCGGGAGAACTCAGCACCGACAGACTGGAGAACTTGGGCGCATCTAGATGGGGTGGCGGCTGGGCGGGCTTTTCAGCCGAGGCGGGACAAGGATCGATGGGTAGGACTGCCAGTTGATGAATTGTATACGTGAATTGAGTTGTGATTGCGTGACAAAATGACATCACATATTCGAGGTCTCGGTAGTTTTCAAGGCAGATTCAGATAAACGTTTATTGATAGACTATGAATATTGGTTGTGGGGAATTCGTATAAGCCGTATAATGAGCCTAAGGATCGGGGAATTTGAAGTAGGAGGCCTCAATGTTGTTCTAGCGGTGTCCTTTGTTACCAACATGAGTTGCGATGCAGACTTAGCATAGTCCCTGATCCTCATTCTAAGAAGAACGGTAGTGGTGGAGGTTGTCTGGACGTCCAAGTCAAATGGCGGTTAATTATAGACCGCCCACTCTCCAGGCATTGATCATTTTCTGAATGCGGTAGCTTTGCAGCCAGGGTAAAGAGAAGGCAGGCAATAATGTCACCCAAATGTCGGGAGGCGTTGCTCGGCACTCCTAAGCGACCCCGATGTCCTGGGACAGGGACATCACGACAGGCCCGGTATGGGGGGTCAGATGTAACGCTGTGCGACTCGAGATGGGTAGCCGGTGTAAGAGGAGATCTAGCAACAGGTAGTGCGTAAACTCAAAGTAACGCCACGGAGGATCAAAAGAGGATAGGGTCGATCATGCTCGTACAAATGGCGAGATGCGAGATGCGAGCTTAGAGCATAGATCATCGTTCTCAGCAATGGGTTTGCGCCGCCTGCATACACGTGGCCAAGGCGAGCTGGACAGGAGGCTGATGGGCACATGGCAGATAGAAGATCATTTCCTTCAACTTAGGCGAGTTCTGCAGAGGGCAGGTGAAGAGTAAGAGTATCGCCCTACACCACCACCTCACGCCTGGGGATCTCTCATGTGGGCATGCGGAACGGCATTTGAGGAGGTGGTGACAGTCAGTCAGCAAGTCTGACATGCGTCCGCCGTGTCTGTATTAGGAAGATAGATGGCCGTTTCTAGAGTGATGGATACAACGGTTTGCTGCATTCGTTCTGGACAAGGGTCCGCACGGTTCGGGTGATGGATTACCATGAGCCAGGAGCTCTGGACATGATGTTGTACGCGCAAGCTGCAGGCGGCCCAAGGGAATGGCAAGAGTAGCAATGGTGACCCAAAGAGCCAACCTTAATAAAGGGCCGGGGTGGCTCAGTGAGGTCAAGGGGTGTGAGTTGAAATGTAACCTCCTCTCAGTCTTTATTCCGACCAGTTTCCTCTAATTGTTAGCTACCTTATCCACTTTCTCCGTATTCACAGGTTCAACGAGAACGGCTGAGAGCTTGGTGGCTAGGAGGTGGGTACATCTCCAATGCATCTTGTCAACATGTTCATCATCTAGAAGTGTTGCCTGTGTCGCTTTTGCACCCACCAGAGACGCCATCTCCTCCGCTAGTTCGGCAAGAGAACCATATTGACCCTTCCAGCATCGGTCAATGATTCGATCTAGATGTCCATCTGATAGCGGGGGAAATATCTTCTCCTGTAAAAGAAGAACAGCGCCTGGAGGATCTTCTTCGTACAACACGATGCCACGGGTGATAGTGTAGAGAATGACACCGAAAGTGAACTGCTCGCTTTCCGCTCCGTAAACTCCATAGGTTCCCCGTTTAAGGCCAGCCTCAGGTCCAAGCATTCGTGACCAGGGGGGTGCACTCCCTTGGTGGTCAGACCCGATATCAGAGGCACAGTCGAAATCCGCCAGTTTTAGGTGATCCTGGTAATCCAAGAGAATGTTGGCAGGTCGTAAATCTCCGTGAGCCAGGCCGATTGAGGCCAGCCAAGAAATAGCCCCAGATAGCTCCATTGCCCACTGTTCAATCTTTTGCGTTGGCTCCAACTTCAACACTTCGAGGCATCTCGCTTTCTGGTAGTCGCGGCGCTGGTTGTCGTTGATACGTTGATCAAGGGTGCCTGCCATTAGAGGCATGAAGTTGATCCCCGGGAGTCTGAGAAAGCTTTGTAGCAGAGTGGGAGGAGCTCTATGCTCTTCGAGAAGGTCGTAGATTGCGTTTTCCTTTTGGAACTCGTCCAGGCGGTCCTTTCTTGTGTATTTCAGGGCTATTTCATCGTCTATCTGGAAAACCCATCCAGTTGCGCCTCGGGAAATAACATCAAAGGAGTGGAGGCACGAAGGCAGCTCCGAATACATTTTGTGAAGCTGTGAACGAAAGTATGTTGTGGTTGGGATAGATTTTTCAAGGTTGCAAAAGAAAGTGAAAGTAGGCAACCGAATGGGCACATAAATGCAGCTACACACATAACAAGGCAGGCACAAATTAGGCCTTTAAGCAGGCAGGTACGAACGCTGAAACTCGGCAAAGCCTCGGTGCGTACATTCTTCCAATTCGTTACTCGGGTACTGGGTAATTCAGTTGTTTCCAGCAGCAGCAGCCGCCGCCTCTGCCGATTGTTTGGTCATCCACTGGCCATCATACCGAACCCACGCACAGCTCTGCACACAGCCATCACAGGGAGATTTCAAAGTGGTTCCTCCCAGGTGGCTGGTATACTGGATCTTCCCGCATTTACCACAGCCGCGGTATGGGATGACCATTGGCGGCTCGTTCCCCAAATGTCCACATCGATACATTCGCTGAGTGATGAGCTTTTGGCACATATTGATTATTTCTCGAAGGATATTTGCTGTAACAAATTCATGTTAGTGGTTCGCCGGTACTCAAGTCTTTGAACAAAATTGTCAACATACTCTAAAATTCTTCGAGACTGTTAGCTCGGATAGACTGGAGATGATTTGTGCTTAAACTTGACAATGGATAAGTGGTTAAGAGTTAGACTGGGTTGGAGAGGATTGAAAATTCCAAGTCGATGATATCTTCTGAGAATTCGGTCTTCTTATACATATTCGCGGCAGGGATTCAGAGATGCAAGCACGTCGGTTTGGCTGCTGTTGGCACAGTGAGTCAACATATCAGACGCATCACTTGATCTCACGCCTTGATTTATCATCTTTCTTTCTTGCAAGCAAGGCAACCTTCTTCTTGATTGACTGATCGGGTCATGAGGTGAAGAACTGGCAAACTGCGCGACCTCACTTCACCCAACCCGTGCCCTCCGTCTAGGGTTTCAAAAACATTGGAAGCAGCCGAGAACAAAAGGAAATGGAGGCCGGCTGACGTCATGTCATCGGTTTCCTTCTTGTCGCTATTGAACTCATTTCAGACTGAGTCAAGGATATATTGCGTAAAGGAGAAACAGCCTGCTGGTTGATGCCACTACAAGGCTAGATTCTTACCTATAACGGCGTAGAAGCTCTCAGCCAACATTTCTCCAAGGCTGCCAAGTCAACAGCACTCCCCCAGGAGGGACTTGTGAACACCCCGCACTGGGTTCCCCCCAGACAGGTATGCACATGTATGTGTGCTGCTTGAGGCACGGATTGCTAAGTGCGGGGACACGGGCACACCTCAGCTCGCACCACATCTGTGTTGGGCATGTATGCTCTGCGGTGGGCACGAATTCTCAACCTCATAGGGAGCGACTGCCGATGCACAAGGATGTCAATTCGTAAGCACTAACCACGGTGGAATGAGGGTGTCACTTGGCAGGGGCGAGCGCTTGAGGACCACCGCGGCTTCGTGACGTTGGGGATTCTGCCTCGGATATTCCAATAACTCTGGCCCAATAAATCACGATCGACGCCGTTGTTAAGCGCTTGTGTACGCCTACACAACGTAGGAGTCTTTCGGCCTAGGAGGTTGCTAATGATGCTGATGGGCCACTAATCAAGAGGCCCAAAGGTTGGGTTAAGACGCCACTGTAAACACAAGAGCACTCGATGCCATTCTCGCTGATTCAATATATGGCTGAGGTTTTATATCTCAAGCAGTGTCAAACTTCCCTGTTTTCGTCAGCCACAGGGCGATAAGTGCCAGCCGCAGGCGAATATACAATCGCGATTGGGGTGATGCCAGCCATTTATTCGCTGTGGTGAGCCAACAACTAACACGCCTGTTGCTGTTTATGGCTCAGCTCAATATACCCTCATAAGAGCTGGGAGTCGGTCGGAAACCCTCTTGTTGGCCTCCCTGCGGGCATTCTGCCAATTCTCGATATGCCTCAGTAATCGAGACTTGGCTTGAGTAGCGACGGTTGGCCTCGGATGAATTGAGATGAGAAGTCTAAACAGGCCGAAAACCCCACATGCAGACCTTGATCAATGGTGGTCCAGATGCAGCTCCCAAAGGCTTGGCCATCAGGGGTTTGAATCTGTAATCAAGGCTCGGGTGTAGATAACCAGGAAAACTCGTGTGACAAAGCCCCAGCTAAGCGTGGCGATTTTGAGGTGAAAAAGGATCACAAGGCGACGAACTAGGTATCTCGAGAGAGGAATCCTCGAAAGCTTGAGAGAGGCGAGCCTCGGGGGAAAAGTATGCGGATCGCGGTTTGTGTAACCGTGCTGATCCTGGGAGCTATCTTCTACCTGCCTTGGCTACCCTGGAACTTTTGGCCGCGAAGGAGATGGATATAAATACCCACCATTACCAAGTTAGACGCCCGGATTCTGCAGCGATATGCATATGTAGGTTAGCGGTTCGTTGGAAGACTAGGTACGTTCGGATTAAAATCAGTCCTTATTACTTGGGGCGTGTGTATGACGTGGTTATGGACGAATAGGCCATGGTAGTATAGCAAAGTAATACACCTGTCTCGGAAGGGACGGTCTCCTCTCCGGGCCAAACAATCTCGCCTAGAAATGATTTGAGGTCGGCACGGACACCAACTTGCCTTCCTACCCACCATCAATCCCCAATTGGTAGTCTTTACACCTCTTGCTCCGTAGAAGGGAGGTGAAGAGCAGTATAAGGATTCTCACATCCAATCTGGTTTGTGGTTTAGGGTAAGTAAAGATGTAGGAGCTGCCAGTAAGCTTGATATATAGCTGCTGTAAATGCATTCTACAATGGGCACGAAGTATACATACTAAACCGTGAGAGTAGCTGGGCGGGGTGAAGGGTTATTCTGGGTAGGGGGTTGGCTAACCCAGTGCAGTGCGATGTTGGTGAGGTATTACCATGAGCCAGGGCATACACGTAAAGCTGCAAGGAGTCGGACGAGTTTCGTCACCAGGCCGTGCCTGCACCAGGCACCTGCAAGCACGGCTGTAGCACCCCTAAAGTGTAGAACATCTGCAAGGAGAACACCTTTGCCTTCTAGCGTGGAAAAGATTTAGAGCTGGATTGATTAGGTATGTCGCAGGATAGCAGCTGAAGCGGAACAGTCTCGGCGATTCGGGCGTATCGCGAGAGGCGAGTCGGTCGTGATCCAAGGGAACGACAAGGCGACAGCGGTGACCCAAAGAGTCAGCCCTGTGCCAGAGAGTGATAGATGGATGGGTGGGATCAATTGGAGGTCTACAGGCGCCATGTGTGCCGCTGCAAATCCTTGTCCTGCTGGCCGCCAGATGCAGTTGTCATCGCCATCATGAGTGGATCAGCGCTGAGCTGAGTTGGAGTGGCACATGTATCCAGTACTCCCAGACACCATAGGAATGCCCCTCAGCTGACTGTACCAGAAACCCGTGGCCTTTCAATACCACTCACCTCCCGCCGTGCCATGCGCTAAGGCTCCCCTAGGTATGACAAGGATGGCACTGGCTGCGAGCCTAGGCGCCAGGGAAGTCGCGGGCAGTGGCACCTGCAGTCAGGTCAGCTAACAGCTGGGTGGAGGGCTTATTAATGATGTCCACCGGACCCATCCCCGTTGTCACTGCCGGTTGCTTGCCTCCAGGGTTTAGAAAGTCTAGCCTAGCTGCCTCAACATTTCCAGAGATCGATCCCTCCTTCTGGCGGGTCGCGATCAGATCCAACAGACAGAAAACGCTGCCGACACTGCGCCCGAGACTCGAGCTCCCTTGCGCCGTTGCCTCGCCTTTTGCTTTCTCCAAGGGATCCACCCCGGCTCCGAATCTCCCCTTGACATGCTTGAATGTCCGGCACGTACACCAACCTGTCCTCCTCCCTTCGCACCCAATTGCTGGTCCAACGTTCCTTGCGCCCATCTTTCTCGCCGAGCCCTCGCCACGATTTCCAAACAGATTGTATTCACGATTGCCGGATGATTGCCTGATACTCCCTTGCCTGTGCGCGGGAGCAGCTGCCCCTCCTCCACCGACCGAGCACCACCGATCTCGTCCACCGAGACATCTACTAACAGTCGTCCTGTCCGGCACTTGCCTACTCTCACACCCCGCCGCCGCTCCGTCCCTCTTGCGTCCCGATCTTGAAACACCATACTCCCTTACGTGCGTCATGCTTAGCTCTCCGGAAGAGTCTGCGGGCAATGCCCAGCAGAGCCAAATTGAAGTCGACGCCGCTCCCCGCGAACCCCCCATACCCGACAACTCCAATGTCCCCAAGCCAAAACGCTTAGCCTGCATGATATGCCGGAAACGAAAGCTCAAATGCGATGGCGTGAGACCCAGCTGTAGCACCTGTTCCCGCTTGGGACATATGTGCGCCTATGATGAACAGCGAAGGAAGAGCGGACCCAAGCGAGGTTATGTCAAGGCGTTGGAGGAGCGTCTGAGTAGGTTCCCATCTTCGCACATACTCACCTGGCTCGGTTCTGGATATTGATACTGAGACTACTTGTATAGAACAAGTGGAGACCCTCTTGAAGACCCAAGAGCCGCGTACTGTGGCAGCTACTGCTACAGCATCACAACAACCCAAGCCCATGAGCAGCCTCCCGATACACACTGGCCCTAGTCTGAATGTGCACACAGGCGTACCCAAACTGTCAATGCCGACAGATTTAGGTATGATGGGTGGGAATGACTGGGATGTGGATGGCGCCTTCAACACCAATGGCTCTCCCCAACAGCAGCAACAAGCACAACCCATGGACGAATTCAATTTCAATGCCACCATGGGCGTCAACATGAATAATGTTGGGGGGGAAGATTTCCCATGGGAAATGATTGGATTGGGGTTGGAGGAACCATTACCGACGCAGGACACGATTGACGAGCTTCACCAAGTTTACTTCGAGAAAGTCCACCCTTCAGTGCCTATGATTCATAGATACCGGTATCTCGCAGCCATGAATCTGTTCGTACTTCTCCATCACCCTATTTCCTATGACACACATACTGACTAGGCAACATAGCGCACCCCCTCGGCGTCCACCAGTATGCTTGAGATATGCCATGTGGACTTTGGCTTCCTCAATTTCTGAGAAGTACATGGGTATGCGAGACCTCTTCTATCAGAGAGCTCGCAAGTATGTTGAGGCAGACTATATCAAAGGCTACGGAGAGCATATGATTTCTGTGGCTCATTGCCAGGCACACATTCTCCTATCATGCTATGAGATGAGGATGATGTACTTTCCTCGTGCTTGGATCAATACAGGCTCAGCTATACGACTTGCCCAAATGTATGAAAATCCAAAAGAAAAACCTTATCATTGCCAAGATTTGTATTATCCTGGATATGGTTAACTGACTTCATGTAGGATTGGCTTACACCGACTCGATGGCACCGGGTTGGATGTAAAGCAGTGCTTACCTCCCCCGAAAGACTGGACGGAGCGTGAAGAACGAAGGCGCACATTTTGGATGGCGTTCTGCGAGGATCGTTATGCAAGCATAGGAACTGGCTGGCCAATGACGATAGACGAGAAGGATATTATGACAGACCTCCCTGCCTCGGATGAGGCTTACGACATGAGCCGACCCGAGCAGACGCTAAGCTTGCAAGACGCAACAGGTCCCCGTGGCGCCTCGAAACTCTCGCCGTTTGGTGCTGTGGTCCTCTTGGCGTCTCTTTTTGGCCGCAACCTCATCCACCTCCATCGTCCAGATGCCGATGATCTCGATAATGATTTGAATGGCCCATTTTGGAAGCGCCACCGAAATCTGGATAATATCATCCTCAACACATCTCTCTGCCTCCCACCACACCTCAAGTTACCAGAAGGCATCGCAAATCCCAACATCGTCTTTACCAATATGGCAATCCATACATCTACGATATGCCTTCACCAAGCTGCTATTTTCAAGGCTGAGAAGAATAAGCTCCCGGCTTCAGTTGGCGCCGAGAGCAAGGTTCGATGTATAACCGCTGCAAATGAGATTACCAGTATAATGAGGACTGTGTCGCACATGGATCTTGCATCTGTAAGTTGTGTCCCCCTTTCTCCATGTGGCTTAGCCATTCCTTTTAGTACATGCCTTTGAAGGAGATCATTAACCCCCCACAGATGAACCCTTTCATTTCCTTTTGCCTCTATGTTGCGGCTCGGGTCTTTGTACAATATCTTAAGAGTCGGCCTGATGATGGCCAATCCTCCGACTCGCTGCGGTTCCTATTGTCGGCAATGAATGCGTTGAAGAGACGGAATCCACTAACCGAGTCGTTCCTCGTCCAATTGGACGTGGACTTGGAAGCCCTCGCAGCTCGGATACCTAAGCTAAAAAATGCTTTCCTTCGAGGAAATGACACAGTAAGTTCTTGGAACAACGACTAATGTAACTGGGTGCAATTCTAACTCATCGTCTAATAGAACGGAGGGCAAAGCGGGAACCCTGCTAATGCACCTTGCAATAAGACAGATGGTTTGGGAGGTATGCAATCGTATAAATGCCATTTCCTGAAGCCAAAGGATGATGACGGGAACCCGGTGAATGCGCCCGATCTCGTTGACGCAATTCATAACACCGATACGATACACAACATCGAGGCAGTCACTTCAGCAGGTTTCAACTCACAGAACTGGTTATCGGCCGAACAATCCATGTCGGGGCTTACACCAACCTCAGCAGTAGTCGGAGGCTTACAAAGCATCGGAGGAAGCAGTGGCAGGGACAACCAAGCATCATCAGGTTCCCCAGATGGACAATCGAATGGCCCAACACCCAACTCAAGTACTGGGAGCGGGGCGACTCAAGATCCACGATCTCGTCTTGCTCCAGGGGCCATGGGTGGCTCTGGAGGGAACTCCTTTCAGGCGAGCCCCATATCTCCTCATCAAAATTTAATGTCTCAGGCCGACGCGAGCAACTTTTTCGGGGCTCATAGCGGATTCACAATGCCTTCAGGTATGAACGAACAACAGGGCAGCTTTGACCTGTCGAATGGCTGGGATGCCATGAATGGACAATCGGAGCTGCCCCCTCTTGGAGAGGGTGTTCTGAGAGCAATCATGGACATGGGCTCAATTGATGCCATGGATTTGACCCCCTGGGAGTCAACTAATGAGAATATGGGACGATGAACATGCATGGACTATACACACACAATACGTTTCGATCTTTCTGCTTTATTTTTTTCTACTCTAAGGATACCACCTCTCTCTTTTTTGACTGGGATTTTACAAGAAATAGACTTAGGCGGATCTCGGCTATTCATGGACAATGGCGTTATACTCACGGCGGACCAAGATCTACGCATTTGAATTCTTATACGTTCATTCCTTCCCTTGTTCGCTACTCTTCTTCAGGGAGCGGAGAAAGGTTGTATATTAGCATACGTCGACACACTTTTGGGGGGTGGCGATTGGACATGGAAACTCACGCTTGATGGTATATATTTGGATATTTTGGATGAGGGCATAGGAAACCCCGGTGATGGGATTAAGGGAGCGACGAGAGCATGAGACAATGCCATCTATTTAACTCTGTCGACGGTCATGTTGTTTCAAATTCCTGTGTGCGGGTGACTGGTGTATCGTAATACCTGAGATATGTATTTAACGAGCCGTGGGGCTTATGTGGCCCCGAATTCAATGCCGCCCTTCAAGCTCCTCACCACTCATAAAAGCAGCAAGACGAGCATCCTCGTCTCCGCTGGGGTTGTAAAAGCAGCACTCCCCAGTCCGGATCCGCCTCGAAAAGAGGGACTATGGCATCTCGGGAATCCTTTTCGGTGGCGGGACCCGGAGCCGGCCACGATCTCAACTCTGTCGCCGTGGGGCAGGCTTCCTACCGCGTCAACGTCAACGTCCCCGTTCATGGCCTTGATCTCAGCCTCGATGGCTACCCGGCCACGACTGCGCTGGACGACGCGTCGTCATTCGTACAGCAACATGCTCATGCCCATGCGCACCCGCAGCATCGCCAGCAGGCAGGGCACCCGTCCTTGCAGCAACAACACGGCCTTGGGCATAGCAATACCACCAACACAGCCGGCGGCGGCCAGTTTGGCATCTTGGCACCTGCCACAGTGCCGCACCATGACGCATTCGCCAGCGAGGCTGTCGGAGCCAGACTGGATGCCACCTCCGTAGGCAAAGGACCCGGCCACCTGCCCAGCAGGATGGTCATCGACCCCCCAGGCCTCGACGCGTGGCGGGAGCGCCTGTTCAACGTGGACGAGATGATCGTCCTCACCAACGAGCAGTTCGAGACGTACTTCCCCCACGTGGACAACGTGTACTCGCACCGCTCGACGCAGCGCTACAAGCGCAAGCCCTTCGTCTCCCACTACTGGGACTGCCGCATGAAGGGCCGCCCGCCGGGGACGCCCAAGTCGGACGACCCCAACAAGAAGAAGCGCAAGAGGACGGCGCGGGAGCGCGACCTGTGCGACGTCAAGATCAAGATCACCGAGTACGCGCCGGGGGCCCAGATCATGCTCGACTCGGGATCCGGCGACACCTCGTTCATGCCGCCGCCCGTCGACGTCGGGACCGGGCAGCGGTTCTGGACCATCCAGAGGGTTAATGGCAACGGGGGTAACGGTAAGGGCGACGGCGTTGCGGGCCCCCACAGGCACACGCTGGCGAAGAGCGACGAGATCAAGAAGAATAGCATCCAGCGGTACCTCGCGCAGCAGGAGAAGGAGGTGAAGAAGAGCCAGAAGCCGCCGCAGCATAGAGCCACTGGGGCGGCTATGGCTACGATACGGAAACATAACAAGGATAGCGCTTTGAAGCTGTATTCGGCTTGTTTCTGGTAGGTCTTCACCGCTGGCGTGGCATTTTCATGGACTGGGAAAGCTGATATCCAATAGCCCGTTTTCTCAAAGAGTATGGATTGCCCTCGAGGCAAAGGGCATTGCCTACCAGTACTGTGAGATTAACCCCTACAACAGACCAGCTCCAGCAGCTTTCCTCGAAGGAAATCCATCAGGACGTGTGCCTACTATTCGGCAGGGTGACTGGACCTGTGCTGAGAGTGGCATTATATTAGAATACGTGAGTCCATCTAGTTTTAGATGCTGGATGCTTTACTAAATACACTCCTGATCACATAGCTCGAGGACACTGACGCGAGCATCCCGCTTCACCCAACGGATCCTAAACAAAAGGCGGATTCTCGAGTGTGGATGCAATTGATCGACTCGGATATTGTCCCATCCTTTTTCAATCTTCTGAGAGCAAACGATCTGGCCTTGCAGGCAGAGGCTACTGACCAGCTTCAGAGCGCGATTGCGCGACTGGTAGTTGCAGCACAAGAAGAGGTATGGATGAGCCAAGCTATCTCTTTACTCACATCTCGGTTGCTCGTGGAGATCTAATAATTTTCAGGGTCCATTCTTCTTCGGCGACACTCTAAGTCTTGTCGACATTCACTTTGCGCCGTTCGCGATCCGACTCTCGCGTGTGATCCAACCGTTGCGCGGATGGCTAGACCCTCTTCCTGACACACGATGGCACCGCTGGCTATCAGCGTTGGAAGGGAATGCGCATGTCAAAGCAACCATGAGTGGGAGAGAGTTGTATATTGAGACAACGGAGCTTCTCGCGCAGAAGCCGTCAATTGGGCCAGGCCGAACCGCATGAAATACCGGCCTAATAATCGAAACCGACCTTTCATATAATTGTACGGTATTAATCCTGGCCATCCAGCTGTGGCCTCGCCCCGTTGGACTCCCTAAGCCCAACGATTACCTTGACATTGGCTAAGCGACAACTTTACCGCCTGCACGGACATTCAAAAGAAGCAAACAAGCTCAGCTCCTGGTGCTAGGACCACGCAATTTGCCAGAGTCCAGCCCCCAAGAGAGAAAAAGCAAAAGCAACGGTTTCAAGAGCCTGAGCCGGACCATTCCCTCCCAGAGCCCTAGCCGAGCGTCTGACATTCCGTGACAGTGGCGCCGATGCCTGCATCAACCCATGCTCCCTCCCTGCGAGCCCAAGCGAAATGCGCAGCGATGGGACACCGGTCCATGTGGCTTGCTCCCTTCCCGGCGCATCCCGCGTCGCCCGAGGACGTTGGGATCCAACCTAAGAGATAGAGAGCAATCGCTTTTGCTCCCTGGATAATGCGCATTATGTGTGTTCCACCCTCCACGCAACCTTAACTATGTGCATCGCATCACCCCACCACTACTGCTGCAGCAATGTCTCTCTGGCTGGTCTGCGGCCGTTTTTTGTCCTGCAGCCTTGGCCGTTCCAAAGCAACCCTCGGCCGGTAAACCATCCCCTCCTTCCCATCTGCATACCGAAGGGGGCCTGCACACCCTCAGGGCTGAAGCAGTGCTCGGCAAGTGGCTGTCAATCAAGGAGGGGAGGGACCGCAAAGTCACATAAGATAGTGAATAACAGCGCATACTTTGATATTAAATATCTCATATTGCGCAAAAACACCAGATAAACAAATAACTCTTGCCACTCAAATTCTGCCCACGTTCTTAAGCTATTGCCTGTAAACATTCGCCGCCTCTGCCCAAATCGAGACGTGGAAAAAGGGCTCAACGCCACACACACACTCCAACTCTAGCGTTGGGTCGAAAGTATAAACCACACACACTTACCATACATGCATCCATACAAACATACCCCTCCCCGGACAATATCGCTTTCTTCGTCTCTCGCCTGCTGGAACCTATCAAGGTTAGGATACCGACCCAACCTTTTCTGATCCACAGGCACCGCTCTGGACTTTCAAGAGCAGGTGGTAGAATCCCCACCCGACCTCTTCTGCCGCCCATTACAGGGTTCCGCCATGCAGGGTGTGTCTTACGCGGGGAGGGGGGGGGCAATCGAGAAAGGGCCTTCCTGGTCAGACGAGTAGTACTTAATTATTCCCCCGTCGGTCGCATGCGAAGCGTTACTCAGGGGGTTTGTCATAAAAGAAAAAGATGAAAGAAAAATGAGATTTTCCGTGTTCATGGCAAACAATTTCCGGTCTGCCGGGATGGAAAGGGAAGTTTTGGAGGGATGGGTGTGATTCCGTTCTGAGAAGCGCCAGGAGGATGTTACGTTTGGAGCAATCGGCGACCACCGTGATGGGGCTCCTCATCGTGGGTAGGCGGCTTCCACGGCATGCACTTGGAGGCGGAGAAAGTAAGGCATATGCATCTTTATTTTCATGTATTATGTACATTTCTTTGTTCGCATTGCGACAATATTCTAACGGAAAATCTATCATGACAATTCATGGTCAAATATTCAAATGGTATCATTGACTGGTTGAGTCCAGTGACTCTTCTAGCGCTGCAATTGCAATCCTATGTACTGTGCGTTGTGCTGCGCGATCGTGTATGTGTATGTGTGTGTCTTTGTTTGGGCTAACAAGGCCCAATTCAATGCAAGCGTCGAGCCATATCATACCCGCTTTCGATACAACAGAAAGCTGATTGCCTGACTGCTACTCCAGCCCGAGTATGATTTCAGGCTCGGCGATGTGACAGCGAGTGGCAGCATTCAAAGACATGCCAATAGCGCCACCATGCTATTTTTTTTTCGGGTTTGAAAATCGATAATCTCCCCCGACGCCGTTTAGGGTCTCCTCACGCGTATACAGCTCCCCGTCGAGGCCCAAGAATGACAGATTCTTCAGAATCTGGAATGGGAAGAAAAAGGCCGCCCGAGAATCAAAAGCCAGCTGTGCAATGCAAAGTGGCAGTGCATTATTAACTGAGAGTGCACACTAGGGACCTTGCGTCGACTCCCCCGGGGACAAAAAATTGGGGAAGTGGAGGTCGCGGGCGCATCAGATGCCCATATTCACCGCATGGTAAAGCTCGAAATCCCATGCTTGCCTGCTTCAGTGGCAAAAAATGGGGTAGCCCTCGCTGGCTTTCCCTTGGGAGGAAGGCTAGCAGGCCTGGTCTCGATTGGCGGTGGCCGGACGCGGTATGGACTCTCGGAATAGTCGGACTCGACGTTCATGTGGACGCTGGCCGTGCATTAGAATTAGAAGAGAAAAAAGGACCCTGGGCCGGGGGGGCATCCGGGCCAGGGAAGAGCTTTCAGCGTGAGGAGAAGATAAGTGGAGGTGTTGCAGGATGTCACCGTAACTGGTGTGCGCCACACATCAGGTGCACAGCACAGCACAGTGTACCCATCCATTGCCCCGAAACACGATCAGTGTCCGCCACCCTCCTGGCATGCTACCGCCATTGCTAGGGCATCGAGGCCACTGCTTGGCGTCCTTGATGTAGACGGGCGGCCGAGGAGGGGTAGGTTGAGTTCGCGCATGTCCCATTTGCTGCTCGGTGAAGCTAGTGGGGTGGTAGGCAAGGGGTATTGGGCCGTCTCCCACTGTGCGGTAGAGTCCCGTAGCGTTGCTGACCGGCTTCGACCAGCAGCCGAGCTGCGTCGTGCTTCGACAATTGCGGCCTTGTGTGCGCGCTGGCTCGAGGATGATCGGCTCTTGTCCTTGTAGTGGGTTTCAAGGTGCTGCTTCATGTTGTCTGCGCGAGTAAACTTCTTCTGGCAGCCTGGGAAGGTGCATTGAACGGCCTTTTCCGCAGTGTGGATCTTGGAGTGACGGGAGGCATGTCCGGAAGTTGTAAATGTTTTCTCACAGCCATGACTGTCACGGTAGCGGCATGGGTAGCGCTTCCCGGGTCTCTCTGTGGGCGTAACGGGAGACACGTCGTCGTCGGCAAACGAGGGTGCTCTGCTCGAATCAGCGTACACCGGTCGCTTGGGTAGTGGTGCCTCCATGGAGTAATCCTGTCCATGGTAGATAGAGGTTCGAGGGAACGCATAATCAACCGAAGGCGTCATTGGAGAAATTGGATCAGTACTGGCTTGGGAGTCGTAAGAGTCGGAACGGAGGAGCTCGGGAATGTGAGGAGAGGAGGAACTGCTCCTGGACGACGGGCTGGGATGTGAGTATATCGAGCTGGTGGACTGGTAGCTCAAGGGACGATGTGACATTGGTCTTGAGATGCCATTGCTGTCGTCGTTTAATAACGAGACTTGGCGTCCGGCTGCGTCTCTCGCGTGCATTGTCGCGGTATTGTGTTGGGTAGGAAGAAAGTAAAGTTCTCCCAGTGAATTGAGGTGGGCAGATGCTCAAATAGTAGCTTGGGAGGAGGCAGTTCCGAAGCTCGAGCGTGGTGGCGTAGTGGGGAGAGACCGATTTGTCGAGAGCTTGGGGTGTGAAAGGTCTTGTGCCAGGTGTCTGGTTAAGGTTGTACCTGGTTGACTTGGATTGGTGTGGTTTTCTTTTCTTTTTCCTGGCTTTTTGGCTGACTTGGTCTTAGCCTTCCCGTCTGGTAAATTATCTGGCAGAAGGCGGTGGGCGTCGCAAATGGTGAATTCGGTCACTGACTCGTTCGAGGCTCGTGCACGCAAGGGAAAGCTGTGCTTTGTAATGGTCGAGACCGATTTTCTAAGCTGAGGCGACCCAAAACTAGACCTGGTTTGAGAATGCAATTGCTGTTGGAATTCCAAGCACGAAGGCGTCGCCAGATACTGAGCCTGCAGTGGCGCTTATTCTAGAAGCTTGAGAAATTGCTAAGGATGTTCTGAGACTTGACGGCAGCTATTTTGCGCATGGACTCTTGGGATGGAAGAGAGAGCAGGCTACTGAGGTCCGTAGGTACGGTGAGAGAGGAGGAGCTCATAAATGGACACTGGACTGGGGCAATTGAGCAGGCGGATCTGTCTCTCGTGGCGGAGCGAGGTCCAAGGAGCGCAACCAGGGGAGCAGGCCGGGATAGTTGGCAACGAGCGGATGGATATGGAGGAGGGTGTGTCTGCAGGCTAGCGATACAGGCAGAGGATATCCAAGAAAGAGGCGCTGAGTGACAAGGCGGCGAGGTCGGACAATTAGAAAAGGGTGAGGGTCTAGAGAAGATCTAGAAAGTCAGATAGATGGATGGTGGGCAGAAGATGGAGTTTTGAACAAATGGCAGGCTGCCGGGGCGCATAAAACAAGTCGTGCCTGGCTGGTCGCTTGCTTTGCGTTTTTCCTCGATCACCGATCGCACCAAGCGATCGACAGTCACTTGCTACTTACGTTCTTGGAGTGGCCTAAGAAAAGTCACAGGGCGGAGCCATCCCAGAGCCACTAGCAGCCCCTAGCTGTCGACCAACCCAGCAGCATACGGGGGGAGGGGGGTGTTAGGTAGCCCCAGAATCAAGAGGGAGAAGAGCTGGGCGGACCCTGGCGCATGGATGGGATTTGATCCGATTCTGCCAGGTGCCGCCACGCATTCTAGCGCAGCCAGTGAGGAGAGGTACCACACACAGCGTGGGAACAGGCCAAGGCACCGGGCCAGCTCCCACCCCTCCCCTTGGTGCCTCTGCCAAGGGTCGACGGCGAAGGGTGCAGGGACTGCTGGTGCTCAAGCAGGTAGGTGCCAGAGTGGGGTGCTGCTCTCCGTCGGCGTGGTGAGGCAGGTACGCAGCGCAGCACCTGCCGCCAGCCAGAAGGTAAGGTACCCTTCGAGCTACTGGGCCTGATCCTGTCCTGTCGCACCCTGCCATGACATCGACAACCTCCGTTCTCCGTTTGTTTTGGCCCTCGCAACCACACCACTTCTGGTTGGTGGTATGGCGGAATGTGAGCATGGGAACGCGGTTTTCGTCATGCTGTTTTCAAATCTCGATGTGATTTGAATGCGGTATACTACCTGCGAGATTGGGGGATCTCCGGTTTTTCGCCCGTGGTTGTCAGGGTTTTCCAACGGCCCTTGTCCAGCGGTATTGTGGTTCAGCCGCCTCTGTTAAGCGCTAATACCCGATCTTTCACGACGCCATCAGCTCCGTCTGCCCATTCTCCTTCTTTCCTCCTCTCTTTGTGCCTGCCAGCGATGCCATGCCCTGCATAGGCTCAGACGCTGCCGTGATCTTTCTGTCTCGATAAGGCAGACCACAGATAGGGCGATATTCCCAAGCTGACATATAACAACACACTCAAGTGGCGGGGAGAAGACGACTTTCGCAGGGATGATGGGCTTTTGGCGGTCACCCCCCTCCCCGCGGATATCAGGTGGGGTTTGTCCCTTCTGTGTCTTGCCCTTCCCATATTTACTCCACTTGCTGCCCTGGCCTGGCGCAGACCCCACTCCAAAGCTGCGAGCTTCTGATCTCACGAGCAAATCTCGATCGTGAGCTTTGCTCCTCCGGCTCACTTTGGCGCACAGCACCCAAAGCCTCGCAGGTCCCTGAGACGAGGCCAGAATCAAGGCATGCCCCCGACTGGATCTCAACAGTGCCCTAAGGCCCCGTCTCCCGAAAGCCAAGATAGCCCACCCTCAGTGACGTCAGTGACGAGATTGCTCACGATGCTAATTAAGCAGAAACTCGCCCCTCTCTCGCCTCAAAGGGGCTCAAAGGGGCTCAATTTCGCACATACGTTCTAGAACGGCTCATGCGTACAAGAAGTTGGAGGAGGGTAGGGAGCCAAGGGGAATTGTTGCGGCTCCGGCATGTCAACCATTGAGTTTGGGGAATGTCCCGTCCCTTGCCCGTGTACCAGTGAACCTACCGAGGCCTCCTACATCATCCCGCCAGCCAGAGTCTTTGGCACGAACGACGCCTCGACCCCACACTCTATCGTTTCTGTCAGAATGCACCTACATTGATGGCTAATTTCTCCCTAGTGGCAGCCATCGAGGAAGGTTCTTCCTTTTGGAGCTACCCTGAGCTAAAAGAAAGCGCAACCAGCCCTCTGTAAGTATTAATGCTTTTGCTAACAAGTCTGAGTTAGCGTCATGCCTCTTCAAAGCCAATGCACGGAGCTCTCCCCGCGCAACCCATATCCCTGCAGATGCCAGGCTGGGCTGTCATCCTGATGACAAGACAACTGCCTTGAGCCCCGTTAGTTTCTACATCTGGTCGGTGACCGCTAGATACATTCATCTCTAACTTGGGAAAACAGTTGAGCCCACAATGGAATTCATCCTGCTTTCGCGCTTCGTTCCTTCTCAAACTACGCTTGATTAGTGCATGAAGTCCTCCAAAACCGGCGGGTGCGTCTGCCCCACAGCTTACAAGAACGCCCCGGCCTATCCGTCAGCAGCTACGTAATGCATCGGAGACACAATTAATGTGCATACCGACCGTCTGGCAATGGACAAAGCATCCCAAGTAAGGGACAAAGCAAGGGATTCGACATGCGTTTTCAAAAAGGGGGAGGGGGATTAAATGGATCGAGATCCGGATTCGCGCATCGAGGACTTGCATTCTGCCATTAGAGACAATTCCATCGTCAATGATCATGTGGCTACACGGAAGCAAAAAGCACACGCTACACCAGTAGCTGGCATTTGCGACCAAAGTCAAACAGGGTCCAGGAAGACGCAAGAAGGAGGGATCGGGACCAGGGTGCTAACGTCCCAAGGGTCGCAGCAGGGGTTCAGGTTCAGGGTCTCCCAGAAAATATTGTGATCAGCCAATGATCGAGTTTTGCCGATTGACGTCCTGGATAGCAGCGTTACTGGCCCGCGGGGTGGGGCAGAGAAAGAGTGCCCTCTAATTACTCACCCAGACACTCATCTAGGCAACAAACCGCCCTGAGAAGAACCACAAAACACAATAGAAGAGCGCGGATACTGGATAAAATACAACAGACAGACACCTTGGAGCTGGCCGGCAACGCCTCGATGCGCTGTCGAGGTGTGTCTCGCGGATATAAACATGATACAGTGCTTACCTCTTCCGGCTCAAGAAGGTGAGGAGAGCTTCGGTTACATGTATGCTCGAGCTACCCCATTGCTTCTTCACCGGTGTAGCCCCCCTGACAGTTCGGGAAGGTGATGCTGAGTTGGTGTGCGGCCACCACCCAGAACTGCGACTCCAGAAGCTGCATTTGGTTGCTGCAGACCAGCCAGCACATGCCAGCTAGGAAGATTTGGGCATTATGACTAGCTGCTAATAATACAGGCCGATTTTCTTCGGCAACCAAACCTTGCGACGGAGGGGCAATAAATTTAGGTGAGTGGCGTGCCAGGGAAGCTCCCCATGGTCCTTGATCCCCTCAACTCCATGTTTTGCAGGGTTTCTCGGACATTGAAGCCGGGAACAGATAACTCTCTCTCAGCGGGAAGCCGTACCGGATTGCTGTGGCCTGTGTAGGTGCTGGTGTGGGAGACCTAACATGCAATAGCTGTGGCCTGGGGCCGCACCCATGCACTCGGCTACACCAGGGCATGCGCTGGGGTATCTAACAACGACGTCACAATTACATGTCACCCAATTTTTATCGTAGCATTTTTATTAGAAGCCGAGGAGCGAGGGCACAAGAGAGAAAATACTAACAATACTAGCACGCGGCCATGCATCAGTAGCCAGCTGCGCGGCCTTTTCCACAAGCAAATGGGAATTGGGAACAGTTATTAGATGGGTCGGCAGGTGAAAACATACGAGAGACCGAAGACGCCCGCGGATCCACCCGCGTGGCAGACCGTGGTGGGTGAGTAGGCGGGTGACGATGGCCACCGCTGGCTCACCTTGGATATGAAGCGATTGGAGCGGAGCAAAACTACCGCGCAGGTGTTTCGCTAGAGGTGGTGATATCGCTACTCCCTATGACATATGATCTTCATCTCCCGGCGCATCGGTCTGCCTGACCAAGGAAGAAAAATTTGTTGCTGGCCCGTATGGAAGGCGGAGGAAGGGGCAAGCAACAACAGCAGACCCCGATGCGCTGGTGGGAAACAACGATCATGGCTGCGGATCGGGATGTTGACACTGGTGGATGGTCCCTGACGATCGAAAGTTTAGGCGGCATCGACTTTGGCTCTGGGAACGGGTCTGGCTAACCTCTCTTGTGGTAAGGCACCGCGTGGGGCGGCCTGGGGATCCATGCCCGAGCACCCTGGGCAGGCCCTACAGGGAGGTTCAGGGCATTGCAGTCCTGGGGCGCGGCGCTGCCCGGTCTTGGCTTGATGGCGCACGCCGCTTTCGCTGCACGTCAGCCGTGGCCAACCCAAAGTTGGGTTCTTCTAGCTCAATTCGCGCTGGAATTACTTTGATTTCTTCCCAGATCATGGCTTGGGTCGGCTGGCTAGCCCATGTGGTAATTCCAGGGTCTCCTCCCGCTCACCATGTCTGTGGTGGTTGGGGGTTTGGAAGGCTTTGGCTCGGCGCCAGGAACCATCGATGGATGGATGCCATCCATTCTTTCTCGCGGGCTTCCTTCGGTTAATTCAGGCCATCGCTGGAATTCTAGTTTCCTCATATCTAGGGACCTACTTCCTAAGGGACAACTGCGATCATCGGGCACTATGCATCAGGCATGCAGCATCCACGACATCTCATGTCAGTTATTCACATAGAAACAAGTCAGCTCGACCGAAGTGGGCTCCCCAATAGGCGGTTGCAATGAAGTAGGCACCTCCTGTGCAGACGGTCCCCGCGCACGCCGCAACTTTCTCACGCCATTGGGTTGCATACTACTACTTACATTGCAGACGCCGCCCGCAGTGGACCCGTCCCAACCAATATCTCAACACCCCAATCCAAGACCGGGGACCTGTCAGCGCAGAACCTCACGCCGGAAGCGCCCTAGCACCACAACCACTCTGGCGGGCTTCATATGGATGGGAGCTGGCCCGGAAGGAGACAAATACCTGCCCGGTCAGGGAGCATCAGGGTTGCACCGTTGACCGCTCTACCCTGTGGCAACTGTTCGCATATTACCACACAGGCAAAAGCACCCTCGATGCCTTTCTCTTCTCATATATGCACATGGAAGGTAAAGAACAGCAACAAGAAGCTCAGAGCAACTCATCGGCAACCCATGGTGTCTCGAAGAAAACGTTACCAACCTGCTTGGGTCTGCTTCGTCAATGCCAGCCTCCATTGGATTTGACTCTGAATGCCGCCCAAGCTAATTAGTCGATGGCCATACCATAAGCTACTACAACTCGGCTGTCGGCTGGGCCTCGCCCACTCAATGGGTCCAAGTTCTCGCTGCGAAAC
Source organism: Clonostachys byssicola (assembly GCA_902006505.2). NCBI lineage: Eukaryota > Fungi > Ascomycota > Sordariomycetes > Hypocreales > Bionectriaceae > Clonostachys > Clonostachys byssicola. Next base: position 274,187 of record CABFNO020001560.1, on the reverse strand, counting down.
TCACTGGGAACAGCTGGCAGGCCCTGTGGGGTCCCTCGCCCAAATCATCAGACAGCTAATTACTCTCTGGGTACGTCATACCAGGGCAATCAATCCCCCGAGTTTCAAAGTGGAATTCCCCCAGCGACTGCAGGGCTGGGGGTGGTTGAGGATACCGGATCAACAAGATTACCATAAGGCTATCGGCCTTGTGACCAGGTTTTCGATAATCACTACAGCCCGGCTTGCCTGTTGCCCGCAGTCACAGCAACCAAATACACCTGACCAATGAGAGGGACATTTCTCTGGATCAAAGCAAGTCTGCGACATGTAACTCAAGCGTTGGGAAGAAGGGGGTTGAGACAACATGCAAGTACCTCCCCAGGTATGTGTGCACTGGTGCATGTACAGAGAGTGGCCGCTATGTATCAGACACAGGCGTGCACCGAGCAAAGGTCAGGGTAGGCCCGTTTCCCTTTCCGTTCGCTCTTCCGTTTTCGTGGGATGCGACTGATTACAGAACGACGTCATAGCCAGGGCATATTCCGCACGCCTAGAACCTCAAGGGCCAAAATAGTAGCAAAAACTCCCCGAAACAGCAAACTATAATCTGTCAATGCAGACAGATAGCTTCATCTGCCTAAAAGCCTAGAGTTGCAAAAAAACCCGCCGCCATCCAAATTCGCTCAGCCAGCGGCCCCCTCACTTTTCGCCCTCGGCCGCGCGTTATTTGCAACGCGCACGCACACACTCGTAAACGAAGATCATCTCTTCTTGAGTCTGCGAGTCCACACATCTTTCCATATCCCCTCATCAGAGACAATAACACGTGTGGCGTCGATGTAGTGAAAATTGGCTGCGCGCCAGTGAGACACGCGAGAAGCAAGCAGCCTCAACCGTCCTGCCCTTGTTCGCCCCCCCTACAGAGTGAGACCGCCTCAGAACGGCGATTGACCGACTTGTTGATGCCTGGCACGCCGGCACATGGGCATTGTCATCGAGATTTGCGAAAACCCGACCAAAGACAAGCTCTGCAGATCTCTGACCCTTGGGGACGACGCTAGCAAGTGATTTGCCCGACGCGCGCTCGAGTTACATCAATTTGCTCTGCACATGCTCCTATGAGGAAGGGTTGGGGGGTCTTGTGACGAAAAGAAAAAAGAACAAAGGGGCCAAATGTGATATGCTTGCTGCCTTGCATTCATCCGTAGTATTCTGTGATTGCGACCCTACGCTACCTGGAAGAAGATGCATGCATGCGTTTGTACGTACAGCGGGAATTACACCCCGGGAACCGATCGTCTCTTCTCCCACCCTCCCAAAACTAGAGAGACCCTGAAATTCTTACCCCATTTATGAGAAAAATCAAACGCCACACGCCGTTTGTGTCGAGCCCGGTCAGACACTTGAACGTCGAAAACTACATACTCTCGCCTCCTTCTACGTCCGTACTCGCCACGTTGCGACCAATCTGCGAATCCACTTATTGCAGTCTGGTGGCATCCGTAAGATGGGGATAATACCAACTGGAGATGGAGAATCGTGTAGGTCCAGAAGGGCTGACAAGTCGTCTGCGCCCGCAAATAATAAATGGATGTGCCAAGGAGATAGGTACCGGGGCAACACGTAATGCTGCCTACACGGTGTCCTTCGAGAAGAGTCATACATTCTCTTACTTCCGTGAAGGAGGGGGTCCCATCTTTGTCGAGCCTGTATCAACCCGCTTTGCGGCAGGCATGTCGGGCACTTTGAACCCGTCAGATGATGAGCCGCCCACTTGCGTGAAGGTGCCGCCCTTGAACCACCTGTCCTCCTCCGCTTTGCGCTTCTTGCTGAGCTCCGCCTGCACCTTGGGGTCGACCAGCTCGAGACCCTGGACGGGCGTGAAGGCCAGCGAGGAGGCCGTGCCGGCCCCAGATCCGATACTGCTCCCGACGCCGGAGTTTCGTAGGCCCTTGCCTCGGAGATCGATGCCAGAGGCCTGGCCGAACCCGCCGATGGACGAGGCGCCTCCGCCTACTGAGCTGGCTGCCCCCCATCCCTTGTTCTTCGCGCTGAGCTTCGCCCTCGTCCTGTTGTCGACCTGCATCCCGCGGATCTTGCCGTCGTTGGCCTGGCCGATCATGCCCAGGCCGACCGTACCGCTGCCCGTGCCGTAGCCCACCTCGACCTCCTCCTTTCCAAAGGCCACGCGGTTCTGGGCTTTGCGTAGATCCGTCATCGCCAGCGCCTCCTTGGCCTTGCGGGCTCTCCGTCCACCTCGCTTCCGGGCCGGCTTGTCGTCGGGTATGGGGAGGGCCCTCTGTCCCTTGTTCGGCGGGGGTTCCGTGAGCTTCTCCAGCCTGTCCAGGCACGCCTGCTTTAGTTCCTCGCCCGTGGAGCCGTCGGGACTCGAGTGAACTCGGTCGACGCGGGCTGCGAGGACAAGTTTTGCCGATACGATCCTCATGGCCTGCTTCTTGAGGTCGTTGGGGATGCCTCGGATGATTTCCGAGTGGTAGAGGTAACCCTGCTGGCGGATGCCAATGTTCGTAGCCAGACCGGCCTGTCTCTTCTTGGAGCCCATCGAGGCGATGTTGCAGGCTGGGGTCTTGGAGAGACCCGTCAGACCGCCGGCGACGTTGAGGAGCTGTGCTGCCGTAAGAGAGCCGATGAGTGTCGTCAGGTTGGGCGCGAAGATGCTCATGCGCGACTGGACGTAGTCCGTCAGGGTATTCTTTGCCTTGTGTAGTGAGATGACCATGTCGCATGCCCGGTACACGCGCTCGATCTCGTCCGCGGCCATCTCGCGACCCTTGGACGTCGTAGCCTCCACAGTGACAATCATCAGAGACGGTCCATCAAGAACGGCTTTCAGCCCAACCCCCAAGGGATTGGTGGTCGCGGTCTGAAGTGTCTTGATGTTCTCCGCATCCAAGGGTCCGTTTCCTAAGATAGATACTACTTTGGCGTACTCGAGGGGCGTCGTGACAAGGCGTTCGAGTTCTGGGAATCGGGTTGAGTAATGATCGCGAATGAACTTGTGAACCACGGCCACCTCTCCATCAATCTGGGTTGATAAACTGTTGGACTGCGTCAATAGGTGATATTCGGGGTGGTCCTCGATGTTTCCGATAATGGACGTCTGCGTTTCCGACTGCGATTTGAAGTAGGCAATTTTCTGTAGCGTTCGAGGCAACACGTCAGGGCTATTGTTCCGTAGTACAGATGTAAACGAAGCGTCAACACGATGCGCGCCGGCGTCAGGCCGACGGGGGCGGGGGATACTACTAACCTCGAGAATGGGCTCCAGAGTCTGCATCAGCGAGGCGACGCTGCGCACATCCTTGACGGCGCCCAGCTGCATCTTCTCTACCTTGGCCTTCTTGGCCTCCGTGTCGCCCGCGTCGTCGGCGCCTGCGTCTCGGCCTTCCAGCCCGTCTTTGGGCTTCCCATCGCGACCGTCTACTTCCATCGCATCGCCATCCTCGCTCTCGGAGTCCTCAAAGTCTTTCAGGCCATTGTTGTTCTCCACCTCGTCGGCCTCATCGCCGGAGCTCGCAAAGTCGTTGAGAAGATCGTCGGCTATGGTCGTCATTGTGAAGATCCTCGACACAAAACCTTGATGCCTTCAGGGTGGGTTGGAGGACGTTGGTCCGATGGAGAGATGAAGGAGGTAAAACATAAATTACCAAGCGATGTCATCGGCTCTTACAAACGAGGCGCCAGGCACCAGAAGCAAGAAAAATAAGTGGTCCGTGCACCGCGTGCAGCAGGTCCTTATCGGGCGATAAGCCTTGGCAGCTCATTTTTCGATAAACGACAGTCTTGACGCATCACCCAGCAACGACATCGTGATCGCGCTCTTCCCGCCATCGACTCGTTCGCTGCCCATCCATCAATTCGCCGGTCACGACATCACACAGCAGCCATGGAGTCCTCAAGAGGTCCGCCCCGGGTCAAGAACAAGGCCGCAGCGCCTGTGCAGATCAGCGCCGAGCAGCTTCTGCGCGAAGCCGTCGACCGACAGGAGGTTTCCCTCCAGGCGCCCGCCCAGCGCTTCTCCGATCTCGAGGAGCTGCACGAGTTCCAGGGCCGCAAGCGGAGGGAGTTCGAGGACTACGTCCGTCGCAATCGCGTCAACCTGAATAACTGGACGCGGTACGCCCAGTGGGAGCTGGAGCAAAAGGAGTTCTCCCGCGCCCGGTCCATCTTTGAGCGCGCGCTCGACGTCCTCCCCCAGTCCGTGGTGCTATGGATCCGCTACATCGAGTCCGAGATGAAGTCGAGGAACATCAACCATGCCCGGAACCTCCTCGATCGCGCCGTCGCGCTGCTCCCCCGGGTCGATAAGCTATGGTACAAATATGTCTACATGGAGGAGATGCTCGGCAACATTGCCGGTACCAGGCAGGTGTTCGACCGCTGGATGCAGTGGCAGCCGGACGAGGCTGCTTGGAGCGCTTACATCAAGCTCGAGAAGCGGTATGGCGAGTACGACAGGGCGCGTGAGATCTTCCGCAACTTCACCATGGTGCACCCGGAGCCGCGCAACTGGATCAAGTGGGCCAAGTTCGAAGAGGAGAACGGAACGAGCGACCTGGTGCGGGAGGTCTTTGGGGATGCCGTGGAGTCGCTCGGCGACGACTTTGCGGACGAGAAGCTCTTTATCGCATACGCCCGGTTCGAGTCGAAGCTCAAGGAATATGAGCGCGCTCGTGCCATTTACAAATATGCCCTGGATCGCCTTCCCCGGTCCAAGTCGATGGTCCTGCACAAGGCATATACGACGTTCGAGAAACAGTTTGGTGACAAGGATGGCGTTGAGGATGTTGTACTATCCAAGAGAAGGAGACACTACGAGGAGCAGGTCAAAGAAAATCCAAAGAACTACGATGCTTGGTTTGACTACGTGAACCTGGAAGAGACCTCGGGCGATTTCGAAAAGATCCGCGACGTCTACGAGAGGGCTGTTGCCCAAGTTCCACCAACCCAGGAGAAGCGTCACTGGCGGCGGTACATCTTCCTCTGGATCTTCTACGCCATCTGGGAGGAGATGGAGGGCAAGGACATTGAGCGCACGCGGCAGATCTACACTACCTGCTTAAACCTGATACCCCACAAGAAATTCACATTCGCCAAGGTCTGGGTGTTGGCCGCCCAGTTCGAAATCAGGCAAGCCAACCTCGCCGCCGCGAGGAAACTGCTCGGCCGGGCCATCGGCATGTGCCCCAAGGACAGACTATTCAACGGGTACATCGAGCTCGAGCGCAAGCTGTTCGAGTTCGTGCGGTGCCGCACCCTGTACGAAAAGCACATCGAGTACAACGCGGCCAACTGCCAGACCTGGATCAAGTTCGCCGAGCTCGAGCGCGGCCTGGACGACATTGAGCGCGCGAGGGCCATCTTCGAGCTCGCCGTCAACCAGCCCTCGCTCGACATGCCCGAGCTGCTGTGGAAGGCCTACATCGACTTCGAGGAGGAGGAGGGCGAGTACGACAACACGCGCGAGCTGTACGAGCGCCTGCTCGACAAGACGGACCACGTCAAGGTCTGGATAAGCTACGCGCACTTTGAGATCAACCTGCCCGAGGGCGAAGAGGAGGAAGAGGAGGAGGAAGAGAACCGCCCGGTCAGCGACGAGGCCAAGGCCCGCGCGCGGAAAGTGTTTGAGCGCGCGCACAAGCGCATGCGCGACAAGGACCTCAAGGAGGAGCGCGTCGCCCTCCTCAACGCCTGGCTCTCCTTCGAGAACGAGCACGGCAGCCCCGACGAGGTCGAGGGCGTGCGCAAGCAGATGCCCCGCACGGTCAAGAAGCGCCGCCAGCTCGAGGACGACACCTGGGAGGAGTACATGGACTACGTGTTCCCCGCCGACGACCAGCAGGCCAAGAATTTATCCAGCATCATGGCCATGGCGCAGAAGTGGAAGCAGGCCGGCGGCGACTTGTCCTGATGAGATCTCGATGGAAAACTAGGTACACGCGTGTGTATATATGTTATACGTATTATAGCCTGCGCGCTTTTTTCGTCTCATGCCACACCCCAAATACAATGCCCATAATGACGCCCCTTTGGCCCTCTTGTCTCCGCCTTGTTTCTCACCCGCATACACGACTATGGGGGGGAGGGGATGAGAGAAAACCTGATCGTCTCGTCCTAGTGCATGAACTTGAGATCTCACTCCAGTGGGGAAACAATTGGACCGGTGTGGTCTGAAGCTGGCCATCAGCCCTGTGGCGTTCACAGTCTGACTAGCTGACTGCATCCTTGCGGCGGAATTCCATGGCACCTTTGCGGCCCGTCTTACCAACAGCGTTTATGAGGTCTCATTTCCACGCAACGTATTTATGGCAGCTCCGTGGGAAAAGGAGAATGAAGCACAATCAAGAGAAGAGGGTCAGTGGTCAGAGTCGGAAGTGAGACAGGGACAGCTGGCAAGCTCTGGAATGGTGTCTGGTGATGTCATGAGTGAAGAGACGATCCGGATACCGGCAGAGTAGGGCGTTACAGCAGCTGCAGCTAGTCGCACAAAAGGCGGAGGAAAACACACGATAAGCGTCACTGGGTGGTCGGTTGTACAGTTGGTCAAATCACCCCAAATAGCGGGCTTCGTTTTCATATTCATAGAATCGTAACATAATATATCCTTCTCAGTATCCCTCCAAATAAGACGTAGTAGAAAAAAAGCAACTCATATCGTTCTTCGTCAAATCGCCATGAGATACACTCATCAAAAGAAAGCGACAAGCATCGCAAAAAGACAGAAAACTTGTTTGAACCTCCCACGCTGATACCCAAACAAGCAAATAGAAGCAGTACCCCATATCACAAGTCGCATACTTACCCAAAGAAGTGTCTCGGATCTGGTTATCCCCAGCACCAGCCCTCCTGCAAGCGTGCCATGAATCGCGCCGATGCGCTCGCTTGCTCCACCCGCAGCCTGGATCTTTGGCCAACCCCGGGCATGATAGATGATTGATCGCAGGGCCATGATTCAATGTCGTGCTACCTTGAATCCTTGCCATGGCGTTGTGCCGGCAGCCAGACTCCATGCCAAGGCGGGGCCCGGGATGCCGGCAAGGACGGGAACGGACTCTCTTAGCTGGACAGGATTTGCTGTGCCAGACTTCCACTGCTTAATAGCGGCGATCTGCGGGAAAATTATATGTCATTAGTCATTTGTTCTCATGTACTCATATGTAAGTGATGGCGCACAAGGAAGGGAGTGAAACAAGGGGCTATCTGTCGCTTGCCAAAAGGATCAAAACAAAAATGGAAATAAAAAGGAAAAAAAGAACACCCCCATCGCCACACGCAGCACACCAATAACACCCCAGGGAGCCGTATCGGCTCAACCACCCTGTTATAGAAATTAATGATCATCGTGATCTGTTCCCAAACTCCATGCTTATTTTGCACAGGCCACTCTTTTGCTTGCTTGCCTGTTGTCTCAATGCCATCCGTAAATGCAGAAACGCGAGCACCCCGTAGAATAATCTAGGAAATCCAACGGCTTGGCCCAAATACCCCTAAATCAATAAGCACGAGGAGGAAGGGTACTCGCACGTTGTGGACGCTCATATGTGCGAGCCACCTCGTGGTAATAGTAATCTTCCTCGTCTGATTCGGGGTATTGGTGCTGTTGGCCCGAAGACCAATTGTTTGGACTCTGCTGCCGACTTGACGGCGCAGTGCGTTGTTTCCTCGCTTCTATGCGCTTCTGGTGCCGCTCCGCCTTTTCTTTCTTGAATTCATGGCATTCGTGAGTCAACTCCTTGGCCTCCTTGAACTCGCTAATGGCGCCCTTGATGCCCAGTGCAGCGAGGCCAACGGAGGCGGCATCTTGCAGCAGTGCCTTGTTTCTGAGCTTTGCGGCGTCCTCTGTGCTCATCTTCCCCTCTCTCACGGCCACCTGTCGTGCTTCCCTCTTCTCCACACCCTTGTATATAGAATGTGCTGCGTGGATTGTGGCGACGGCTGCTAGGCCTGACATCAACATTGACTTACCTCTCATTTTCTTGTGTTTCTTCTCGTCCTCGTCCGAGTCTCCCAAGTCGGAGTCATAATGGTGGTCGCCGCCGTGGCGAGACCGATAGGACCGGTCCCGGTCATCATAGTAGTCCCGTCCGCGGTTGGAACGGTAATCATCGTCGTACTCATCTGAGTAGCGTCTTTGAGAGCGTCGTGAGCCACGGTCATCAAAGTCATCCTGGGTGTGTCGGCGGTCGTCATCGGTACCGTTCCCGATACCCAGCTTGGCAAGGCTGTTGCGGGCCTTGTCGACGACACTTCGGCTGCGGCTGCGGCGGCGGTCTGGTGAGTCACCACGGCCTCGCGAATCGTCGCTTCCAGCTCGGCTGCGGGATCTGTTCTGGTAGGTGTCGTATGCGGCCTTGGCACCAAAGGCACCCAGGCCAGCTGAAGCAAGAGCGGCAAGTCCGGTTCCGCCACTGCCGCCGTCTCGGCTTGATGATCGTGCTCGTGAGCGCGAACGACTCCTTCCAGTCTTCTTGTCCTCCTCGATGTCGTTCTTGGAACCATTGATGAGACGGTTACCAACAAGACCACCAATAACGGACTCTGCGAGACCGATCTTTCCGTGGTCCTTGTTCTGGGCTGAGTCGATGGTGGCAGCACCAGCAGCGGCGGTCAGGATGCGGCGAGTCTTCTCACCCTTCCAACCACCAGGCTCCTTTGCGACACGGAAGGCCTCGGTGGCACCTGCCAGCAATGAAGCCATGGCAGCCTTCTGCATCTTGTTGCTTCCTGATCGTGGCTCGCCTCCTCGAGTCTTGTCACCGTCACCCTTTCCGGTGAGAGACTTGACGGCAGCGCCGAGACCGGTCGCTGCGATTGCGCTCTCGAGGAAGTTCTTCTGGCCCTTCTTCTCCTTGGTGCTCATGTCGTCGTCAGAGTCGTAGCCGCCACGGTTGAGAATGGCAACGGCTTTCTGGTCCTTCCTGGCCTGCACCTTGTTGTAGTACTCGGCACCCTGGTAGGCAGCAAGTGCGCCAATGCCGGCCAGAGCCACCGAGGCCAGAGGGTTGCGGTGGATCTCGGAAGAGCCCTCTTGTTGGGCCTCGCGGCGGTCATACAGCTCCTTGCCTCCAGCGAGGAGGGCGGCGCCAGCGACGGCAGCAATGATCTTCTCCTGCTTTGACATGGACCTGTGCTTGGGAGCGTGGCGCTCCTCACGGTAGACGCTCATTGTGGTGGAGGTCTTCTTGGAGCGGCGGTCATGGTCACGGCGATAGTCATAGTAGTCGTCGTCATCATCATAGTAGTTGGGCTCAGCGGATCTGGTGCGACGAATGTCGCGAGCCTGGGGAGGAGGGAATTCGCGACGCACTTCCTCAATTGAGAGGTCGCTGGACTCGCGGGCGCGGGGTACTAGATCCCGGGAATATGTTCTGGTGTATTCGGCGCGCGAGTCGGCATAACGAGGGTCTACTCGTTCTTCCCTTCGCTCTTCTCTAACGTAAGTCCGCGGGGGTTCCCGCTCGTACCCGTAGCTGGACATCGGGCAGGATGTGTTGGAGGGGTAGAAAGTAAGGAAAAATGTATATGTGGTGTGAGGTGAGGTCACACAATTGGATGAGATGGTGGTTTGGATATGTAGGTTAGATGGGCTTCTCAGTCGGCCGTTGCGAGTGAGACTGTGGTGTTTGGCTGGTCAAAGTTGTTGTTTGGTGAAAGAAGGATCAGAGAAAAATCGCGGGGATCACAAGATACTTAGAAGATGGAAAGAAGAAAAACGAACCACCATCTGGCACCGGCAGGGCGAAAGGCGATCTGGTTTGGGGATGCCTGATCCTTGCTGGTGGGCCGGTTAGCAATGGGCAGTTAGCGTCTGCAGGTGGGTGCTGACACTGGCAAGGACGTCACGGTGCGGAGCTTTTGGCGAATAACGCTGGAAGGCGAGGCCATGTACCTGTTAAGCTGGCGGCGGGAGTCGAGATAGCACTCCTGACTACTTCATATGTATCAGCCTGTGCGGGCCAACAGCCGGTTGAGCTGGGCGATACGCCTGGCAATGAACCATCAGCCGGCGGGCATGGACGGAGCTGGAGCCTCAGGCGCTGCAACACCGATGGAACACAACGGTGGTGGGTGGCCAGTAAGCGAGGTACCTACTGCGAACCTCTAAGGGAACATCCACGATACCTCACCGACGAGACACTGCTACAGCATGCACCATAGCGAGAGCCCAGTGTCTCGCTCTCGGTAGAAGACAGGGCTGCTAGACAGCCCCGAGCACAGCCCAACTAGGAGAGACCTTGCGCATCCATGGGACAGCCCAGTCCCCTTGGCTGGAGCGGGGCACGAAGACGTAATGTCCCTAATGCAAGAGACAGGCGCCCCTCCAGCCAGAGCGGGAGACCACAAGGCGACGAGAGAATAGAGGGGTCGAGCCCAACCAGCTGCCAAAGCCCCCTCTGCGTCTCCGCCCAACGTGCAACCTTGCAGCTGGTTGTTTGCGCAGCCGTTTGCCCTGCTCTCCCAAGCCCTCGGAGACTCCGGTTCCCAGCCAAGACAGGTGATGTGATGCCATCTAAGCCGTGCGCTGCCCTCGAGCACTGCCACCTCCGAGACCGATGTACCGAAGAAGCCAGCGCCACCCGGGCGCAGAGGCCAAGAGATGGATGATGGGTGATGGGTGTCTACCAGCCACGAAACAGAGGTGAGGTTGGGGATCATGCCCGATTGGAACTTTCTGCACATCATTCCTCCAGAATTACGCCCCGACTGGGCATGCTATTCCACACTCGACTAGCATTCCGGGCGGCCAGACCCAGGCCAAACTCTCGCTGACTAGAACAATGAGGAGCCATTGTCCTTCTGACCACAGAATTAATTAAGGTGTCGCCTGGAGTGGGTGGGCCCCCATACATCTCGTGCGCCAGATTAGTGTCATGGCCTCATCCGTCACATCAACCGTTGGACTTCGATATGGTTTGGCCTAGACCCAGCACCCGCATTTGCCTTCTCAAGCGGCCGAGGACTGACTTGCATACGCGAGTTCCTCCTACATGCGGCACCCGCCTGCTCTTGAAGGATGCGACTATCTAAATCCGCTATATTCACACATGCATGGTAGCGCTACTACAATATGCAATCACGGGTTCAAGGCAGAAGGCACTGTACCTGCAAAGACTCGCTTCTAGTGCTCACGAGTACAGTGACAAGAAGACAGGTATCCATCCATCTTACGCCGTTGCCTCTGCAATGAGTCTGGCAGCCTTCCCAGTCAGTGACGTCACCCGCGGACTCCGCCCTGCCCACTCTTAATTGGCACGAGATAGAGTGAGGCTTGGCTTCACCTGAGCAAATCACCTACCCTAGGCAATGCTTTACAGAGTACCACTCAAGCGACTGACATAAAACATGGCATACTTAGAACCTCCAGTGTTGAGTTTAATCACAATATCGAAACAATTAATAGGTAATAAATATGATATCGAGCTAAAGATTGTAGAAGATAACCTGTGATTCTCTTTCTTCTTATTGCGTTTATTATTTATCATTGATAAGAAAATGAGGTCCCCGACTTGTGTGACAAAGCTTTGGTGTTCCATGTTCTATGTCAGTCGCTTGTCACTATCGTAAATGCAAAAGGCATAAAGACAGATCTCCTCCTCAAAAGACCACATATCCCCCATCTAAAAGTAGAATGGCCCAGCCGGCCCGCGAGCTTGAACGTCGCAGGTGTCAGCCATCGACATCCTACGTGATCGATCCCGAGCGGAAGCGGGGCCTTGCCGCACGGCACTGATCCTAAAAGTAACTGACAATGACAGGACCCTGTGCCACTTCCAGACAGCATCGCCAACCAATCTACCAACTCTAGTGACACTATCCAGGTCCCCAAGCTAAACTATTCATCCACGGTCCATCACGGTCCTCTCTGTCTACCCGGAGCGGCCCCAGACTCTCCCGCTTCCCCAAATAACCACCCTGGCTCACTCCCCCTTGGACCCTTAACCTACCACTCGTAGCCCTCGCAACCCCCCCAAGTCACCAATATCCTAGATCCCACCCCAGTGAGGGATCGGACCTGAATCCTTCCCAGCATTGCGACGAAACAAGGGTGACACCTTCGCACCATGCCGACATTTCTAAATGAGGCCTCCAAGCTGCTCGTGTTGCTAATTCCGTGCCTGCAAGAGTCGAGAACGAGGGAGGGGTCATGCAAGTAAACGAACCCCCGTCCCGTTCCGCCCCTGGTTGGCTCGCCTCCCATGATTAGGGATCTGCCATCTAAGAACAAGCATCCAAGGAGATCAATGGTCAAAATTGATTCTCGTGGGAGGCTACCCTGCAGATAGATAAAGTCATCAAAAATCAATCATACCTACATACCAAGTCACTCACGTTCTCACAAAGGAAGCCGCGTTTGCACAGGTCCAGTCTCCTCGCCAAAGCGAATTCTTGCTTGTTTTTTTCTTTTTCTTCTTTTTCCTCTTCCCCCCATTGTCTGTCGTTTTGATATATAACTATTGTACAAGTTTTTTTGAAGCCCAACCGTCCGCCATGTAAATGGATATAGGCCACTCTACGCAAAGAGTTAAATAAGATGAGATGAAAAGTCAGACCAATCTGAACAAACAGGCCACGGCCGGGAATTCAAGAACAAGAGGCCTCCGAAGAAGCAGGACGTCTTGCTCCAAATGCAAGTTGAAATTGCTGCCCAAGTGGCATGCAGATTTCCCCCTCCTCTTAGAAACCGTCCCGGTCGTTGTCGGGCCCCCACACGCACATGCCCCTCTTCGTAACCCTAATCAAAAGAAATCCAGGTAGAGTTGGGCTCTCACCACCGGTATCAGGTATGGAGACGGTTGGATTTCTCGGAAAAGACAGTAGGATCAGCGGCTGACCTACAGCGGAAGATGCGGGTCCGGTCATTGTTTGTTTTCTCAAGTGTCAAGAACCACAATCATTAAAATCGCGACCAGAGGCGGCGTTCAAGCCAGGGAACTTCCTCGGTGTTGGTACCATGCACTGCGTTTGTTCGGTATAAGTCGTGTGTCTATTATGCTGACGTTGGATCGACATTCGGCCATCCGTCTGTCCAATGACATACTCCCTCGCGGGCAAGATACAGAAATAACTTTTAACTCCTGGGCGCACCAGTTTTTCCACTGATCGAAATATGCCACACAAAATCAATCAGAGTTGTTATCACCAGTTCGCCCTCCCGCCCACCAAGGATGTGACGTGCTATCACATGGCCTTCTTGTCTCTCGTTGGTCAAGCTGATGATTCCGAAACTCCGTTTGGACGGCCAGCATCACTTTGACCCTGGCGTAATATAAAGGTGACCAAATCTCATGATCCATCACCGCGCTGATGATTATGCGCACGAGTGTTCATGCGCAAGGATTGAAAGACCCAATTTTAAAAGCAACCAGCGCGCCCTCGTTATCACCGTCCCTTTTGAACCAAAATGAGTTGTAGGTCCCTGCCCAAAAAAAAGCAAAAAAAATCAAAGATCAAAAATCACACCCCTCCCGAATATGCACCGAAAATGCAGTGTTTGTCCTGTCGAGGCCTCGACATGCGTTTCGTTGACGCTTGTTATCATATACTATACGCCAAGCATCCTGGTGCTGTGGAGAGAGTTGATGCAAGTTGCTGTAGGAACCAGATGCATGTGAGAGACTAAACGGCCTCTCATCTCTCAGTACATTAAAAAAGAAAACCAAGCTTGGTTGTTTTAAGCCTCACAACACGATCAACTTCAAATCAAGCAGAGTTGAGATTGACCGAGGTCACTCAGGTATCAGCAGATCATTTCAAGATCTGGGCTTCCCATTCGTTTCACATCTTTCATATCGCCATAACTCGGTACGCCGGAAAGTGGAAATGTTTGTTTATTCTTGAGAGTGGACACCGTTAGGCAGACCATTCACAGCTGCCGGGACGAAATGGCCATTGGTGAGGCCAGACTGAACGTCAAGGTTGACTTGCTCTTCACCACCGAATGAAGGGGCGAAGTCGGGCACATCAGCGGACAGCGAGCTGTTGACGCCATGGCTGGCGCCGTTGCCGTTAGGAAGACCATTGAATCCCTTAATTGACTGATCATCCACTACTGGCAAGCCCTGGGCCGGGAAACCATGGGGCGAAGGCATGCCATAGGGAACCGGGGGGACACCATTGTACTGAGGGTTATAGTTATAGCTTCTGCTCTTATACGTGAGGTGTTGTGGGCCGTGGTTGCGGGCAAGCTCATCACGTTCTTCCAAGGGGAGGACGAAGCTGGCCCAGCCGTGTCGGCGACGCACTCGCTCACAGTCGTCTTCGCCAATAACAAAGTCGATTTCGTTCACCTCCTCACACACGCTGCGGATCAAAGAGGTATCAGGAGACAACTCTCGCATGCGCTTGAAGGCAGTAATGAACAGCAGAGGAACAAAACCCTGAGAGTCCATGCGTCGACGGAGGTACATGTCCTTGCAGAGGTTTTCAATCGAGAAGTAATACTCGATCTGGCTTCGTAGCATAGAAACCACCATGCTATCCCAGTATGGCGGTTGCTGGAAGGGAACGGCCGACATGGGCTGCACGGGGTACTCGTATGCAGGAGCAGGGTACTGAGTCTGTACTGGGGCAGGCCTGGTAGCACCATTTGGCAGAGACGCCCGATGCCAGTTGTTGCCGTTTCGTGCGCCACGGCCACCTCTTTGAGCGGCGGGGACAAAAGTCTGGCTATGCGCACCTTGCCTGGTAGGTGGGCTGTAGTGGCCTTGTGACCTAGAAGCAACTGGGACTTGTCCTTGGAAGGAGGCTGCCGAAGCGCTGTGCTGATGTTGGGCGTGAGGGTTGACAGCATGGTGGCCAGCACGACCACGGAAGCCACCTCGGCCCCGCTCACTGCGGCCTTCTCGGCTAATGTGTGTTTGTTCCTAAATTGTGATGTTAGAAAAAGACATACTATGAACGGACCAAGTTCCGTGGCGAGGGTGTTGTCCATGTAGATTCTGTTCTGGTTGGAAACTCACATTTTGTTGGCCGGGGGCATCCTTGGCCTTCTCAGGTCCACCACTCAGGGTGTGCCTTCTCTGCTCGCTCCGGTTGGCAACGCCTTCGCCAGATGGGCGCTTGGAGGGAGGGGGGACAACGGCGGCGCGGTTGGGAGCATTCACTGCTTCCTTCGACTTGTCCTTGGGCTCGTTGGCCTTGGTCACAACGGCGCTTCCCTTCTCTGCGGGCTGCGCACTGGTAGTAGCCCTTCCGCCGCTGGCACCCTTGGCACCGCCGCGAGGCTTGGTCCCTCGGATAGGAGGAAGCTGTGTCTCGAAGTTGACAGTAGGAACGTAGTCATAGGCCACCCACTCTTTCTTCGATCGAGCCTGTTTGGACTGGGCACTCTCATCCTGAGCCTCCTTGTCAGAACGCTCAGTCTTGGTATCTGTAGATTTCTTTTTATCTTCCTTGATAGCGGTCTCGACTGTGGGCCAAAGGGCTGCGTCTTGTACGGGAGGTGGTACGACGCTCTTGGCTTCCTTGGTAGCCACCCTTGAGCCACGGCTGCCATTTCGCTCGACTCTTGAGCTTTCGTTGACTTTTTCTTGAAGCTTGGCACCGTTCACATCGGGAACGGCTGCCCGGGCATCTTCAGTTGGCTTTGAAGCCGCTTCAGTAGATTCACCATCCGTAGGCTTAGTCTTGGCAAGTTGTGCCTCCTTACGCTGGTGCCAAATATTTACAGATGGGATCGGCGCTTCGGAGAGTTCGACCTTTGGCTGTTCTGGTTCTTGCTCCGTTTCCTGCTCTTGGGCAGTATTTGACTCGCCAGATTGCTTCTCTGCGGTCTTGCCCTTCTTTCCCTTCCGAGGTCGGCGAGACTCTTGTTCGTCAACTGAGCGTGTCGTGGTACTTGAGGATCGGGTTCCCCTATCATTCCGCCTCCACGGGCGTTCTAGACGACCGAGCTCCTCATCCTTTTTTGAGTCGGTACTTCTTCCTTGGGTAGACTCTGCGTGAGCCTCGCTGTCTGGAGCGGAAACGCTCTCGTTATCCAGCTTGTCTTGGCTAGTTGCCTGGGCATCTACGCTCGAAATCGAAGATGGGACATCTGGCAAGCTCTCCGTTGTTGAGGTGGCGTTGTCAGACGAGGCAGCAGCAGCTGCAATTTCGTTCTGGCCATTCGTAGATGGCTGTTGGGTTGTAGGACCGCCTTGTCCTTTGGCGGCTTGCGCATAGGAAAACGACGATGCAGTCGCCATCGTGAGATTCTAAGTCGTCAAGACTGGAGTAAATCGAAAACTCGGTTCGTTCGATTTGCGTCCTAACGCTAGGTGTGCTCTCAAAGGCGCCGGTTACAGGGCCTCGAGTGCCACCCGAAAGGATATTGCTGACAATCCGAAAATGTAGGCTGACGATCAGAAAGGAGGAAAATCGACGCGTTCGGGATTTCGGAGAGATCAGGCGAAACGGAGAAGGAAATCCGAGGGTAAAAAAAGAGTTCGAGATTCGTTCCGAGTACTGAAAGTCGAAACGAACGTCTGTTCGGCTAAGAGCTCGAGTGCCCTGGGTCGGGTTTCGAGCTCAAGCCGCGATACAGAGTCAATCGGAGACGGCGGCGTACAAAGAATTCGAGTGCCTCGTTGGATATACGCTCGGACAAACGGCTTTATGGAAATGGAGACGTTGTTCGGAGGAGGGGGAATAACTGGATTCACTCAAAGGACGGAGGAAACAGTGATTCGCGTGTGGACGCTTGGTCAAAAAGTAGGCTGTGTTGTGTGGTGGTTATGCTCACTTTCTCTTGTCCTTACGCAGGCCAAAAAAAACCCAACCAGAAATACCAGGCGAAGTCGGGAGAGTGCTGCCTGACAAACCAGGGAGGCTCTGGACCGAGGTGATGCAATAAAAAAAAGAAAACCAAATCGCACACCCAAAATGTTGAAGCGCAACACAGATGCGACGTAGCACTTTGAGGCAAACCACAACGCAATCCTGAGAATTGGCCGGTTTAAGACGTCTTTGGAAGGGACGATATGGTGAAAAGGTGGGAGAGACTTTGGGGCAAATGAAAGTCGGAGGTTATTTTTGCGTTGTGTGAACAAATAAATTTTTTTTCTTAGACGGCCTTTTCCCCTCTTACTCTGCCTACTGACATCCAGCGGGCAGAAGAGCTTCCCCGTTAGCAGTGGAGAGCCTGCCGAGGCCAGGCACCACTTCCCAGGTATCTTTCCAGTGGCCGACGCGTGGGACGGTACCTACGGCGGGCTAGGAGCCAGGCGTTGGGTGCGGATAGCGAGGTGGTCCGGCGGAATGAAGGCACTGTCAGAGGTGGAACGCTCGGTATCTTCTGGGTCATCAGGGCACCTTTCGGGGGACAGGGTAGCGCTGGCTCTGGATTTTCAGGCCCCGTTCTTGCTTTTTTTTTGGCGCACTTCCATGGGCAGCAGGTGGGGATGCGCGAATATGAATCGGGGGGGAGCGGCCTGGAGGCACCTACCTAGTGCGAGGTTGCTGGAGTGTTTTATGCCCTGATGGTCCGCTGCCGGCGTGGATGAGGGTCAGTTAGGCCAGCAAAACTCATCCGTGTCACTGACACAGGAGCACATCAGGCTTGTCTCAGAAAGAGGGCAGTAGGACCAGCATTAGGGCTCATCAGCATCGTCACTGTCTACAGGTACCTACTTTCCCGGCAGATCGAATCGAGGGCCCGACGCTGGTCGATTGGGCTGGTGTTCCTGGGCTACCCTACCCGGGCTTTCCTCTGCCCCTCCATGGTTACACTATGACGATGTTTGCCTGGCCTCTCCAGGTCTGCCCAATCAATCCCTGGCGCCTGTTGTGCGCTGATGGAAAGCGGTAGTAATAGTAACCAGCGCAGCCCCATTGGACCCTATGTGTGCGCTAGACCTAGCTAAGGAGGACCGCACACGACTTGAACGAGTTTCATGGTTGATAAAAGTCGTGGAACTCGAACCGAATGCGTGTTTTCAAGCATTCGCCCATAGGTACTATGTATAACCATCAGAGCATTATGGAGCTGCCTAGGCTGCACGTGCTATGAGGGTTGAAAATACATAAGCTTTTGGTACGCGACCGAGGATGACCGGTGGTCTTATTGTATCCATGCCAATAAAGCGATGACAGTCAGAATGCGCCGCCAGGGCCTGCGAGACATCAAGGGAACTTCCGAAGCAATTTCACTTTTGCTGCCAAGCTCACTGGTCGTGAATCCTGGCTCCCCTGCCATGCCACGAGAGACATGGGCAACCTTAGCCCTGAAGTTCAGCGACAAGCAGGGAACCCCTCCCGATTACATAGCAATGCGTATTACCGGTCGAAATATTTCCACATCGACATGAGCGGCCCAGCTGCTTGCTTGCTGCCTAACAGGATGGACAATGTTTGTTCTTGTTCTTTAGTCAACCGTGTACTTCTCTATCTACCCGGGTACCTAAGCAAGTGGATGATAAGAGAAATGAGATACCTAATGGAAGAGGGATTATAAATCGACCAGTTTCTGCAATGAATACAGGAATTCAGCAGCTTAAAACGAAACAAAGCGTTAACATCTACCCTATGATCTATGAAGTATGTATTATTAGTACTCAATGATTTGATAATATCGATAATAAGCAGCCTAATGTTTGAGTGTCTCAATTTCAATGTCACCCACTTGCTAAGATAGGGCAATAAGTCATAAAACCGTACCTAGCAATGTAAGTACTCGGACCTGATTCAGTTGCGATACAACAGGTACCACAAGTAGTGGGTACGACAATGTCAGACAGGCAGGCTGTCTCTGACGCCCTCCTAGGGAAACTCTGTATTAACAACATGTTGGTCTCTTCCAAGACGCCGTGAGTCGAGGCGATCAATTGCTGTCTTGGGTTTACACTCGTGCATACGCAAAAGGCTACAGGGCGTGGGGCACAAGATTCACTCCATTCCATACCCGAGTGCTACCATTTCAACAGCACGCTGGATACGGAAACAGGACTCTTAATCCCAGGTGACGCCGGAGGAAACTCCGCGAGACACCCCGTCTTGTGTTACGAGCTGCACGCCCTAAATCCCAGCCGGGCCTGGCATGAATGAGTGTGCCTTCCATGCTGAATCTTGGTTGAAAGAGGGGAAGAGTTTCTGCATGAAAGGTCAAAACAGCCCCACCTGGCGTTGGATATGCCGATTCCCAAGTCCCCCAAACCGGAGGGTTTACTATTGGATAATCTAGCCAAGATCCCCCTCCCGGGCGGTTGTTTCCCGGCTTGCGGTTGGAGGAGGGGACGCCCTTGATTTCTTCCTCCAACGTCCGGATGAGGGCATGCTCAAATCTACACCGCTTTCTTCTTGAGTCAGTGAGGTAGGAGGGCGACGGGTGTGTTCACTCATGAGTCCCATTCACGGCGCACCCCTCTTCCTAGCATGCCTTTAGGTTTCGATGATGCAACCAACATACCTTTCTCTTCAAACGTCGAGTGGAGTTGTGGGAATAGCATGATTAAAAGGGCAGAAGCAAAACCACCTTGTTGCATTTCGCCGCGATAAGCCACAGGAAATGCCAGCCTGACCTTGTTCATGACTCAAAATGATCATACACGCTATGGAACCTTTTCTACAGAGTATACTGTACATGTTCTTACAATGAAAAGATACAAGTCAAAATGGTAGGAACATGGGTCAAACTCAACCACTCATCCAGGCAGTGGCCTGCCTTGCTCCGTATGATGTAGCGAAGCGGAGACCAGTTGAGCCCATGGGGAAATAACTGACCAAGTACCAGACTAGACACACAATCTGAACAATAGCCGCCAGTAAAGTAAGGATCGTGCTGTGCAACTATCACCATGAAGTTAGACGGAGAATCCAGGCATGAAAACACCTGCCCGCCTAGAGTAGACTGGCGGTCAGGGAAGGGTGCTCTCTTACCTTGATAGCAAACACCATGGTCATGATGATGGATCCAAAGTATGCTACAGTAAACGGGATTCGAGGACCCGAGAAGAGATGGTAGAGGTAATTCATCGGTCCCATCACAGCAGCAAAGGAACCCAAGAAAAGCGCCGAACCCATAGACCACCTGCGATAACCATGAGCTTTCTGAATAATGATACAGGAGATGTGGGTAGTAAGGAAACGGGGTTGATGTCACGGTCTGGGTTCGGGGTGTCATGCGCGCAACCGTGGATCACATGGGAGATGGGAAAGTGGTCGGCACTAGTAAAATGCCCATATCTTTTGGTAGCACTTACAAGATCACGAATTTTCGCGGTCCCATCGTCGCCAACACGGGAAACAGGGTAAAACATATGACGAAACATGCCAGGGCACCAAGGTTGCAGCCCGCAAAGATCATCAAGCGATCCCACCGACTCACTGCGATTCAGGTCAGTCATACCGCGCTCCGAGCCGATCAAGTCAAGGACATGCATCACATGCATCATCTAGGGGCAGGCTAAGATGCAATGCAGTGGCCCGATGCAGGGGACCCGAGAGACATCTGGGCTGAGAGACAAGGTTAACTTACGAGCGAACCAGCCCTCTTCTTCTTCGCGGCGTGTGGGAGCTGGAAGAGGAGCTCCGGGCTCAGCTGTGGGTAAACTCATGTAGCCTGAATCTCCAAACGGGTTCATATTTCGGATAGACGCCATGAAACCGGTGGGTTGAGGAGCCGTCGCGACAGGCTCATTGTCACGACGACTCCAGCCCAGGGAGTTGAAAGACTCGCGGAGAGATGCAGAAGCCATGGTCGAGATCGAGTATGAAGATAAGTTGTGCGCACACGTAGAGGGAAGGAACCAAAATGGATCCTGCGAGGCCAAGAAAGAGTATTAAGTCGACGGACGGGTCCTTGGAAATGGAGGGGCGGCAGAGAAGGGAGGCGCAGAGACGTGACGCTGGCTGGTGGAATCGACTGGCTGCTCTACCCGGTTAGCTGCATGGTCAGTCGCAAGTTCATCTGCCTGGCAACCGGAAAGGACTATCGAGGCCAGAGACAAGATCGAGAATGTCCTGAATCCGGTTCTGCTTCAACGGGTGTGAAGGGGGGTGTTTCGGTTTATGACGCCACACCGGGTAGTATGGGAGAGGCTTACCAGACAGCCGCGTGAGAGAACGTGTTCAACTAGGGGGGGAGGCTATGTCAACGAAGGGGCACAGGTCGGTCGTGACCGCGGCATCCGCAGCGAAAATGGACGGGAGTGGGCGGGAGCCTGGCGCCTCTGGGCAGAGATATGAATAGGTCGAGAGCTATTGTCGCAACGAAGCTAGCTGTTGCTACAATGAGGTAAAGGCGGTAGGGGGATGGTTGCTGACTAGATGGTGGTGACTGGAGAGAGGACCTTGGCGTTGGATGCTAGAGAAGGTGTGGTTGAATTCTACGGTGGAGCCGGAGTCGTGGAAACATGGCCACATGATTGGCGGTGCCGCGCGCTCCAGCAGGTGCTCGTAGCGCTTCACTGCGCAAGCTCACCCCCACTGTGGGAGCTTCACAGCAGTTCGGAGGTTCGGAGCCGGCAGACTACGATATAGAGCTCCCATCCTTGCTTGGCTACAGAGCAAGCTGCATGATGATGGGCGCATTCCCTGCCGTCGCTGGGCGATCCTGGCCCGAATGGTGCCCACCAAGGTCTGGGCCGCGACGCCATCCTGGCAGAGCAGAGGTCAGTTTATTTACAACGTAGTAGCGTCCATGGGTGGGCGGTAGTAGGTCGCATCATCATGCGAGGCTAAGAGATACCTACCTCACTTGGAGGGTCGCAGACGACGAGGCAGCCAGCCGGATCGAGAGGATTAGGCAGCGGGTGCGCGTTGCTGCGAGCTGCGCAAATGAGTGGTCAAAGTGGACGGCCGCGTGGCTCAAGGCTGATGAAGGTGTCCTTCATAGCCCAGTCGCGGGCCTCTCCCATGACCCGTTTTCCGCGCGGGAAGTGGAAGAAGACATGATCCATATCTGCCTCCACGCCGATAGTAGCTGGAGATGCACGATCCAGCCTGGTTCTCCTGGGACCAGGCTCGATCTTGGGCTGTGGCCCATGGTCATGAAATCCACCATCAGGCTTGGTGTGTCTTAAATCCGTAGTCACGTTCAGGAAGATGCACACCCTCCTTCTCCTAGATGGAGGTGAGGTGTGAGCCTTTCAAATGGGGCCGTCATTGCTCAGAGAGAGAGGAGTCAGAAGACGAGCTACAAGTACACACAGAGCTTGGGCAGAACAGATGATACAGCAAAGCCTCCGCTCCCCACGACAATTGTGGCCGCACGCAGCAGCCGCAGAGGCAGGTATAAATTGAATGCACCGCCATGTAGGCCGCCCGAAGATCGTTCGTATACTTCCCCCTTTCTTGATTGATGCACGTCAACACCTCAGACCAACGCCCTGCCATCGCATCTTGCCTACGCGCTTACTCACAGACTGCGACTAAATTAGTGCCTGGTTATCATCTGCACAACTGGATGACAGCTTACCTGACCTGGCCTGATCTTGAGTACTTCTCTCCCGCTCTTACCTGCCAGTGTCTGGAATAGCCAGAGTCATCCGTGTGTGCGACCTCGCGACCGAAATCCACAACGCCACACCGTCCGCGTTCTCTCAGCTGTTGTCTCCCAAATATACATATATACATACCTAGGGTTAATACGGGCAGCCATTGCGGTTGCGCTAAGAAGTGGGCAGGGCCTGATTACATCACTGCCCGCATCAGTTGTCAGGGTACCACACCTCAGCTCCCGGCAGGTATCAGTACATGTACCTCTGGCCAACCCTCATCCCACCTCACTTCGCAGGTACCTTGGCTGTACCTAGCTGGTTGGTCCCTCCCTTCACCCCGCCTTCCTGGCCCCAAGCCAACCCGAATGGGGCCCGCCCAGGCAGCCTCTCAAGAGTGTCCGTGTTTTAACTGTACAGCAAAAGGCACTTTCCGGCAAACCTTCTCACCAACCAACCACGGCTGCTTTGCTCCCTCCATGACAAGCCCAGGGCAGAATCAATATCTCATCCGTATTAAGACACTCGAGTTCTCGATCAAGCAGCATAGCCTCCAACCTCGCCTACTCCTGCCTTCCCGCCAAACCACCACCAGGCCCAGACCAAAGCGCCTGAAACCCTCTTCTCCACCATTCCAGCTGGACTCGACAAACCTCTCCAGACAGTATCAGTGCGTCTTGTTAGTGGCGAGCTCGCCGTCACCGCCTTTGTCCATCATTCTCTCCACATAATTCACTTCATTTATTATCAACCGACAGCTCATCCTCGGCCAGCGGCTCCCTCGCACCACTGAGCGTGTGCGTGTGTGTGTGTGCGGGCGACCTCAGCTCCCCTATAGTTGACCTGTCGTTTTTTGTCCCCTTTCTGTTATTTTGCGCATCCGGTGCTGCACACCTTCCTGCTCAAGGGCGCACATTTCTCTGGTGAGTTCCCGGCTGTTGATTGGGCCCTGCAATTCCTCTTTTCCTACCGTACTTTACGCTTCCATACCCTGGCTGGCGTCTGACAGAGACCCTCCTCCCTCCCCCAGACCCAAGACCCATCTCTACGTTGCATACAAGTTGCCCAGTTCCCCCTCCAATAGTCAGGCTTGGCTTCGGATCGCCGACTAACAAATAATTAATACCTAAAGACGACGCACACTCAACCTCCCTCCACCACCCCTTACCCTGGGCATCTGCTCGCAGTCCACCACCAGACTCGCCCCTCACCACCAGTTATTTATTTGCTTGCACCGACTCGGCTCCCAAGCTCCCGCCAGTAACTCGTCAAGATTAGGTGCCGGACAGCAGGCCTATTCCCTGAGCGCACCCATTCCCACACAACCAACGACCACCACCCCAACCGAGCCTTGCGACGACAATAAACTTACCCCTCCGACGTCGCACTCGCAGTCATCTCTTCCTCTTTGTCACAACACATCGCGAGATCAGGTTGATGGACACGACAGACGATCTGTTTCGTTTCCCCTGACAGCGCATTACGTCCAGGTATGTTTTGTCATTGTTTTAGCCCGCTTTCCCCTTCGCTGCGTCCCTCCCTTGGGGTCCGGATTGCACCCGCACTGTGCCGGATTACCATTGGAGGGACCGCCTCTGCGATGCACCGCCTCTTTCACCTCGCCAGGATATTGGAATGTCGCACAGAGTTCGACTGACAAAGCCTCTCAAGACCCTTAGGTGTACGATCTTTCGGCCATACACCTGCCTGCGAAACATAAAGTGATTTCGGCCGTTGTTTTCACCCAAATACGAACACACCCACTCGTTCCGCCAGATAACACCTAGCTGGGTTCAAGATGGCCCAACACACAACCTTCGGAGCCTTTGGCTCTACCCAGAACGGGGGCAGTATTGACCCCAACGACCTTGCAATGGGTGGCGGCTACTCCCATGCATACAACGATAACTTCAACTCCCACTCGAATTCCGGAGGTGGCTCAAATGCCTTCGCAACTGGCTCCGCTCTAATTGACGACGAGGATCTGCTCGATGGCCTTGGCTCCGACCGTCCTCACGGCCTGCAGTCGAATGGACAAGACTTCTCAAACATGAACATGGGCTTTTCTCAGGATGCCTATCAGGCCCATCATCGGTCTGGATTGCGGTTGGACGCGAACCAAGTCAATGGGTTCTCCAGCACACCAGACGGTGACCCCATTCCGAGCCCATACACAACAGGTTTTCACTCGAATTTCCGCCCCGTGCAAAATAGCACATCGCTTGGAACCTCCCTGCACTCTCCTCTGTCATACTCCGGCTCCCCTCTGACCGTCGGTGATATGGGACCGGATGGAAATGACCAAAACTACATGAACTCTAGTGCCAGAGCACGCATGTCACAGCAGATGCAGCGGAAAGCTTCCAATCCGCGCAGCCCCATGACTCCCAAGACAAATGCCATGCACGGCATGTCCCTTGGATCCCATGAGTCTCCTAACTTTGGCCCTCAGTCCATCCGGACCGTGGGCAACCACGAGAAATCACCATCGGGGCAGTGGCTCCAGACCCCAACCGGCAGTTACCCTGCTTCATACAACTCGGGCTTCTCGTCTCCCATGCAACAGCAAGCTATGGTCCCTCCCATCGATGAGGTCATGACAAAGGGAGGCACTTCGATGCCTGCAAAGCTCGGCACGAATAACAATGCCATGTCTTCTCAGGAGGCCAAGAGAAAGCGCAGAAGGGAATCTCACAATCTAGTAGAGCGGAGGCGTCGCGACAACATCAATGAGAGGATCCAAGATCTTAGTAGACTTGTCCCAACGCATCGCCTCGAAGATGAGAAGATTAGAAAGCTCATCCAGAACGGAACACCACTCTCACCCACTCTCACTGGCATTTCAAGTCCCTCCCAGGCCACATCTGGACTGGCTGGCCCCGGCGCACGGAGGGCAGCCGGTGGGAACGCTGGTAATATTACTACAGGACTACCAATCGAAGAGAAAGACAAGGGCCCAAACAAGGGCGATATCCTCAACGGGTCTGTTAGCTGGACTCGTGATCTCATGTGGATGCTCCATCTCAAACTTCAACAGCATGAGGAGCTTATGAATACCATTGCTGAACTTGGTGGTCAATTTCCCTTTGAGGTCACGGAGGATGAGCGTCGTATGCAGTCTGAATTAATAGACGCTATCAACAAAAACGAAGCTGGTACCTTCTCATACTCTCGCACTCAAGGTTCTGGCCTTCGCGTTCCTCACCACACCGACTATAGGGGCAACCCAGCCGGTGAAGGCGGTTTGGATTCTCTTGGTATTACACCACCAGATAACAATGGCTCCGGTCTCCCCGGGGACCTTGGAGATACAAACCAATTCTGGCATGACCCTGATGATGATGGCAACGGCAATCTCAACTTCAAGGGTGATGACGAGTACGATATGGACTTAACTCAATAGCCCTTCCGTCATATCACTATTTTGGCATTAGATCTGCGTCATCTTATTATGATGTTTATTTTTGTTATTATTATCTACCGATACACTACTCATTTTGAGGCTTTCGGGTTCATCACAGCAACTTTGCACTGTTTCTGGGATCGGCTGTCACTTCTTTTCAGGCGTTTGGTCTCTCTTACAATCAAGCTCAGATGATGACGGGTTCAGTTTCAAGATGGGAGCATCAAGCATCTTAGTATCGGTATAATACACATGTCGAGACATGGTCCCCCAGCGCGCCTGCACTCAGACGTCCGCAAAGGGCAGTCCCTTTTATCATTTCTCACATCTTTCTGCTTTCGTCGGTTCTCTTTTTTGGTTTTTCTCATTTCTTTCCCCTCGGCGATACCTCGAGGCTCTTATAAGGGGAGAGAGCCATGGTTTCCTTTTTCTTTTCTATTTCTCGTTTTCTCACTTCACTCTATGGTCTTCTTTTGCGGTCCTTCGAATTCATCCCGTTATTCTAGTTTGTGTTTTTTTTAAGTTTGTTTCTCGGTGTGGGAGTGACCGGAGTTGTTTACACACACGATTGGGTTTGTCTTCGCGTTCTGGCATCTTTCCTTTCTCGCATTGGTATTCTCATTATTATCGGTTTTCTGTTAGTTAGTGCGGACCTCATTGGAGGTCCCGATCAATATCCGAATATTTGTCTTATCTTTCTATAGAACCAGCATTGGTGAAGTTCGTGTATAGAAGCGATCTATGTCTGATAATACTATATATTTACCAGGCACAAGCGGTTTTTGACATGGTTGAGGGAACAGCCACCAGCGGCTGCGGATTGTCAGGCTCAGAACATAATCTCTGAAACCATGGTAGCTTGCGACTCAATATACCCAATGATCTCTTCCGAACACGCTCTGCCTTGCCATTCAAATATTGTGCTACTTATTGTGGGGTCTGTGGCCAGTATTATCGGATTATCAAGGGTTAAGAATAACCTCTAGAGAGACAATAAACTAGATGTTCTCAATGTATATTGTTTCTGAATGATTTGGTGGTGGCTTATCCGTGATGATCTTCATCACCTCTTCAAGGACCTGGTCACTTACCCTGAGTGGTAGGGGACACTGGCGTTTAGATGCCGACATGTTTCGCAAGCATTGAAAGAAGAATGTGTGGTCATGGAAATCCCCCGGGGGAGCTATGGCTGAGCCTCTTATTAAAGTTTTGAAGACGTTGTTGCCTGTGCCCGAGCTATCTGTGTTGAGTTTGGTGGGCTTTTTTTGGGTGAACGACTATGCTACCAAATTCTCATAGATTTTTTTAAGGTGAAGTAAGTAATCATAGTTGTATTATCTAAGTATCTCCTATGGTTTCGCTACTACGTGTGTACCTTTATGGTACCTCTGCGGGTACCTTCACCAGGGCAGTTCAGCTACCTAGGTATGGGCCGGATTTTGTACAAAGAAGAATCTTGTGTTACGTAGGTGGACATATCTCGCATGGAGCCTCGTCTTAGATCCAAACTCGAATATCCTAAGAGATATATCAGGCTGCAATACTGCGTTTAGCATATATGTAAAACAAAAGATAATTTTTTCATTGGCTGAGTCTATTGCGCGAGAAGAGACTACCCGAGTATTATGATTATTAGCTATGATAGAGTTACATGAGTCATCTATGGCCACAGACCACTATTGTGTTGTCGATATCAAGTATCCATCGTAGTTTAGTGGCGATGTGGTCGGTGGAATAAGACCTTCTCATCCTAGGAAATATCACACGCCTGCTATGTGGTATGTTGTCACCAGTGTCTTGTACATAGTAGATACTCGGTCATTGCCGTGAGTTGGTTCCAGGCCTCTTTTCGCTTCATGTCCTCCTGCAGCGCGATCCTCTCCAAAGCACACCTCCCATCAAAGTACCTACAGAAGGTCTGCCACGCGCCCTTGAGCTTTTCGTCCTTGAAACGCGAGGATATGGCTGACAAATAGCGGGACTCTAGTCCCGTGGCTTTCTTGGCATCAAGGATAATGTGAGGCGTGATGCCCTTGAGGTGAAGGGCATCGTTGAGTGACGGGTGGGCAGTGGCGATTGGGACAAACTTGCGGCCGTGCGCGATGGCTTTCTCCGTGGCCTCATGGTGCGCCTTGGCTGCGATGCGTTCGAGACGTGCCATTTCAGCCGCGTGTTCAGCGGTCGTCGGGGGCTGAGAGTCGGTGGCTGTGGTGGGTGAGCTGGCTTCTGAGACAGGTTCGGCCGACAAGGGGGTGGCGGGGACTTGGTCTTTGGAGTGGCGGCGTTGGTGATGTGATGAGTCCTCGTGTTCAGCCGCCTCGGAAGCGGCTTTCTCGCGGGCCGCGGCAAGTTCCTCAGCTTCCATCTCATAATCGACTTCGTATATAATCTCTGGCCAGACTATTACGTAGGCAAAGGTGCATAGCTGTGTGACCCAGCCACGGCGCATGAGCCACGCCAGCATGAGGAGGAATGAGGGGCGATGGGCTTTGCTGGGGGAGAAGTGCTTGTATGGCCGGGGGCTCTGTGAGAGCTCGCTGAGGAAATTGGGCAACGGGGGTGCAACGGGGAAGAGACGCTGCCACTCGATGCTATCCTGAGGTAGGCGGCGAGGATCGCAATTTGGCGAGACAATATAGACGTCCCGAGCATGGAGTGGCGGGATGGCGATGGCGCGGCGCCAGAAAATGAAGTGCTGAGCATACTCGCGAACTTGGTTAAGGGTCAAGACGTTGCTCTGTGCAACTTGATAGAAACTGAACATTCAGATTGTCAATTGTTAGGCAGGTTCTCTATCGTGAGTGCTGAGACAAGTCAAAGGATACATACGACATTGTGGGCTTCGACAAGCGAACAAACTCCACCATAGAGACCGTTGTCATATCCGGATCAGCCTGGAGTTCAGAAATAATCTTCTTCTCGTCGTCCATGAGAAGCAGTGCGAAGTTACGGTCCAGAAACCCCGGTTCCTCGATCGCATCCTGGCTCAGGAAAGCGTTGGCTGATGTGAGCCAAAGCCCCCGTTGATCTTGATCAGTATCTTGGGGAATGTCAGGCACATAAAATGGGATGGGGATCTGAAAGGAAGGGGTCAAAACCCCGTCGGCAGTATCGAGGTGTAGGGCGGCGATTCTGTTCTGAGAGACTGCCTCGTAGATATCGTGCATGGATGCCGCCAGGGATGAGCTGTGGAGGATTTCTTTCCAAAGAACGCTCATTTTCTTCTCTGTCATTCAACGTCAGCCTTCGAAGTTTCGCCAGCATGCGAGGCAGTGGGTGGCACAACAAACTTACGTTCCTCACGGGCTTTCTCCTTGGCGGCGAGGATACGTTTGGATTCCTTCCAAACAAAATCACTATGCTGCTGGCTATACATATATGCCTTGTTGGCTTTCTTTACAATGTTAGAGTAAAGGGTATCCACGAGCCCCTTAACATCATGCTTTCTGGGCTGAAGGATGAATACTAGATTGAACATGGTCATGGAGCTGCGTTTCTCCTCGTCTGATTCATCCTTGGCATTCTTCCCGTCTTTGTCCTTGGGAGCCTCCTCAGACTTACTAGAGGCGCTCTCTGGCTCTTGGGGAGCGGTTCGCTCATTGCCAGCTTTGGAGCTGCCGCCGCCATCTTTATCGACTTTCTTGGCCTTTTTCCACTTACCATTTTCAGGTACATGGACAGGATATGACACGCAGTAGAGGGGATCCAGGGAGAGCTGGAACTGGGTCTTGTGGTAAGCTCGAGCTGGTGTTAAAATGCTGGCTAGATCCCGCGCAGGGAAACCCGCGACATGCTCCCAGGGGACAATTTGTGAGCCAGACTCGGTCATGATATGCTCGTCATGTTTCCAGTACCTGGGGGGCAAATCGTCACTGTCAGTGCCAGCGACACCGTCGCGGTCCGCCGGCTGTGACAGTCGCTCGAGAAGAATGTCCTCCAATTCATTTGGATCAGCCTGTTCGGTGGCATTGGATGTGGGCTGCACCTGCTCTGGATAGTGGAAGACAAAGGCGGGACCATCACGAGAACGGTTTATGACAAGCGCGACGGCCAGGAAGTTGTCGCTGTTGACAGAAGACATGGCGATGAGATATCTGACCGCATGGTCTGGCGCATGTGCTTGGAGGAGAGATAGTTGTTGGACAGCCCGTCGTTCCCCACGTGCTGATGATTGCAGTTGAGAGTGGGGGACCGGAGGGATGGATCCAGGTAATAAGAATTCAGATGTGGGTGGGTTATTGGGGGGATAACCTTATTCTTCCAGTCTTTGATGGCGTATCCCTAAGCAGGTGTGTGTGGTTGATAGGCATTCAATTGTTGTTGAGCCGCGACATGGAGGATCCGGCTGGGCCTCACGAAAAGGCAAGCAAGGGCCTATGCCAAGTTGGGTGGGTTACCCTAGGCCTGTTGCAGCGACATGGTTCCCGTGGTGCATTACATGCCGTTTAGGAGCCCCGCGGGTAAAGACAATTACGAAAACTGTAGGAGCAGGTTCCTGTGACTTAAAGCTCAACGTTCCATCTCAGCCAATGCGCCTCATCGACGAACCAGGGCCGAGGCATATCAGATCGGTGTTTCGACCTGGTGATGATGGGCAGCTGCCCATCAGGTCCAGAGCAGTCATTGGCTCCGATATCAAATGGAGGAGCGATCATACGCTGCAGGGTAGCTCTTAGCTGTTTTGGGAGCGAGGGGTTTGGACGCTACACACCATCACCAGCAATCTGTCGTCAGCGTTCTAATGACAAACTGGTGCGTACCGACCTGCATTCCTGCTTTTTTATCCACCCGTGTGGAACCGTTGTCGACTTGGGAGGACGGGCTGGATTACCGGAGGCGATTTCCCACTAGGGAGCTGCTAGCTGAGTCGCTGCTCCGTTCGCGTGGGAGTTAGGTTGGGCCTATTATCTGGAACACCCCTATCCTCCTTCTAGTATTACCCGTTATCAAAATGGAGTGGACTGCGCGAGTGTAAGGCTAGACCTACCTCTGGGTAATTGGCAATGTTAATGGAAGAGCAGCGGCCTGCATCTACGCGCATCGGCCTGTCTCCCGCCTCGACTACCGACGTAAAAGTACCACCTAGGTGGGTTTAGCACTACCTCAGCCCTGGACAGACCGACGGACCCCTAAGGCCCTAGCTAGGGTGGATGGGGTTGACAGGGCAGAGAGGTGCAATCAAGGGACATCAATTAGGCGATTCGACCTCCTAAACCTCCTAGACCTGCTAGCCGGGCGGGATCACTGGCTGAGCCCAATTAAAAAAATTACAAAAAAAGCCACTTGTCGTCTCTGAGGCAGATGTGCATGTGCCCACGGAGTTCGGCAGGCTGGGATGAGACTCTTCAGGGCGTTTGGCTGGGCATCTTCATGTGATTGTAGGTTTTTTCTCCCCTTTTGGACGCACGGGTGCACCAGAATGGAGGCAAACCAAGACCAAGGAGGAGCGACACGTAAGAGGAGATTTTACTGCCGGCTTGACTTAGGCACTGGACATGGTCGTGTTCCCATTTGGTCCCCAGGCTTTGTACCGCATGATTGGTCCGTTCTTTGCTGAGAAAGCCCTCGTCTCATCTCGCCTTCAACATTAATTCATCAAACCAATTCTATCATCCATACTTTCCCGTTTCTAGAATCCCCTCCAGTACATCATCCAGTCCTTTTTATTTCCTAGTAGGAAACAGGTCGTGTGCTTTTTTTTTCTCCCATCCACTAAGCCATTCACCCACTCTCTACTTCCCGGCTTGGAGACCTGTCTCTTTCCAAGCACTCAACAGCTCCTTCCCTGGCTTGATCGAATTGCGGACCCTGCGACTGTGGTTTTCTTCCCACTTCTTCCCCCGTTCTTTCTTTCCCCCCAAAATCTACGCATCTTCAAGCCAGCAGCCAACGACCAAGTGATCATCCCTGCCCCCCTTAAAAAAGGGACTTCCTTAACCATTGCCCACCCTTTGGAAATGACAGATCCCCAGGCGATCACGCGCTTCTAGGCATCACCTGTGCTTCTTCATTCTCCTCATTCTCCCTCCACAGGATCTCTGTTCACACTCCCTTAAAAGCTGTGCGGATCGACTTGACTCGTAATTTACTATTGTCGGTCTCATAGCTCACCAACATCATGTCACCGGCGGCAATCACCCATAATGACCTGGGGAAGATCCCCTATCTCCCTCTCAGATACGACAACCATGACTCGCAGGCTACGGCATCGAAACTTGTTCTCACGCTGATACCAGAATGGGGCCAAGGCGACTCTCGGCTCGAGTTCGAACGCTTCACTGATGGCATCACCAACACGCTGCTCAAAGCGATCAACCGTCGCCCAGGTATCTCAGAGGCAGAGATTGATCAAGAAGCCATTCTTCTCCGTGCCTATGGTAACAAAACCGATATTTTGATTGACCGCGAGCGCGAGGCCTCTAACCACGAGTTGCTTATGAAGCACAACCTGGCTCCTGAGCTGCTTGCACGGTTTGAAAATGGAATGCTCTACCGCTACACCGCTGGCAAGCCGGCCCAGCCACAGGACCTCCAGAAACCTCATGTTATGACAGCTATCGCTCGGAGATTAGCTGAATGGCACGCTACGGTCCCCTGCCTCTATGATGCACCCCAGACGAACGGAAAGGTCAACGGGCATGGAAGCAAGCCCAGTGAGAGCGAGGCTCTCATCGCCAAGGCGGCATCAGGGAAACCAATCCCCAATTTGTGGACTACAATGCAGAAGTGGATTCTGGCTCTTCCAACAGAAACTCCACAGGAGCGTGAAAGGCAAACTTTGCTACAGAAAGAACTGAATGAGCTCATTGAGAAACTCAGCCAAAGGCAGGCGCCTGGCGACAATGGGGTATGACGATCCTAACCTTGACACATCCTCTCAACCCTTCCCCCTTTTATCCCCAAAGGAAGCAGGGAAAAAGGCGAATTGAGGGAGAGGAGTCGAATCACACCCCATCTCCCTGAAAAGTTATAGTATCGATGGCTAATCGCATGAAAACTGTGTAGTTGGTGTTTGCGCACTGTGATCTGTTATGCGCCAACGTTATTATGCATGATGATCAGAATGGTGAGCCTACAGCGGTGAGCTTCATCGATTACGAGTACGCTACACCTTCACCTGCAGCATTCGACGTTGCCAACCACTTTGCTGAATGGGTTGGGTATGATTGTGACTACAACTGTGTGCCCACAGTCTCCCAACGCCGTCTGTTCATTCGAGAATACGTCAAGGTCCACCGGGAACTTTGCGGAGAGGGAGATATTGACTTGGAGGAGCAGGCACGCAGATTAGAAAAGGAGGTAGACATCTTTCGCGGCGTACCCGGCTTTTATTGGGGCATCTGGTCGTGCATACAAGCCATGATTTCTGAGATCGACTTCGACTACGCCTCCTACTCTGAGCTGCGGCTTGGCGAGTACTGGGCCTTCAAGGCGGAGGAAGACGGAAGTAGAAAAGCGGCTGGCCGAGAAATGCCATTGAGAGAACGAACGTGGTGGCGTAACGAATAGTTCACCTCGGCGAAGGAATCGATGCTTTAGTTTTCGGGGAGGGGCAAAAAATCATACAGGGCCCCCTAGCCCAAGGCAACGAACCCAACCGCGCGGTTCGGTTTCCATGGGGGAATTGAGGCTCCGGCAGTGGAGAAGCCTTCTTTCTCTTTCTCGCCTAAACGAGGATCCCAGGGCTAAGGAAGAGAGACGGGAGCAGTATGGCGCATTTGGTGTTCCGCGACTTTTCCACCTTTGTCATCGAAAGCTGGGAGCAACAGATGGTAAAATGCATATTGACGCCACTGGACTGCTCCCGAAATCCGAAACTGTTTTGAAGAATGATGGATCGCAACCTGCAATTTTTCTTTACTGGAGTTCGGCCATGACCATTCAACACGAGCAAGCTGCTGTCTCTCCCTTCTTTTCAACTTCCCGAACTTCAACATGGAGAAAAACAGAGATATAAGCATGTGCATTTCCACCTGTTCACTTCTATTCTCTACCAAAGACATATTGGCATATTATTTTTGTAATTCCTTCCATAGCTATGTTTTGCGAAACCATCTTCCCATTTCTTACTTGTCGAACAGCTTGGTCCTGTTTGTATTGGGATATTCTTAACAGGGGCCACACGAAAACTCAGCTAGACAACTGGTAGTGTATAATGCATGAATAATAGACGAACGAATACAATAGCACTAGGTGGCTAAGTTGCGAACTTGTGTATGAAAACTGTCAAGTGGCTGTCAGAAAAATAGGGACTGCAAAGCCACCTCGGTAGAATCATTGCGGCAGTCATGTTATAATACTTCCTTATGTTTCTTATTATGCAGTAGCAAGTAGATAATATTTTCTAATAATTGCCTAGTAATTTATTATCATTATTCTAATTGATTATTGTCCATAGATATTGTGGCATGTATTGGGAAGTTAGGATTAAGACACCTTCGTAGTCCCTGTCATTCTGACACCTACTTGCTGCCCGAGAGCTGTTTGGATAAACAGGTAGTGGAATGCCTGGACGTACTATTTTGGCTAAGCTTCCTTCGCATTGAAACCTGGCCAAGAGAACGGGTGAAAAACATTTCTACCTACATCCTTTTCCTTGACGGAATGGCTCGGAGTTGCACCAGTGTTGACCAAGAGTTGGTCAATCCTCTGTCAAGCAAGGTAGGTAGTTTCAGCCGCGGTACGGGAGATCCATGGGCCGCCCGAGGTAGAAAAGACGAGACGACGGAAAGAAGCAGCAAAATGCATGTTACCTACGTAGCACTCAGATACCGCCCTGGTCTGATCCGATCTGATCTGGTGGGCGGCGATGCCGGACTGGCGGGCTCGAAGGCTCGGGGTCCCAGGCGAGCTGAAGAGCGCGTCGGGGTCCTTGTGCAGACGGAACGGGGCGCGTTTTGGTTGGGGAAGAGAGGTGGATGAAACACCAACGTCTTACGCCAGTAGGGGAGAAAAAAAAAAGAGCCGTTCCCTGAGGATTGTCTCGCCCTGCTTCACACCCTTTACCTTTTTCAGATCTAGCCCGCCTCACTGGGAGAGAAGAGGCTGCTGGCGAAAGGTGCAGGGTGCTGCAAACGCGCGGCGGGTCCGATAACGCTGCTGCTCCGTCCCATTGCACTGGGTGGTTTTCTGGGCTCAATTTGTTGCTGGGCTGGATGGGTTTTCCATCTGCACACGGGGCGGCATGCTTCTATTACATGGGGATCAACACAGACGCCGCCACTGTCCAGTTCGCCCCAGAGAGAGGGGGTTTGTGAGAAATAGCATGTTTTTTTTTTTCTGTTCTGTGCACGTTGGGGATTGAAGCTATCAAAGCTCCCCCACCCCCTCGATGGCTTTGCCTGTGACCCAGCTAAGCAAGTGGATGGTGGTATTCTTGTGCACGTCAGTTGTGCCGAGTATATAATAGCCCGAGAAGCACAAGAAACGGCTGTCGGGAGGGGCAGGGGAGGCTTCGTCCTGCTTGATGACCCTTTGAAGGTGCATGTAATGAACGAAAATGGCGGCCAACGGCTACCACCAGCCAAGCAGGGCTGCACAGAGTTGTGCTTTGTGCCAGGCCAAACACCCGATGCTCCGGGGGGTGGTTGTTACACAGCAAGCGGTGCTGGAACTGTTGTGTGCTTTCTTACGCGTGGGAGAGGGCCGGCTCATCTTGAAACAAGCTGCCGCCAATGGTCGGGGGGCAAGGGCATCTATATCTTACCGCTGCATGCAAGCGACTGATAGCATGCCTTAGGTAGGTCGCTGGATCCAGAAATGGTCGTGTGGCATGCGAGCCTGGCTGATTCTGTCATGAACCGGAGGGTGTGCACGCAGCCGTGGCTAGGTACCATTGCACGAGGGCACTGCCGTCTGCTAATGCAGTGCCATGTAAGAACCAACCCGCCGTCGACGCAGGAGAAGAAGCCGTCGAGATGGTGTAAGGAATTAGGCATGGCATGCCCCTCTCGCTGGCGATCCATGTACCCAACCGGGGTAGGGTAATGCTCACCCTCTCTGCCTGCCAAAGTTCCAAGTGTCCTGCGGGTGGTCGAAAGGGATCAATTGGGTCCTGAGCAAAGGATTGGACTGAAGTGAACCAAGCCAAGCTGCCTCACCTTACCTATCACTTACCATTACGTGCGAAACCAAGCTCATGCATGCACGTCCACACTTGCATGGCACAGGCAGGCTGCTGTCCAGTCATGGACGGGAGCTGCAATCGTCCCCACTCCCGGCTTGTGAGCGCGGCGGAGGAGAGAATGAGATGAAGATTGATTGACCCGCCTGGCAACGGTTCCAATGTGACTGGTCCACGCACGGCTCCCCTCCCCCCTCCCAGGCCAAGAAAGAACCTTGAGTGTAGCGTGGGATTGGCGATGGTACTCGCCCAGGCCCACCGCGTCTACACACGAGACCCACGATGTCCGAGCAAAGTTGTAAGCAGCAGCCATGTACTGCGGCATGTCGCTGCTGTTGGGGGGGATGTATCTGCTCTCGCCTCAACCGCGCCTTACGTTCCCTCCCCTGGCGGGTGCTCGACGGCCCATGCTGGTCGGGTTCCAGAAGCGAAACTGGGCTGCGTAGAGGAGGCGACTTTGCAGGCCTGTAGCTTGGGTCTGAGATCCGTGCCCTGGCTCTTGCTGGATCATGGAGGCGAACAATCAACCGTCCTGAGTATGGTCGCTGTTAAAGCACCGTACAAACAATCCATAGAGAGGCGTCAGACGACGCCAGGGTTCGGAGCAGACTCCAGCCCAAAACGTGGGATGCTCGAGGGCGCGAGGGAGACTGCCAGCCTGTGCCGTTGATAGATATACAGCCCATCTCGGCCGAAGCCCAACCGCAGTATCTCGCCTCCGGTCTTATTTTTCCTGCTTCTTCCCTTTTCTCTTGTTTTACTATACTCAACTTCCCACCCTTCCCATTCGTATATATATCCTTTTCTTTTGTGTCGCGGCCCAACCAGTCACATGTCCCATTTGACATCTCTCGTTTGCTCAACCGGCTTCGTCCTATACTGAGCGAGTTCCGGCAGTCCGGAACTGCCAGATGGCCACGGCCTTGTGGATTTTACAGGCGTCGGGATCACGCCCTGAATCAGGATCTGAGCCGCCTGACGTATCTGGATACTGTAGAGGTTTGACATGACGGATCTGTCTTACCCAGGCGTGCATCAACACTTTCATCTTCTTGACCACCGTCTATCGCTGCAGGCGACGTTGTCGGCGGCACCATTGTTATAATCGCTAGTTTTGATAACAGAAGCGATTTCGAGCTCATCACCGGCAACAACACTGAATCCACCGTTTATTCTGGTGGCTGGAGAGGACATCAAGAGCATCTCGCTGGTCCGAGGATTGGAAAACTCCATTCGCAGGTGTCTATTCACTGTTTTGATTGATTTGTCGGAGGAAGAGCTTCGGATCTAGGAAAGGCGGGAAAGCAGATAAGCCAAGGAGAGCTGCTTACTTACATCACACTGCTCGGAGCGAGAGGAACTGGGACGGGACAGGAAACAGAGGAGCTCGCTGCTGGCAGCAAGGTGCCGCTGGGAACGGGATGGTCAACGACGAGCGCTTCCAGCTGCTATCTCAGGGAAGCATGAGCCTGGCACAAGCGGACCAAGCGCTTGCCCCAGGTCCCAACGCTGCTGCTCCTGCGCCGCCGTTCTCATTCTCGTTCGCAACCACCACCAGGTCCTCGTCCTCGTCGGCCTCGTCATCGTCGTCGTCCACCACTCCATCGCCGCCCCAAGCACCCCCCAGAGTGCCGGAAACAGCTGAGTTCGCCCCGCTGACGCTGCCTCTGCCCAAACTGCCTGGTCTGTTGCCGCCCGGGCTGGCTTCCCAAACATCCTCGACTCGCCCGTCGGAGTCTTCCTCGTCGCCCCCCAAATTCACTCCGACGGCAACAGCGAGTCCCGCGTCGGCAGGTGCAGGCCCAGCTCCTGCCCCAGGTCCAGGTCCAGGCTTTGCCTCGGCAGGCACGTCGGGCGCGTCGTTCTCAACCGGCCACTCGCAGTATCACCAGCAGACTCTCAGCAGTATCACAAACACCTCCGGAAGCACTCTGTACACCACCAACAATGCTGCGTCCAGGTCCACCCCAACCACGGCCACCGAGGTCGACCCGGATCTCGAATCTCAGATTCGACAGCTGCTCAGCCAGCAGGCCGACATCCAAGTGAGGCTTGCCTCCTTGCTAACAAATCAGCGGGGGTTTGATCCCGTGGTAGAACTCGAGATGCTCCGCCATAAATGCACCATTCTCGAGAACGTTGTACAAAACTTCAGCAACCAGCATGGTAAGTGATGAAACCTCTGTACGACATGTACTTGCAATCCCCCTCCTTCTCACCCACACACAAGTCTTTTTTTGTTTTATTTTTGCTTTATTCTACTGAGCTCTGAATTGTGCTATTGGCTAACATTTATCCCTTTTCCCAAAGGAATTGACCCCATTATTCCAATACTCTCCGAAATTGAAGAGGCCCGGGCTGTGCAGTATCGTTGCGAGTGTCTTGAAGCTGCTTGCTTGCGAGATCGTATGTGCAGAAAATCCACTCCGTAACTATTTCCTTTGGTTGTAATTGTTAATTTCCTGCATCATAGCTTCCATTGACCTGGTTAATGCGCTCAAGCTTTCTTGTCAAGATGCCCCGAATGGCTTCGCCTTGTGGCTTGATAAACACCTAGAACTGCACGATCCGATTATCCGTGCCGCCTCAGCAGCCCGAGAGACAACTCCTCCGAACACCCCGCCGTCTCAGACACCATTGCCATCCCTCTCCTCTCACAAGTGCTGGAATGATCAGTGTATGCATTATATTTATGGTTTCCCTACCCAGGCCGACCGCGACGACCATCTACGCACCCACTCATCCCAGTCGCCCAAGAGAGACTCTGGTCTTTCTGTCGATGGCAGTCCGCCTATGGAGCCCGAGAAGCTCTTTCCGGAGCTTGACTCGTCCGAGCCGTTCACCAGCACGGTGCCATTCCGCCTGCCACAGCCGGCTTCAATGGTCAATTTCCCTCCACTCACCACACAGGGGTTGTATGGTGAAAGGCATGAGCCTTTTGGAAGCTTTTCCTTCCCAAGTAGCCGGCCTGGAACAAGGCGTGGCTCGGCCGAGTCTGATATCGATCCTCTACTACCGCCAATGAAGCGGAGTAGAGTTGGCCATGCTCGTTTACAGTCCATCGGCGAGCTTCATCTCATGCGCAACCCGGAGCCTTGCTTGCGGTGTAAGGTTCTGCACAAGACAGTACGGACATTCTGGTTACCCCTTTTTCATTGTGGGATTTTTCAGCTAACGAATTCCAGTGTGATGCGGGTCATCCTTGCACGAATTGTATGGAGCCCCCAGCATCAGAGCATGAGGAACATTGGAAAGCTCTGGGTTGTTATCGAGGTCCCCTGGCATCGTTTGCCGACATATTCTTGTCAGGTACGAATATAATCTCTCCCTTACCCCCGTCTCCCAATGATTAACACATCCAAGGCCCAATGTCACCTCATAATGCAGGTACTCCTGTAGCATCACCTTTGCTACATCGAACCAACACCAACGAGTATTTACAAAGACGATGGATCTACGACACAGCTACTATCGCGGCTGTGGACCAGCAGCTCGATTTCCATGATAATTTTTGGTGGTCAGGTCTGATAGACCAGGAAGTAGGACGTAGCACGGCAGATCTGTCTCGAAGGGCGTCTATATCAGCACCGCCTGTGCTGTGTGCCCTTGCGTCCAGCTCAAACTGCCGAGATACGGCCTACGACTTGTTGGATCTACTAAAAGTCTCTGGATATATCTCTCCAAACCGAGCCGCCGAGGAGGCGGTTTACCCTTCTCTTTACCTTGCCAAATTACTGTTGCGTGAAACAGCTCAGTACGATATTCCTCGCGTTGATTCGGCGATCAGTGTGGGGGGGAGTCAGCGTGATGCGACGCCCCCTGAAGAGTCTAATGGGCATGAGCATTTGAAGATCATCTACCAATGCTTACTTCGCTACCTACAATCCCTTGACCGGACAATAGCTCCGGGGAATAACTTTTCTGTGAAGGACTGGCTCTCTGTGTTTTACTCACTTTGCATATTTAGTGTTGTACGAACAATACTCGTGGACATGACGACGATTTCACCACATAGTCTGCAACAGCATGTTGGCTCTCCTATTGAGGGCATTTTCCGCACGATGAATGGCGCCTACAAGGCCATTGTGGACTGTTTTTATGCATCGGGCCCCTCGCCTTTGGATATTGTTTCAAACGAACTGTCTACAGATGATCTGTCGTTGCTGAGTATCGCCAGACGGGTGATTAGGTGGGAAAGTTGGCCAGCAAGACGCATTTCATCGAGTTTCGATTTTCTAATGAGGCTTGGGAATGGCTTGCCCGATGACCCCGTCTTTAACGGGTTTATTCGGCAACGGACTGTCGACGCTAGTAGACGCGTCACGATCCAACTACCCCCGATCTCTACTGTTGAGACGGAGAGTGGGCATTCGGGTGTTTTGTGGAATCCATCAGGTATCATGATGGGCTCGAACGTGGAGAAGGAAGAGCCGGTCTCGGCATCTCGCCCCGAAGTGTCTTTGAACATCCCTCGAGTAAAGTCGAATAGATCTCGACGGCACACGGTAGGAGGTTCACCAACATCTCCACGCAACCCCCGACACATCGCTTCGCCGAAACCACTGCCAAAGTTCAGAACGTACCCCAAACTCCCAGTTCGCCGCGTGTACTGTTCGAAATGCAACGAGTATCCTGAGGGATTTAGGGGCGAGCACGAATTGAGGCGCCACGTAGATGCAAAGCATGCTGCAATGGTGAAACGATGGGTTTGCAAAGAACCTGACGTCCCTGACTCGGATTCACCACAGCCTGCAATACCGCTCTCCAAATGCAAGGCATGCTTAATCCAGAAGCACTACGGGGCCTATTACAATGCTGCTGCGCATCTTAGACGAGCCCATTTTAACCCGAACCGAGGTGGGAAGGCCAGTGGCGACTGGCCCCCCATGAGTCTCCTGAAGGACTGGATGCAGGAAGTACGACAGCCTGCCGGTGCAACGCCAGATGACGATACTTCGAGTGGAGGGGATGATCAGGAATCAAAATTAGCAAATGACGCTCACGGTGCGTTGGCGAGCTACGACCCGTCCCGTATGCATTTGGGGCCACCAGGATCAAGATATCAAGCATCGCCAGCTACAGAAGGCAGTTTCCAAGACAGCCCAACACGTTCAGCTGGGGCGGATTCTCGGAATAAATGCCCCCACCCTGACTGTGGTCGAGTGTTCAAGGATATGGCAGCTCATATGCTCACACACCAGGAGCAAAGACCGGAGAAGTGCCCAATTGATACATGTGAATACCACGTGAAGGGATTTGCCCGCAAATACGACAAGAACCGCCATGCTTTAACACATTACAAGGGAACCATGAGTTGCCCATTTTGTCCCAATGTTGGGACAGTTTATGAAAAAACATTTAACCGTGCAGATGTCTTCAAGAGGCACCTCACAACTTCTCATCATGTTGAGCAAGCTCCGCTAAACAGCCGAAAGCTCTTCGCTACAGAAGGCTTCAAAATGTCTGGCGGTAGGCCCGATTCGTCTTCGGGCGCTAGATGTTCGATCTGCCAGATTGGGTTTGCTTCACCTCAGGAGTTCTATGAGCATCTCGATGAGTGCGTCCTCAGTGTCATTGTTCCCAACTCAACGAGCAGGTCTGCAGTGCATGCCCCAACGGAGAAAGCCCAACACCACCATCACTATCATAAAAAAGAACATGAGACAGAAAAAGCCGGACCTGCTGCATACTCAGTGAGCCGTTCGTCTGTCATGACGCCTTCAACCACCAGCTCGACCGATACCTATAGGGGTCGAGGAGAAAGCAACGCTGCGCGTGGCGATAAAATGGATTGGCATTAAAATGGTTCGGGGGGGAATCTACTTTCGGTATTATCTAATGCTACGTGAAATGTATGAATGCATGAAGGAGTTTATGGCGTTGATCTTTGACTTTTCTCTTTTGGCACCATAGCGTTGGATTTTAGGACTCCCATGAGCATGCAACAATAGGATTATAATATACCTAGCCTCGGTTCATTCATAGCAATCAACCTCTCGATTATAGTAAAACTCTGTGATACTTTCACTGATATTAATGGACCTAATAGCCCAAGTTTGTCGATCGAAAACACCCACGTTGACTGGGGTAAAGTGAGTGTGGTCGTGTCCGGGTTTGTGTAATGCTTTGATGTCAAATTGACTGATGTTCTCAAGAGCGTATACCAGTTTTCTGTTATCTGCGCTTCGAGCGGTTATCAACACGATATTCGGTTGTTTCTGCAGGCTGACTATCGAGCTGTGATCTATAAATATGATTGTTGGGTTCTTCAATGATGAATTAATCCAATACTTCGTTTTTCGTAGCGTCTATACGAAGCTGAGTATGTCCATCTCCGTTGGCCGCCAGTAGACTTATTCCTTCTATATCAGCGTTCTCGATAGGAATGCGATTGGCTTAACGGCGGTTCTGGGTAGCGGTTTAACGAATTCCCCGTTATTATTTTTTATCTTCATCAATAATTCTTCGTTTACGTGGAAAACTTCTACGCTGATTCCCGAAGTAGATATATTGAAACCCATGAACAGGTGACGGTCCGGTGAAGTCGGATCATGCCATCACCAACCGAGATGTTTTGCGGCCTCGGTGAGACTTGGATCAAAGACCTCAGGGAGGGTCAAAACTTCCCCTACCCAGATTATCGCATGTCCAGGTCCATCACCGAGGTCGACTCGCCACCGATTGACAGCTACTGTTATCTTGAGGTCGGAGGATCTGCTCACATACGAGCAGCCCGAAATCAGACATTCAACAGTAGATAGCAGACCGGACACGGGCGCCAGCTATGGTTTTATGTCTTGGAGTTATCTTCGTTTATCTATTGCTCTAAATCCTGATTATCCAGACGAGCAGACAATATGCGGTGATACAGGTTGTTTGTCCAGCCTGGCAGATAAAGTATAGTGAACGAAGAATTACCCGAATATCGAGATTCGTACGAGAGCCCAAGTATTATCAGTATCAGGTATAGGAGAAGATATCTATGACACTAATAAAGATTGAATTTGAGATACACAAAATGCCATACAGCTTATTGACGAGTATGTGGCCAGTATTGTCAGATTATGGAGACCTAATAATAAATCCTAGAGAGTATATACTGAGTATTGTTTACTTAAGTTCCTGAATAGAAGAAGTCTTCAACTTTGTGTTTAATTACTTAACGAATAAATGCTTGATTCTATGAGTGTGATCTACCCTTTATGCTAGGCGAGCTGCCCTGCCCTTCTTGATATCTCAGCGTCTTTCCTCTCCCAGTTTTGCTTGTCATTTTCAGATTCCACCCAGATGGGTTCGAAACCTGAGGTATTCCTCCCACCATGGACCGCATTAGTCTGAGAGGGCGCGCCTATTCACCAATGCTGTACATTGGTCAATTACCAGTCTTGTACGGAACATTTAGGAAAATGGCACAATGCTTACATCTAAGGAGCCGACGTATCAAGCGAATGGTCGACGCCGCTGTCAAGACTTATATTCGAACCAGAGTCGAATACGCAGCCAACAAGCGCAACACCAAGGATCACGACAATCAGCTGCCAGCAAAAGTCGAAGCCTTGGCCATCAGCTACGTTGACCCATGCACATTTAACGGGCAGATAGCAGCAAAACTTGCGTTTCTGGGTAGAGTAGACCTCATGGTCATCGGTAACATGCCTGAAGCAGAGGCAAGAACCACATTCGTGCAAGAAATGCACTTCAGGCGCATTGACGCAGACCTCAAGCGTAAGGTGGGATCACACGACTACGAGAAGACTCGCACAAATGCTAGCTTTACAAAGCAATGGAAAAGCTCCAGGCATTCTCAGACAATGAGATCTTCTCGCCACGTGTTAAAGCAATTACAGAAGCTGTACGAACAATTGCTAGAGGTTTTCCTGAAGAGGGAATTGTTGTAATAGTATTATCTGTTCTCTTTCTCGATAATATCCTGGAGGCCATCACACGCTTATCCCAGGAGGAAATTATATTCCAGTTCAAGGTTTCAGAATATAAGGGAACTTTAAAAGTTCCTGAGCGAGCGAATATAATTTCAAACTTTAATAAAGCAGATGGTCTAACCAGAGTCTTGCTTGCGAGCTCTGGTGATGGAGGCACTGGTGTAAACATGTACGGTGCATCCCATCTGATTCGTACATCGCCATTTTGGACGCCTGTCGAAGGAGAC
This sequence comes from Clonostachys byssicola, assembly GCA_902006505.2. NCBI lineage: Eukaryota > Fungi > Ascomycota > Sordariomycetes > Hypocreales > Bionectriaceae > Clonostachys > Clonostachys byssicola. The sequence goes on along the minus strand of CABFNO020001560.1, from coordinate 230,079 downwards.
CAAACGAAGGGCCGAGTATATCGGCTTAGACAGAAGCGCGAGGTTCATATTTGGGAAGTTGTCTCTTCGGGCGTCATGTTTGACACGTTGAGCGTCAGAAGCGATCAAGTTCAGTCGGCAAACTTCTTGTCTCGCATCACATCAGACGACACGGAAGCAGGCAAACTCTGGCCTCTTCAGATGAATATAAAAGGAGAGCCCTGGGAAAGGAAAGGCAAATAATTTGGCAATTCCCAGACACCCACCAACTTATCCTAAAACAATTGGTTGACGTGAGGGCGTGTACCACGAACGATAAATTTCCACACAATATCGAAAAAATCAACCCAATAATGAAAACAATATCGAAAAAATGCTGTAGAATAATTGATGATCGACTAATTATTATGGTATTTCTAATAAGAAAACGAAATGTGCCATGTTTTATGTCAGTCGCTTGTCTCTTGCGCGATGCGTCATCTCGAGATGACTTGTCTATAAGACTGTCCTGCCCTTTTCAATCCTTGGAAGGTCCCAATAACTGGAGATGAAATCTCATTGATATGCGAAAAGAAACCAATGAAGACATTCCTATCTGCCGAGAATACGGCGTAGTTATTAGGCTCTCGCATTTCTCTGTATTGACCCATTACCGGTAGATACGATCCTTGTGATGCAGAACTGCAACGTTTCTTTTGCTTTTCTCCGTCGGGTCAAGTCCAAACTCTTCACATAGCTCGTCAACTTCGCCAACCGAAAACCGTTCCCTTTTGAAGCTCTCATCGCAGTCAATGAGTGCATGGGTATCTCCAGGCAAAGGATGCTTCAGCGCCAGTCGGATGTTCCAAGTTGTCAATACCTGAGACTACAATGTAGAGATCTGTCACTCCATTTGGAAGGGAATTGCGAGTATGACCCAGAACTTTCCGTGCAACATCGCAATTGTCGTCACCCAGAGATGGGAGATGAACAAGCTCTCTTCCGCTTCCTCTCCGTATGTCATACGTGTGAGGTATGGCGAGGAGACCTGTAGTCTGAGCCGCAGTTCTGAGTATTGGCTTGCCGACGTCAGTAGAAGCAGGCGTGCTGAGCTTCAATGTAGTGTCTGGTGTTATGGAGCAGAACACCGGCATATCTGGTCGGCCCCAAACAAGAACATGGGCGGGTCTCTTTCTCATGTTGGAGATCAATTCCTCCCAACTCGTCTCCTTAACAGCGCCAATGCGAAGAGACCAGATTATGAGCAGGGAGATGGGGCAACAGGCGTTGAACTTATTGTCGTGGACTTGGCCAAGTTCGATCGTCCTCTGAGTTTCTCGTACACCCCTGTTGTGGTTCATATATGTCAGTAGAATGGTCAAGGCGGGAGGGCAAGGTCTAAGTCTCAATTTTCCAACTTACTTGGCCCCTTTGCAGTGTTTTAGCTTAAAGGTGGCCCAAAGACCTTCCCTGCCTTCCACAATTTTGAGGACGATGCGTACTTCCTCGCACCTAAGGCACTTTTCATCATCCAAATCAGCTAGAATATCACCACATCGAGCGGAGAGTGCTGATTGAATAGATAGATAGAGAACACCATGAATCGTGGTATCCCAATTCAAGGTCCCTGCACTCAAAGAATCTTCGAGAGTCGCAGTGTTCATTCGAAGGATGTCGTGATTTGTGATGCACAATGGTTCTTCGCGGTCACTCTCAAGAACCAAGGTACCTTCGTCAAGTAAGAGCTGAATCATAGAATCTAAGTGTGTCATGATTCAGCCACCAGCCTTCTAGGAGAGGAGAAAGAGGGTCTGCTCAACATACTAACCTTCAGTTTACATCCCTTTGTGAGAACAAAAGCTTTATATTTGAACTTCCAGTGCGTGATAACGCGTTGCACTCCAAGCTCAAGCGTAGACTTGGTTGGTGGGTTGTGTGGACCTGATCCACGCCCTTTCATGTGCCGAGGGACGATGTAGATAAATTGCACGATTCATCGACGGTTGGGACTGAATTGGGACTAAAGTATGTTAGATATTTTCATAACCTATATGATTGAGGAACATACTCGGTGACTTGTAGAACTGATGTGCGGAATGCTTCAAATCGATCGACCCATAGATCGTGGTTTTTCTGCTCATTGGCAGACGATGCACGGAAAGTCAAGGCATCCAAAGCTTCCTTGGCGAGGAGCCTGTCGCTCTCAGCAGACGCAATCATTGATTGCGCAGCTCCTCCAGATAGAGGGCCTCGGGAAGTGAGTGTCAGAATAACAAAGCCTCCAAAGGTGTTTGAATCCCAACTTTCCAATATAGGCGATGATATTGATAAACAATAGCAAATAATAATAACAATACTAAATAATCAATTAGTTATTAGTCAATGTTATTCGCTTTTTATTAAACAATAGGAAGCATTATTATGTGACTGACTACCACAATTCTGCCGATGTGACTTGCAGTCTCTGGTTTTCTAACAGTCACTCGCTCGGGAACCATCTTGTCGGGGCTGCTTTGACCAGATCTCGACCTCAGAGTCTGAACTTGTCTCGTATGGTGAGTCGGGGAAGAAATTTGAATCGAACTTGTCATACTCGAGTATCTGAAGCTCTTCCTCATGTGTGTTATCGCCTAAAGCATCCATGACGGGTACGCTTGGGCATTAGGGATTCAACAGCAGACTGGTGATAGACGTGATAATTGGAGGGCAATGGCAGAGCGGATGCTGAGGACGAAGAGGAAAAGAAGAAAAGGGAAAAAAAGAGAGAAACGCTTCTGGAGTTGCGTATTAAAAGCCCGGATTGGCGAGGAAGGAGCAGCCAGTCACCACATCTCTGGAGGTAAAGATGCCATGGAAGGCAAGAGCGCACCTGCGCCTGCCACTTTATTTTACCATGCCCACCGGAGAGAACAGTCAATCACCAACTGGCAGACCTCTGGAAGTAGAGTTGCCATGGAAAGCAAGAGAATACCAGAGAATAGCCAGGTACTGCATCTTGGTGGAAGTAGCAGGTCCCACTGAGAAAATGGCATACTGGAGATGACCATGAGAAGTGGCAAGGAGAGAAAGGCGTCCTGAATTGCCAAACCTGGATCACTCAATGGGAGCAGGCTATGCGAGTCGTGATAACAAATGGTAGAGGTACAGTATCTAGCAAAATGATCAATGAAGGGGTTTGTGAAACATTCTGGAGGTATATGAAGTATTGGATTGGCACTGGACAATTCCCAATGGTTTTTTTTCTAAGTAGCTAGCCGGTCATTCGTGTCTATTGAGTGCCGGTGGGATTTTCCAACCAACAACAGCACGACCAAAGCCCGGGTGGGTCTGCGATCGTGATATTGGCATCAGTCAAAGAGGAGGAATTACGACCAAGCTGCGTAGTCAGAACCAAAAACCACAATCAATTGACGCGTGTTTAGTGTTTGGTTGGGGACTCCCGCAATTGATCAATTGAATGAGGCCATCCTGGTCTTCATACCGGCCGAATTGGCCGTAGGATGACAAGTCAAAGATCACGATTTCAAGAATAAATAATTAGTAAAAGGTAAGAATTGTTGAATTCAATTTGGCTGGGCGGCTGACCTGTCTTATAACAAAAGGAACCAGAGCCTCTGACTAACGAAGTAAAACTCCACGCGCTCTCACCACCAAGACTCGTTGTTAAGATCGTTTATCCCTTGTGGAGACCAATGGGAAATTCGTCAGCCATGGACACATTGTATTCGACCCTGTCCACTGTAATAATCCCGGTTGCAGGATCACGCTGTGCTCTGTAAATTCAGGATATTCGAGAATAATGCACATAGAATGGAGCTTCGGGAGTGCCTGCATTATATCCATCAGTTGCGCCTTATACCACAACTGGAAATCGGTAGTAGTTTGAAGATGAGTCCAATCATCGTTATCAAACGAGTAAACGCGTAGAGCGATTGCAAAATGTGTGAGATTTGTACTGTGAACTATCGCGATGATACGACTTTTGAGTGTCGTCTGAACATATACCGAGTTAATAGTATGACTATTCACTTATTGACTGCTAATTGTCCAGGTTATTGTCTGGAATAAGTAGTCGAGATGAGTAATATATGCAATTGGATAATTGACCATACGAATTAATACTACCTTCAAACCTATATGCCTGCGTTGAATGGAGCCGACTACGGCTACGACAACATTTTACTGTCCGAAGAGTAGACCCCTTGACGAGAAACTGTTATACTGAGTTTCTCCAGTTGACGATGTGAACCGACCAGTGCGTCGAATCCTGACGAACTGGGACCAGTGAAGATGTGTGCTGCCTTTAAATGATCCGAGGAGCACTTCCTGAGAAGACAGGCAGTAAGGCAACTTTCTGCCTTCAATCTGATGTAGGTGATACTCAGCTCCCTTTGATCTTTGAGCAAGGGCTTCAAAGTACAGGACATTTGATATTCCATAGTTGAAATATCTATTTCTAAAACCTGAAGCCCTCTTATCTGATCTACAGCATCGAGTATCAAGTGGGGTAGGGCTTTATCCACGTTGTTTGGGACCACGGGAGTATCAATCGCTTTTGGCCAGTCGGTCCACTGGGTGGGTTCATGGGAAACTTCTAGGATAATGGAGGCTCTTCAAAAACACACTTCCAAAAACAGCCAGATACCGCATCTCGGGAAAATTAGCAGTCAATGCCACGTAAAGCAAAAGCACACTAGACAGAACCGCCAGATAGAGATAAGTACTTTGAATTTATTACCATGTAGTCTTTCGAATGCTTACCTAGGGTAACAACTTAACATAAGCTGGCGTCATTTTAACAATTAGAGCCAACAGTAGAATTCGTAGGCACCAGCGGACCATACATTCCTCCCATTATGCAATGACTCATCCAGTGTAGGTTCTAATTTCTTATATTATTCAGGCAGTCGATTTCAATACGCTTAAGCTTTAACCCCAGCGCGATCTACCTCATTATCCACACAGGCACCTGTTTATTTTATCCTTGACCATTTAACTATCGTTGGCGGTATATTTATCGAGATTTTTCTTGAGATTATGGATCTATCAACAAACGCTATTTTTGTTTCCGACATATTCGATAAGTTCGAACCAGATGACAGACACCAGGTCTCTAGAGAAAGAGTTCAAGACTTTATTGATAGTGGCCTTATAAGCAAGGGTAATTATTAGGATGTAGCGAGGTTCTATTCATTTGCTAATCATTATATAGATGCAATATTACAGAGGTATACAAAGTGCCTCTCTAATAAACTAGAAGCTGCGTGTGATAAGTCGATTACTATCGAAAATTTTAAACATACTTTCCAATATATATGCAATCATGAAAGCGGATGTAAGTTATGGCCCTATAATACTAATAATTATCAACTCCTAATATAAAGCAGATATCTCATCAGTGAAGTTCCAGCAGTTGATACTGGAGAAGCTGTCTGAATCGGGAGTGAAAGAACCATTTGAATACCCAGAGCTGCTATTGAACATACTTATTTTCTATGCTTTCTTCCCGTTTCCAGCATCATTTAACGAGTCAGGGGCGCCCAAAATAGATGAGAATGCATTCATACGCGCCATTTCTCTATTAACAATACCTCCCGTGGCCCGGATCGGAGATGATTCTCACTTCTCAGATGCGGTACCTGGTCTTCGCACTGCGACATGGGGTCCACATGATGGTTTCGGCGTTTCTAACCGTGGTCAAGACGCCAGCGATGTTCGCAGACGAATATTTCGGAGTCTAGCTACACCTCTCAGCCATCCGATTAATGGCAAGACAACAATCCCTGTACCGCGGTTCGTTTGGTTTGATACTGAACAGGGTGGAACCCATTCTGACGTCCAGACAATGGCTGTTATGGAAAAAGAAGATGAGAAAGATGTAGACATTTTGGATGTGCTTGTCCAGACAACACCTGGGGCTACAAGGAAGATAGCTAGCCCTCATCGGGAAAGCTATAACCTAGCACTGCCATTACTCCCAAAGTATAACAATGACCTTCTTGGACTCCAAATTCCTACAGCAAAGCTCGCCGCTTTTCTGAAATTGGTAGGAGAACTAGAGCCAGGGAGAGAGTCAAGCTTAGCTAAACTCACTGAAGATCTAGAGGGAAGCGAGGGAGTTAGTTATGAGGTGTTTAACACTATGCTATCAACTTATTCTGTAAGTCGAGATACTATTAATTCAAGGGGATCTACTTGGGAGCTTACTAACTCTTCTTTGTAGGAACTTCTCTTTGATGCTCTTATGAAGATATTTTGGTCACTCCAGATGTAATAGGAAGCTAGCAATAAGAGATTTAAATGTTTCTCCATATTCAAAGTATTCTATTGCCTGATATATATGTTCCTGTGTAAAGTATACTTTTCCTCCCTCAGGACAGCCTGGGCAGTCCACATCGATCCGGGTTATCCCTTTTCCTAGTACCCGAATCAGTCGTTCACCATCAGCGATAGACTCTAGTGGTAAGTTTGATGAAGGTTGTGCTTGTTTAGGTGCACCAGCGCGCGTCACTAATACCAGAGTGCTTGGTGCATTGTCTTTATTAATGGAGATATTAACTAGTAGCTAAAATTCGATGACTATGAGTGTGGAAATGGAGGCAAAGGCCTGTCGGCCAAGGGGTAGGCGGGATCGCGTGTTCTCGAATGGGTATGGTCGTATGTGGTGGATGAAGCTATCGCAAGGCTTATATGCCATGGGGAGTGATTTGGGCTCGCGTGACTGGGACGAAAACCTGCGAGTATGGGGCATGTACCTACTATGGCAAAAAGACTCTAGTTATACCTCAGTATACCTAGGAATACACAAAGATATAGGTAGAGCGGGGAACAACAACAAGAACAAAGAGTTTGGAGGGCAAGTGGGTGACATAAGGGATGAGACACCAAACTCTTACGCCTTCTTTTTGGCTATGTACCAAGCAAAAAAATACAGAAAGGCTTAAAAGAATATACTACCTCTTTCTTTAGCCTTGGAATTATATCGTAGTCTTTTTCTTGAATTTTTAGAGTAATTTGGGGCCAAGTTGTGGCGGATAAAATATAAAGTCTTGCTGGTAATGATGCTTGAAGTATTGGTTTGGTTACTCATCCCTTCTGTCACCCACTTGAAGAGGTACGAGGTCGTCACTCGACAACATCAAAGGCGTCTACTGCTTTGACAATTTCTGACCCCTCAAACTTATCCAGCGACTCCAATTCCCCAGACGCGATTTGCTGACCAAACGACTTTGGGGACGTGTTTTCATCAAGAGACCAAGATCGGCTTCCTGAATCTCTCCCTCACCCAAAACAGCTGGCAATAAGCTGGCGATTGACTGTATCGTTCTCGTCACCATGGAGAGTTCTGACGAGTCTATAGAAGATGTCTTCCTCCAAGATGACCTTGGCCCGTCTATCGCAGAACATGCGGCCCAGTGCCAATCTTTGATTCACAAGTATATGGACATGACGGAAATCGTACCAGATCCTACTATCATGGACGACCAGCGGGCACGCTTTTCCGGATGGGTGTTTGACAGCGATGTCTACAGACCGCCAAATGTTTCATTGGACTACAAACTGCGTTTCAGCCCCACGGCCGTCGATAGCATACATGAGCTCCTGGATATCATCCGCGACACCTTGTTATCGCGTGAGTAAGCATGGAAATACATAGGGAAGCATTGGAGATCAAATCTAACAAGATTCCCGCAACAGTGAAACCAATTAATAACCGACCTCCCGCAAGTTCTAGCAGGAAGAGACAGCGTACAAACTTGGAGATCACGAGGAGAGGCAACGATGATGCAAGCGATTCAGACAGCGACGCAGATCCAGCAGAAGAGAATAGAGTCAAGATCGTTAAGGATATCGGCGGAACAATCACGCGCCTCAACCGTCTGTCCAAAGCCGCTCGCGAGTCCGCCAAAGCCAACCGGGCTCGCAAGATCGAAACCTACAAAAATGACGAAGAGGCCAACAAGGCAATAGACGAGTTACGTCTCTACACCAAAAGCTACATAGAATTTCGATATCCGAAGGCGACGGAGGCTCTCCGTTCAGCATTGGTAGAAGCTAATGCGGTACGACTTCGACGCATGTATTATCAGCGATCCCATCGCAGGCGCATTGATCTGACTATTCAACAGCCGCAAGCTATTCCATTGGCCGTCCATCTCCCCAAAATAACGGAAAATGCCCCGGCTGTACGGTTTGCTCCGAACGTGCCGCCAAAGACTCCCGCAACTAGCAAAATGGCGGCTGCAGTACCAGCGCCCGCAACCAATGCGACCACTGCCCGACAAACCGCCGTTGCGGCTCTCTATACCAACCCCACGACGGACATTCCCGGGGCCAAATCCGTTCTTATCAACAACGGATTGTGGTTTCCTCCAATACCACTAACGCAGCAGTGCCCATACTGCGGCGTGATTGTTGAGTTCAAGAACACGTCCAGGTCGTTGCTTTCATGTTGGGAGTAAGTAGATCACTCTTGTCATTGTAGAGAAACATATGGCTAATATGTCCTAGGAATCATGTTATCGGAGATTTGGAACCCTTAATTTGTGTCTTGTCAAATTGTCTAGAACGGTGTCACCATGGGAACGGCAACAGTCCACTTACATTTGAAACGTCGAAGGCTTGGTTCGACCACATGCAGACTGCTCACCACGGAAGTACCTGGGAGTGCAGAGCTCCCTCTCATGATTTAATCGTATTTGAGCAAGAGGGCCAGTACCAGGAGCATTGCATTAAGGAGCATGGCTTGCCTGAAGCTTACGTTGGGACTTTCAGCAACGCCATGCGGAGGCCTGAAAGGGTGATGGAGTGTCCATTTGGCGACGATTTCCAACCCCTGGGAAAGTCCGAACCCTGCGCTGTCTTCTCGAGCCAAGCTCTTCAATCACATGTCGCTGGTCATATGATGGAGATTGCACTCCTTACACTGCAAAAGTTTTCCAATAATGATAACGAAAGTTTGGAAACATCGACAGCGACCAACAATCAGAAGATGATGGATTAGCCGGGGTCTGCGGCATCACACGCGCATCAATGTACAGTGTACTGGATGACGAAGATCTGGACTTTCAGAGCGGTAGTGCAGAGGCCGTGGATCGCGACGTGGAACACTACGGAGAAGACATCAATGGGCGGGCAACAGTACTTAACCTAGGGGACAAAGACGATTTGGGGATGACCAAGATTCACCAGGCTGTACAGGTAAATTGGAAATCCACATACAAACCGTGACGGTAGTGAAAAGGTAGGGGCAGTCGGTGCTTAGAGAGAATACGGAAGAAAGCCGCAGCAGCACAAGGAAAAAGCAACAAAGGAAAACCCCCTCTTTAGGTACTCATTTTCCAATTTTCACTCAATATTAGAATCTTGCCTCCCTGCTTTACCTTTCTCGTCTCCTTATTCTTCTTTCTTCCTTTTACATTATCATTATCGAGCACGACAGCAAATGGCGTCCGCTCCTCGTTTTCGACCTTCGCCTCCACAGCCGCCAGAGGCACACAAAGGGCAAGGAATGGAATCTGCCAGCAAAGGGACAACCAAGACCGACCAGATTAGCCGCCCGGTCCTCCTTTCTTTCGATCAAATGCCAGAGTGGTTCCAATGCGAGTCCAATCGGTGGGTTCTCCACGGCTACAGACCCATCTCAGGCTCAGTTCATACTTCATTCTGCAGCTGGTCATATATGCACAACGAGTCTATTAACATCTATTCTCACCTCATTCCTGCCGTTTTCTTCTTCTTCGGCGAGTGGTATATCCAGCAGTACCTACACGGCGCTGATCTTGTTGCTTTCTCTATGTATATGTTGACAGCTGTTACTTGTCTATCGTTATCCGCGACCTATCACACCTTACTAAACCACTCACAACGCCTAGAACATCTATGCTTGCGACTGGACATGCTCGGTGTAGTTATTTTTATACTAGGTGATCTTATCTTGGGAATCTATATAGTGTTCTGGTGTGAAACTATGACACGTAATTTCTACTGGTCTATGGTTAGTAAATCTTGATTTGTCTCCCCTCGGCCTGGATCTAATAACTACTAGATTGGGGTTTTTGGATCATTGGCAATCTTTACGACGATGCATCCCAAGTTTCAGGGCTCAAAGTATCGCCTCTTTCGAGCGTTGATGTTTGTAGCAACTGGCCTATGCGGTGTTGCACCCTTGGTCCATGGAATCAGTACATTTGGCATCTCGACAATGAAACAAAAAGCTTTGTCTTATACTCTAGCAAAATCAGGGTGTCTTCTCTCTGGGGTTTCATTTTATGCTGTAAGTCCCTTGATCTTAAGGACAAGAGAAACTATCCTTAACATCTTTATTCTAAAGACCAGGTTTCCCGAAAGTCGATATCCAGGCAAATTCGATATGTGGGGTTCGCACTCGATCTTCCACGTACTAGTAGTTTGTGCTGCCGCGGTTCAGTTGATGGGGTATCTAGATGCTTTTGAATATGCTAATGCAAATCTTCATTGCTCGTCCCGTTGAGCTGCAGACTTGACCTAGCTGTTATCTGCCTTGACAGTCAATTCGTAAGAACCTGGCCTTGCTGTCCCTCATCATGACGGGCAACAGCTGCAGGCCAAGCTTGGAAATGTTCTAGAGGGGAGGGGTTATTTTGGAAGAGGACGTCGCTCTAAACGGTTATTTAAGGGGCCTGTATATTCTTAACAAGTTATTGACACGATCGCGTGTTTTCGAATGGGTATAGTCGCACGTGGTGTATGAAGTTATCGCAAGGGGTTTGGGGGTATATACCACGGCACAACACCAAAAGAGAGTAAAATACCAGCAAAAAAAGATTGTAAAAAACATACAACAGCGGGTATTCGCTGGTCGTCACCGACCCAACTACTAATCCACCCCTCATCCGTTTAACTAGGCGAGAGCGGACGGGATCGCGTGTTTTCGAATGGGTATGGTCGTATGTGGTGGGTGAAGCTATTGAGAGGGCTATATGCCCTACCGCCAAACCAAACAAAGAGCCTGCAAAACAACCTCAACAACAGCGGGTACTCTTTGGACATCCCCGGCCCAATTCCAATTACGCCTCAGTTGCTTGGTTAATAGGAGAGCGGGCATCGGATAGCTCCATACTTGCCCCTTGGGATTCTAATCTCCCGAAGGTTACTTCCCATGCAATGTTCACCTTGGCCCCGCGATATGTAGAAATCCCCCCGCCTTCGTACCCCTCGACCCCACATATATCACCCTTCATCAACTATTTTCATTGTTTTATCAACATGGCACGCACAGATCGAACCTACGAGTTCGAAGAGGAAGTTTGCGATGCTCTAAAAAAGAACTCCACTGTCCGACTTCTGGTGAGATCATCAGGGCGCTTTGAGTCTCGTCAGCCAACGCCGATCAAGGATTGGGCAGCAGTTGGGGCGCAGAAGATCAGTCGAGCTCTGCTCAAGCAAATCGGGGACGAAGATGCAGCCTTTGACATCCAGATCCTCATGATCGAGTTACTTGATACGAAAACCCGCATCTTCTTTTGCTTTGATCTCTTTCTGAAGGAATGCGATGAGGCAGCTAAGCTGAGAATCAGCAAGAATTCCCAAGTGCCGACCTACTACATGTACATAAAAGGGCCGCGCTGCTTGGCTCGGAGGGATAAGAAGTCATCAGATTTCGTTGCACAAAGGCTTCAAGGTTATTTGGAACGAGTCAAAGACCCGATGCCTTATTTTAACGATTTGGAAAACCCTTCGTTTTATATCAATGGGTTCCGGCAAGAATCTCGGGATGCGGCACTAGCGAGTATTGAGAACCATTCGGCTTTAGATGGCAAAGATGAGGGAAAAGAAGAGGATTCAGGAGGGGCTTGATCCGTGCTATCTTCAGCTCGGCCCCAACGATACCCTTCATCAGTATCTTATTGACTCCTCCAATATCCATCTCAACCACGCGTCAATTTATTGCGCTGGTTCACCAGGCAGATCACAATATGGCTCTATCTTGACCCATAATTGACGATTTTTTATGTTATCCTTGATCCACTGGGCATGTTCAGGGTGCTCCTTTAGGAACTTGATATCCTCATCAAAAACAGGTATGCCAAGAATAAGCTTTGACATTATAAGTCGGCGATGAGCTACCAATTCGCATTCCCCATCTGGCCTTTTCTTCCGATGGAACTTTTTCCCCTCCCATGTGAATGGCCATTTCCTCAGTTTTCGCTGTATTTGAGAAGGAAGTTCCTGGTTAATGTGGACACTGGAAGCTTTATCAGCTTAATCCAGGTAATCTATGAGATGTATGACTTACAGAGACTCTCCTGTCCATTTATACCACAGCACCGGCACCTTTTCCTCCTCAACGGTGTGATCGTGACCGTGGTGGTCAATCAGGAAATAGCATTCGACGTTATCAAGACCGAAGTAATCATGATAGAAATACCTACGCTCTTGGGTGTTGTCAAAATTCCGTTTCCAAAGGTGTTGGCAGATCAAATTGTCAATGAAGTCGAGTTTTTCCGCTCGATCGCTGCCAGGGACGAGGTGGGTGATTGTCTGTAGCAAAATCCGCACCTTGCCGCTGGCGCTTGCCGTAGGCTGTGGCACTGCAGAGCTCTCCATGCTTAGTTGGGTGACGACGGTGACTGCGGGTAATTATTGTATGTAGGCCGCATCCGAGATGGTATCGGAGGAAGCCTACTAAAGGGTCAACAAGTAGATGATATGCTTAGGAAGAAAACGAAGCATGGGGGTATTATTTATCACGGTTAAGGGTACTTTCTTGGAGATTCTCTCTTAAAGTTTTCAAACACAATGTGACTCATAGACTCGCAATGTGTTTGACTGCCTCTATCATATATACCGTACATTAGCTTGCGCCACTGTCTCAAGCTCTACCTATCATCACCGAAAGGGTGCATGTAGGGTGACGACATGACGCGTTTTCGAATGGCTATGTCCAAATACGACAGCGCACATGCATGATGCACGCTATATTCTTATCTAGCGTAGAGAGAGAGAGAAGTATTACAGGAGTGTGGTGCAGACATCAATTTCCCTAGTATCTGGAAGCGTCGCTTGGGTTCGGCCAGCAGTATCTTTGAATGCCGAGGTAGTCTAAGGTATCAACACGCGAAGACTGGCACATCTCTTCTTCTCTAGACAATGAATAACATGAGAAGAAGGTGGGGGAGAAGGGATGTCCAAAAAGAAAACCAGACGAGCATTGTATGGGTATTTCGGGTCATTCATAATGCCGCCTTTATGATTATTCAGATATCACATTATTTGCAAGTGGAAATCACTTCCAGACTTGCACGAAACGCAATACATGCATTAAACTCTAAATACGAAAGGGAAATACGACACAATATGGTAGATATTCTGCAGCCCGTGGCTACATTTGATTTGTATGACTATGACTATATACGTTCAACAGCTTTTGAGCGGAAAATCGTGCTAGTAAATGCTACCCAAATAACTCCAAGTGAAAGCAATATTAACGAACAATGATATGCAGAGGCGAAGAAAGGCCGAGACCCTTCCTCGAGAGGGAAATCTGGCGGTTACGTAGTCTTTTCAGACAAGACACCCCCATTTCCGCCCTGAGACGGCGCCGAGCGCATGAAGTAGTCGTGGATTTCTTGTGTGAATTCTCCATCCTCGGGCATTCCGTGGTGGGCGTCGCCCTCCTCCTTGGGTCCGCGCTCAGCCTGGACACGCTCCCACTCGGAGCGCATATCCTCAACCTTAGACTGCCAGTCGAGCTTAGGATCATATGACTTCGCATCGCCCATAATTCTCTCCCAGAGACTAAGGTGATGAGGGTGGACAGCAACACCGTGGTAGTCCTGGGGTTTTCCAGCAACAATGTAAGCCCAACGACGCTCCTGTTCCTTGAGGTCCAGACCGGTGGTGTCTGGGAGGAACATCCAAGTGAGAAACATTCCAGCGAGGCCGAACCAGGGGACTACGTAGAATTTCGTCTGGTCGTCAATGTAGGCATACAAGACAGATGCCAGGAGAGCACCGGATTTGCCGATACAGGCCGAGAAGCCATGAGCCGTCGCTCGCACAGGAGTAGGGAAAACCTCTCCTGCCACTAAAAATGTCACACTATTGGGCCCAAACTACACGCGAAACGTCAGCGTTGTGTCCATGAAACAGCTTTATCCAATATATCTTTTTTTTGTGGTGTTGTGGTTGAAAAAGGGGTTGGGGGGGGGGGGGACTCACTTGGTTGAAGAAAGACGAGATAAAGTACATGGCCTGAAAAGAGTGGATCCCCTCGGGGGAGGTGTAGTACTTGTAGCGGAAGGCGGGAATGACAAACATAAGGAAGCACATGAAAAATCCAACCTGCTGCATCATCTTGCGGCCGTAGAATTTGTTGTCAATAAGGAGCGCGGCGAGGTAGTAACCAACCATGGAGACGGTGATGTTGACCAAGTTCCAGGACCAGGTAGTCACCAGAGAATCAGGGTTGTTAGAAATGACCTTGATGAATTGGCCCTGGAATAGCTTGTTGCCGTAGAAAAATACGTCGTTGCAGAACCAGGTGCCAGCTGTGGCCAAGAGTCTGCCGCCGAAATGCTTCACGCAGTACTTGAGGGCGGTGACATCATATCCGGTAACTTGAGAGCGGCTCTTGGCCTCGGCCAGCTTCTTGGATGCATTTGGCATCTTCCAGGTACGGTAGTAGACGAGCCAGGCAGTTCCGACAGCGGGGAAGGCAAAGGAGAGACGGAACGCATATTGGGCGGCAGAGGTCGAGTATGGGGGACTACCATCGCCACGATTGAAGATGACGAGGAGGACAAGGAGGAGAACCTGGTTAACAAATTGACCCCAGCCTTGCATCAGGAAGGCCATGGTCACACGGCGACCACGGTGCAGACGGTCCTCCTTGGTGGAGAGTCTTCCGGAAGCGACAGCGTTCTCAAGAGATGAGGTGGCGGTAATGGGATACTCGCCTCCGACACCCAAACTGTAGAAGAACAGCGACCAAGCATAGCAGATGACCCAGCCCTGGAGGGTCAGACCCCAACTGGCTGTAAGCATGAGCAGACCGATAAACATGATGAGGGCATCTTGAATAAGACCCCAGCGACGACCAACCCAGTCACCGAGAACCTAGAAGCCATTTTGTCAGTAAATTTGGTTCAGTGGGCAGGAAACTAATGCCAATGCCCCTCGTCTTCTCCTCTCTCGCCCGCTCTCACTCTCATCTCAGACATCTCCCCACACAGAGAAGACGTCAAATCAAGCGAATTGTGACAGATCTGAAAAGGCGGGGACAACAAGCATGGGAAACAAGCATAAAACTTACACCAACACCGGCCTGCCCAACCATGATGCCGATAATCTCCATGTACGTCACGCTGGCCGTCCAGTTCTTAGTGCAGACCTCGTGGGTCTTCCAGCACTGGGGCCACACCTTCTCGAACAGGGGCTCGAGGTTGCCGATGGAGAAGAGGACGTAGCCCTCGAGGCCGAGGCCGGCGCCCGGGATGACGGCGTTGCGAAAGTACCAGCCGACGGGGGACAGGGGGTCCTTCTTCATCATGCTGCCAATGGCCGCCAGCTCCTCCTTGGCGGCCTCGCGGTCGACCTTGGAGACGAAGGAGAGGCGCTGGGACAGGGGCAGGTCGGCCCAGTAGACGCCCTCGGGGGTGTAGGAGTCGTCCGGGCGCGTGACATGGCTGAAGATGCGGCGCTCCTCTGGGCTCGCGTTGGGGTCCGGGTAGGAGCCGGGGTTGCTCTCTGTGGTGCTCTGGTCGTCGGCCTGGGGTCCGTGGGGGACGGGGATCTCGCCAGCCACGGCGCTGTGGTGGTGATGGTGATGGTGGTGGTGGTGCTCCTGGATGGCCTCTGAGTGGTCACCCATGATCGGGATCTTGGGAGGAGCCTAAGCTTCCCTCGACCTGGTTTGCTGGCGGGAAATTAAGAGTGGCCAATGGTGATGCCCCGACTCGACAGGGTGTGTAGGCCCGCGTGAAGTGAAAAAACTCAATGGGTGGGAGAAAGGTACCCCGCCTGAGTTGTTGGCTGTTGTCCGTGGGTTTCCTGCCCGCCTGGATGGCTGCAGTAACTGGCGGAAAGGACTTGCCGAGCTGCCACGGATTTCCAGAGGAGCTGATCCTTCCAGAAAGACGAATGAATAACAGAAATGCCAGAAAGAGGGCGAACGGCACAATACACTTCACTCGAGTACGTACTGAATAAGGTACGTGGAGTCGAGGGTAGTGGAGGTTAATGTGTGGCCCTCAGAATAGAGTGCAATGCAAATCTGCCGTCACTTCCGCTTCCGATCTCTCTTCTGCTGCATGCAAAATGACGAGAGAAGAGACGTCAAAACACAGCAAGGGACGAGAAAAAAAGAATAAGAAGAAAACTCTTGTCGATTCTAGCGGTTTACGATGGAGTTGCCCGTCTTCCTACTTATATAACTAGACCTCCCCACGACATGCCGTTGGATTCAACCAGACCCTCTCTCAAGTGAGGTTCTGCATCCCAGAAAACAGCCAGTCAGAATCAGATTCCAGAGAACGTGGGCAGAATCTGTGGCCAGCAAGCGTCGAGGAGGGTTCTGCAGAAGGGCCGGGGCTGGCCCTTCATACCTCTTGAAGAGGCTTACTCGAGTCGGCCGAGGGACCCCCATATTTCCGGTTTCATTCTGCCCGGAGCAGGGGGGGAGGGGGGATGATGTAGTAGCTCGCTCGCAAGAGACGGCAGACTCGATACGACATGGCCAGAGTACATAATATGACTGGCAGAGTTCGGTGCTTGTGGAAGGTGGCGTGCAGTGACAAGGCTCCAGAAGCACAGACAGACGATCATGCACCGTCTCAGCTGGCCTAGCCCGAAACGGGGCGCACTAGGGCCTGGCGCTGCCGTCTCTGCCGTGCTTCCGGCACTGCTCCTCCCAGCGTAATAAAAGGTCGACAAAGGCCATGCCGTGTCCCGAGAGCGCGGCAGCAGCTTGCGTAAGAACGACGTGAGCTGGGAGGCCGCCGTCGAGCCGAAGAAAAAAACCAATCCACTGAATCGCACGTTGCAGAGAAACGTGGGCTGCGCGACTCGCCATTCCAGCCCGCCTGCGCTTGCTCCCATCCACATAATGCCTCTGCAAGGTGGATGCACGCCTGCAGCCAATGGAGATGTGACTATCCGGAAAGGGAAATTGGTCGTGTGCTCACTTTTTGAACCGTCGAAAACTTCACCTCTCGACCCGATGCCCTGCCTGTCATCCTTATTCGCTAGACGTCCCGTCTGCTGCTCTTGGCACGTATTCACTCACTTCTTGACTCCATGTCTCATCTCGACGCACCGGACCGGCCTCTTCAGATCAGTTCATATATTAATAGCCCCAAACCATGAAATAACGCCTAGTAAGGGAATCAATCCTATGATGTATCTTCTCAATTGTTTTTTTTTTTCTCTTCTCTTTTTCTCGTCATTTTCCTTATTTTTTTTTCCGCCTTTCGTTTTGTTCCTTGCCCGCCGCCGACCTTCTCCTCTCCTCCCATATCCTTGCGTTCCAAAAGAAGAAGAAAAAAAAAGAAAATTGCTCCGCTTCTCGTGCACGCGCGCTATTATACATATGTGTGACCCGAATCGGGGGATCCACCAATAAAGTGCCCTTCCTGCTATCCCGGACCAGGCCGCCCTCGTTCCTTCAACGGGCAAAGACTCGCTGTCAAGTCTAAATGCCTAATACAACGCTTTCCCCCTCTTGCAGAAGAAAAAAAACATCAGGTGACATCGAAAGTAACATCATCCTGCGTCCAGTGCAGGGGTGCGATGCAGTTGCCCATGTATGTCTGAGATGGGACAGGCAAGTAATACCAAGCCAGGTGCTGAGTAAAAGAATAACGGGAAAATGTGTGGTAAAATAAAGATGACGGAAATGGAGTAAATGAAGAAAAGGGGCCTCGCGTCCGACTACACGTGAAATGAAATGGTGATGCTTGATTCCTGCTTGGACCATCTAGTCGAGTCCCATTTCAAGTCTGTGCTTGACTGAGATGGACCGCATCAGCCGGTTTGAAACATTCTTTTCGTTCTGGGCCCCAGTAAAACGCCGCGCTTTCGTAGACAAAGGAAAAGTCGCATAAAAAAAACAGCCTCACTCTAAAAAGTCGTCCCCATCGTTGACAAATAGTGGTGCTTAAACACCTCATGTGCCTCACTTTCCAATCGGGCGAGGGGTTGCCTCGGCGCTGTCCAGCCGATTGCCTCCATGTTGCCTGGGAGTCGCCTCGACACTAGATCCACCTTCTTTGGAATCGTCGGTTGCTAATGGCGGAGTGTGCGCTTCGACGGCATTCCCCGTTTTAAATTCAAAGTCGGTCTGGTCAATCTCTTTGGCAGGCGTTGTGACAACCTGGGTCACGGCCTCGGGTGTGCTTTCAGAGCCCACGGCGCTATCGTGGCTGTTGGCTCGCATCATCTCGATTCCCAGCTTCGAGCTGGGAAGTGATTGCTTTGTCATGAGCGGCCCGTTACTGCGCTGTCGTTGCTTTTCACTACCAAGGCCCAGTTCATCATCTTCGTCGTCCGCAGACTCCGTGCTCTCACTGGACGTCTTGTCGAGACCCTCTGGTTTGGGTTTGAGCTTGCTAGGCTGCCGGACCGGCTTCTCCATCTGACCTGGAGCGGACCGCTGCATGAGCAAGTGTGGGATCGCCTTCGGGGACCCATCAGATCCCGACATGGTATCTGGCTCGGATATTCCCAAACCTCCCTCTTCCCAGTCGCCTGTAGTTTTGCGACTGAGAACCATGGGAATGTCATCTGTAGTTACAGACTCCGTGTCTCCAAACATGCTCGAGGACACAGAGTCTTCCCTACTTGACAATAATGCGGACCCGAGGCGTCCCGCGTAAAAGGACGATCCTGACATCGGGCTTTCCTCGTTCCGTGAATCTGATTTCCGTAGCCCAGATGGCACAGGGGGGTGTGGTGGTGGCATCGATGATACCGAGCTCTGGCTGGGGGAATCCGGCCTCCAATGGCAAAGACTCCGTAGAACCTCTGTAAGTTTCGAGGAGCTGATGGGCTTCTCAATCAGCGAATCAAAGTAATGCGGCGCCTGCAGCTCCTTGAGGTAGGCAGTGATGGCTACAATGGGCGTGTGCGAGTTGGCATTCTTGGTTTCTCGGATCATCCGAGCCACATCGGCACCATTGATTTGCGGAAGCTTGTACTCCAAGAAGATGACATCAAATTTGATCTCGCTCATCGAGTATCGCACCGCCTCTGATCCATTGGCCACGGAGATTGTGCGGCATCGAAGCTTCTCCAGCAGTTTCTCCATCACCATACGTGCCACGGGATGGTCCTCGCAGATGAGCACATCAAGCGGTCTAAATGCTGGTCCGCCGTCAAACACAATTTGGGAGAGCCGACGAGAGCTTTGTCGCCTCCTCTGTACCCGTAGCAGGGCATTATGCTTGTCTCCTTCATTGTCAGACGAAGATGGTGACATGTCAAATACTTGGCTCCTGCGGCTACGTCGGTGCTGCAGGATATCAGGCGCCACTGGGCTCCCTTCTTGCGATCCAACAGTGAGCGACCTCGACCGACTTGCAGGGGATGCCTGCTTTGGCGTAGAAACGGTCTTCTGAGGTGAAAGTGGGAACTGGCTCTGTCCTGGTCGACCCTTGACTGGCGAGGCAGCAACCGTGGTTGCTGCCTTCTGTAGACTCGGTGGTACTTTAGGGATTTCAAGGCTCGATGACGGGGGATGTAGAGAAGTGCCTGATTGATATGAAAGACTCGACGAGTTGCTCGAAGCTTTCCGCCTCCCCTCTGTTCCCTGCCCAGCCACAAACGACACTAACAAGGGCGATGATGGTTGAGAAACCCGGCTCGGAGAGGATGTAGAGTGACTGTATCCAGAGGGGGATTGAGGCCGATTGGCTGCCTTCGCATTGGACTTTGTCCTGTGTATAGGATTCGCCAGAACTGGACTTCCCTCATGAGAGGGTCCTACAGCTGACATGGGTTGGCTAGCTCCTCCAGAGCTAAGAGACTGCTTTCCCTGCGCTGCCAGAGCATCTTGCCTCAATTTTTGGATGAGATCTTTGTTTGCCTTCTCCAACACAGATAAGTTCTTGAAGGCAAATGTTCCGAAATCGTCGGCAGGTACCGGCTCGCTCAATCTCCTCGATTTTGAATCTCGCACGTGAGGTGGAATGTGGAGAGGCATCAGTTTGCGATTCATCGAGTTCACC
Source organism: Clonostachys byssicola (assembly GCA_902006505.2). NCBI lineage: Eukaryota > Fungi > Ascomycota > Sordariomycetes > Hypocreales > Bionectriaceae > Clonostachys > Clonostachys byssicola. Next base: position 209,917 of record CABFNO020001560.1, on the reverse strand, counting down.
TGTGAGCGCACTCTTGAGAGGGCATCGTGAGGTCGTTCAGAGTACTCTGGGCCGCCTCCTGTGGAAGAAGGTGGGGAGGTTTGGTCCTCCATCTCCTCGGCAAATGACTGAAGGACAGCGCCTCTGGCATCGAAATACTCCGTGTCTTCAGGATCCTCGGGTTGGGGCACGAACTGAGCTTCGTCCTCTAGGAGCGTATCCCAGTTCACACCTTGGAACCACGCGTGGTTTCTGATTTCCTCTCCGCCAGACGGGAATAGTTCTTCGCGATTCGATCCTAATCGCTGAGGCGGGTCCATGCAGAGAAGCTTGTTGATAAGATCCTTGGCCTCTTTAGAGATGGGTTCGCACTCATCCTCGTCTGGCCACTGAATATTGCGAGCCAGAATGTTCTCGAATACTTCCTCGGCCTCGCCAGCGTGGAATGGCGGGATACCGTATAGAAACTCGAACATGATACAACCAACTGACCACCAATCACTGGTCTCGTCTTGCTTGTCTCCCTTAATGGTCTCAGGGGCCAAATAGTCGGGGGTTCCAACAAACTTCCGGTTTGTGTCCTCCGGGTCAAACAAGGCCATGGCAGGAGGCATCATATTCGCTTGATGCATCGAGTTCCGGTTGGGGTTGTCTGCACCAGAGCGTACTCCACCACCATACATGCCCGTCAATTCAGGAGATCCATGCATAATGGCTTCTTCATCGATGGGGGATCTAGCACTTGCGAGCGCCGAATTGGGCTCTGTGTCATTCAGGGAAAAGTTTGTGAGCAAATGGGTCAACGTTTCACTGCCACCGCTATCGCTTCGACGACTTGTCGATACCCTTCGTGGTTCTTGTTGAATAGACCCGAGGTTGAAATATGAAGGCTGGGTCAGACTCCCGGCATCTGCCCCCATATGGGGCGTTGTGCCTGGCGATCCTTGGTTATGACCATGTAAGTCAAGGGATGTTGATCGTGAGGAAGCTATCGATGGTGCTCTAGCAAATGGGCCCTGCTTAAGAAGGTCTGGTGTTGCGTCAGCGTTGCCACTGTCAAGTGCGCGCTTCTGTCGCCCAACCAATCCCATGCGCGAGAGACCGAAATCTGTCAACTTGAGGTGGCCCTTTTGATCAATCAGCAGGTTGTCCGGCTTCAGATCACGATGGATGATGCCCCTGCTGTGAAGATGCTCGACACCAAGGACAACTTCTCCTAGGTATTTCTTGACCCATTCTTCAGGAAGCCCACCCAAGACTTTAATCAACGACGCGCAGTCACCGCCGTTTAGATATTCCATAACAAGATATAGATAGTCTTTGCTAGAGAATGTCCAATAGAGTTTGGCAACAAATTCACTTTGTCCTTGCCACATCATGATGGCTCGCTCTGCCTTGACGTTACCAACCTGGTTCTTGGCAACCATGTCTGCTTTCTTCAAGACCTTGATGGCAAAATATTCGCCGGTCGATTTCTTCTTGGAGAGGTAAACGCTGCCGAAAGCACCTTTACTGATGGGCTTGATGATCTCGAAATCTTTGATGGATGGTTGGGTAGATCGAGCTTGGGGAGGTGCTTGGCTAGCATTGAGTCGTGGGGAAGGCGGAGGCTTCATGACGAAATCTGAGATTGCCGCAGACGATTGTCTTCTATGATGACGCGTAGGGTGCATGATGGGTGAGCTGAAATCGCTATTTGGAAGCATAGGCGAGCCCTCAGGCGAAGCTATCCCTTCTTGAGAACCGCTTTTGCCTCTTGGCTTAATTCGCAGAGGTGATGGGGGAGGTTGCGGGCGGGAAGGAGACTCCTGTCGGCGTGGTGAAGAAGTTCCTGGGAGAATTAAACTGCGGCGATGATGCTGCCGCGAGCTTGCAGCCCGCCGAAGGTCGCCGAATTCGGAGATGGGAGATTCAGTTCTGGTCGCTGCTCGTGACGCAAGTGAAGAGGATCTCATACTGCCTTCGCTTTCCACTGTTTCGGATTCGGAAAGACCAGAGGCTTCTCGGGGGATATCACGGGGCTGTGAGCCGGACCCTGGACCCCCAGCATAGGACCTCGGTGTAGCACATTCTTTCGGGCTGCTTGACCTAGTAGACGCCACGATGGAAGATGGCCGTGAACCTCGGCTAACCCTGGACGACAGATCTACTTGTCGCAATGCTGCTGCAAGAGCCGAAGGGCTATTCGATGGCTTTTCCGCACCAAGTTCCCCCAGTCGTCCACGAGGCTTCTCCAGTGGATCCAGTGCCGCGACTTCATCCGGCACTTGTGATGAGACTCCTGGGCCAGGACCTTGTTGCACATCACCCAACTCCATATCCAGTTCATCGTCATCGCATTCTACTACCCCTGATTCTTCCTCGCTTTCGGTTGAATCACTAAGCTGACCGGCTGCTATTCGAGCAGCTTTGCGCATTGCCTCATCGATGCAATCTTGTACAAGCACAGCAATCTCTATACGAATCCGCTCTGCATATTCAATAATCTTTCTATGTCGGAAAACGGCATCGACTTTTGCCCTGGCGACGGTTTCGGTGTCAGCGCAGAGTTGAGCAAGACCTTGCTCTTGTTCAAGCGTGTTCGTGCTAGGGGATTGCCATTGCAGAACCTGCGATATCCGGGACTCTGACTGTGGGGACTGTGTCCGGAAATCGCCACTGTCTTGTTTGGATGAGGACTCTTTGAGCGACGGCGTACTGATCTCGATGGCGGTATCACACAAGTCCATCAAAAGCTCGACAATGCGCGCTTGGGGACGTCGTACAGCGAATGAGCGCCCCCTAGTGTGCCCAAATCCACCTGAGCGCTCTCGAGATCGCGCCAACGACGTTCCAGGAGACGACTGTGTCGACGGTGGCGGTCCAATGGGCATTCCTTTGTACTCTGCAACCGTAATAGTCGACTGTTCGCCAGTCATTGAACGACTCTGGCGGGCTTCTAGAGCGTCGAGTACCTTGACAATAGCGTGACGGTGTTCTGTCAGGTTTTCCTGCGCCATCTGAACATCCATCTCGGCTGTATGCTCCTGGAGGCAGAGATCGGTGTGTTTCTCGAACCACCAAGGCTGAATTTGGCGTTCACAAATGCGGCAAAGGACAGCCGGCGGGGGTTTCACACTGTCGAGTTCGTCGTCGACAGTAAATTCAGCAAGCTGTGTCAGGAAACTCGCCAATACCTCGGCGCCGGATCCCAGTGAATCAACAATGACATCAGGGAGGTCGATTTGAATCTCCTGGGGTGCGGTCCAAGGGCGGATCATCCACATAGTCTGCTATGGGTTAGACTTCAGAGCCGAATCAAGCAAAAGAAAGATGAGGACCTACATGACTTTCGCCGCCAGAGACACTGTCGTACACCATGATCCCCTGTCCTTCAAGGTCGATTACTTGTGGCTCGACATGGTCTGCACCTGCATCCGTTGGGCCATCGAGCAGTCCTAACTTTGAGAGAGGGCCTAGCTGGACAGCAAAGCGTACCCTGTGACTTCGGGAATCATCCCGCTTCATATATTCCACCACTTCGGTAAATACATTTTTATTATCACTGACGACTATGTCAGCCATTGGGACGCCCCGGAGACTCTCATGCCGTGTTCCGACAACTTCGGTCCAGGATGGGCTGGCCCATCGCACGGTACCATCGAGATTGAGGTCGACAATGGCATTCAGCGTCTGCTCGGCGGCTTCGCGTAGTTCTTCACATTCTTCTCGGATATCTTGGCTGATGGATCGTTCCATAATGGTTGGTTGAAGACGTAGCGAGGAAACAGCTTGCGGAGCTGGAGAGGCAGATTGCCGGTCCATGATGGAAGTGTGTGCCACGCTGGCGCATCCAGAGAGGTGAGTTGTTTGCACGGCAAGCCGTAGTGAGCCGGCCGGAGTAGAGCGATGTGTCTCCTTCCTAGTCGAAAATGAATTTGATAGACTCGGGGTCTGGCAAAGACGCCAGGACTATAGCTGCCCGAAAGCTGGATACATGACTGACAACGATGCACGAGCGTCAATGTCAGGGTCGTGATCCGGTCGAAGCGTCTTCTTCCGGGGGGTGGACGAGCGCAGAGGAGAGTCGGCAAGAAAAATCACACAGCAGACGAGCCGTTCGGGGTCAATGGTAGACGCAGTGGCGGAGACGGGCGGCTTCGCAGGCACGCTCACGCCAGCGCAGCGGAGGCGACGGGGTCGAGGAGTTTCGAGCCAGCTTGGAGGATGGGCCGCGGCAGCACTCGGACAGGTCGGCCTGCAGGCGTGAAAACCACAGGTGATTAGGCTGAAGGTGCTAGTTGGCGCGAGGAGTCTGAAAACCGCACAGCTCGCCGTCCGAGGTGGTGAGGGCAAGAGACGCAAAAACCATGAATCAATCCCGACGAGCACAATTAGGACGATGGGGTTGCTTTGGGGTGGACGCTTCACGACAGCTGCACGCACAGTGCGGGCACAGTCCGGCCCATTGGAGGATAGAAAATTGGCGGGCCGCTGGGAGCATGATTATCACGCCGAGAGGGGCACGCGGGGCCAATCACAACCCCACATCTCATACACTAGTACGGATAGACACAACACCCTGAGTTCTGATACTCCGAAACACACTGTGCCACTTCTGCGGGCCCCCATCCATCTTTGTTTCGTCTGCCCCAGCGTCATTGCTAATCAGGCTGGACCTACCATTTATTGGGGTTTGGATGCAACTGCAACTACGAGCGTCGGCAGCAGGCGGACAGGCAGGCTAGACATGGATATGGATATGGATGCAGCCATGGCTATGGAGACCTGGACCTATATTCGGAGCATGGCGGTGGACTGGATTGGACGCATGTGCAGAAGCAGGCAGGGCCTTGAGCATGCCGGGTGTGCTTGGCTGCCCGCCCAATCAGCAGAGGGGAGGGATTGTCTGTACGAGACATGCGCCAGAGGATGCGCCAGAGGATGCACCCAGAGCGAAAATCCCAGTGCAGCAGGGACCTGCACTCCGAGCCACAGTGCAGTGAGCAGCCACCCACCACCCCGCTGCATGGCCGCCGCTGTGCTAAGACGGTCTCATTCCACGTACCGGCCACCGACCATTGATGCCACCACCATCCATGCCCATGCCAGTCCAGGAGTTGTCTAGTCGCATGACTTGCAGCCTCTCGCGGTGATGGTCTGCAACCCCCATTGCGTCCTGACCGTATATGTATGTAATATTTTAACATGGCATTGCCTTCTAACCACGCTTGGTGCGTCCACCCACCGGCTCTTGCGTGGAACTTGCTCAAATGCTACATCCTGAACACCTCGAGCTGAACGGATGTGCATGTGTGAGCGCGCGTGTGAGAGACGACGACTCCCGCGACTCTACGAGAGGAGAGGAGAGGGGTCGCTCGTTTCTCACTGCATGCATATTGCCTGCCGTCACACCACACGGGACAGTCCCATGAACTGTCGGTCGGCCATGGCCTCTGGTGCCGCCCAGGACCTGCTTGCCATTCTCAGATCATGATTTCATCTCCCCTCGATGCAAGTACCGGGTGATCCAGTCATGTATGTGACCTGACCACCGACGCCGGAGCGCTCCCTCCACGCACCCAACCAAACCCTGCAGGTCAAGAAACCTGCAGACCGCTGTTACATGAGGGAGGTCTGGAACTGCTCACCCACACCATTCTTACTGGCTGCATTGCTCTTGACATTCCATTTCCTTCTTCTTGGGGCCGCTTATCACACCAGTTCCACCACGTGAACTTCCAATTATTGGTTCGTTGAGCCGGTGACATGAAAATTGGCACACCCAAGCAGTACCTACCCTACGAAGCTTGGGTTCCTCAACTATTGTTGTCCACCGAATCGCTCCCAGAACACATGGAGCAAAGACTACACGTCTGGCATGCTCTCGGGCGATTGGCGAGTGATTATTTGATTTATGGTCTCTGTTACTTCCAAGCTGCTACCTTTACACCCTTCTTCTGGTGTATCCATTTAATACCTCGCCTAATATGATACATGTCAGTGACAAACGCCGGCATAAACCTACACACAACCATCCCCGGTGGGGATTCCGGGAGCCCCGTCATGCTCTTGTATACCTCGTTTCATTCGCTACTACTTCCAGAGCCTTCTAATCCCATTACGACTACCATCACACAGCAACCCTCGGAATCCGTGACTGGGCCTTCCTGCATCGATAAACCTCGTACAGGGAGAGAATGAGTAGCTGCTATTATAGCGTTACGGGTATTGTATTCCGTTGTTCGTGGGTCAAACGCCATTTTATAACGTAGGGGCTTCCTGTGACAGAATCGACAAAATAGCAATTGCCAGGGACAGTCTACGTGTAGGCTCAAGGTTTTGATGATCAGGGACTTGCAGAATGATCTCCTCCCTCCTTGGTGGGAGGTACTGTATCTAGGGTGTAAATCCAGGGAATAAATGGGAAGCAACACTAGATCAGTCTCGGCCATTTACTCACCGTGTGAGTGAGGAGGTGTTCTGGTCGCTCTTGGCACTAGGCTCCTCGCTGACCTTGCCGTGCTTCTTACCGCCAGCACTCTTAGCACAAGTGCAACCCCTACAGTATCTTTTAGAATCGTGAGCAGAATTTCTGCCGTTCGTTATCACCTTTTTACGTGGTCTGTGTGAATGTGATGAGGAGCCTGTATGAGACGGAGGCTTGTAGTTGAGATTCTGCCACTTGAGTTTGCTCCATATTCTCTAAAACATCCATTGTAAAACTCCATGTACTTTCATGCGCAGTATTCTCTTGCAGCTTTAATTGGAAGTCTTCTGAAATCGGCCTCCGCTTTAACCAAATTCTACCAGGACCTGCTCAGACCGACTGGCACGGTGCTTCTGAATACTCAAGCATAGAGTCTAAGAGACCACATGTATTCCTCATCTCGACATATGATCCTTGAGAGGCGGCCTCTCTTGAATAGGGAGGTCGTTAGATGGTCGTAGCTTGGAAGGGTGTTGTTTCTGTAGAACCAAAATTGAGCTTCAGGCCGCTCGAATGACTCCTTCATGACTTGGAGTGGTGATTTCCGCAATCGTTTTCCCAATAAAGAAATCATTTTTCGTCATCAAATCGAGATTGTTTACATCTACAAGGACATCGTAGAGCTATTAGGAGCTATTTATTTTTCAGCAGAATTTCTCGCTCCTCTCTTTGGCAAGCTGACGGAACTAGAGGAGGGAACAATCCTTCCTTGTAGAAGGCCATATTTTTCATACCCTACGTTCCTGTGTAACGGCCATGAAAAGAATTTTTTTTTGATCATAAATTTAAGAGGATTTCTTGTGACTATGGCATTTTATGGAGGCTGCACGAGAAGTTGATTGGCAATGTAGATTTGTGCGTTCTGTTAATATCCCCCATCGCGGCGTCCTCGTCAAATTCACCCATTCTAACAAGCCGAGTATTTTATAGGTCAGCGATCGCCCCTTCTCAAAACTTCATAAAACATACATCCAACATGAATTAGGAATAGATGTAAAATGACACAAAATAAAAGAATCAGACATGCAAAAATATAACTGAACACATGCCCCCACACGGGATTGAACCGTGGACCTCATCATTTCGGGAATACGAGTGATGCGCTCTACCACTGAGCTATAAGGGCGATGATCGAAGGTCTTCGCTGCTTATCGTGAACTGCATACTTCATTTGCAAAATCAAGCTGGACCAATACTCACCTCATCCACAGCAAACAAACCGGCGAGATTACGCGCAACTATACATAGATCCTACTATCCTAGTGGTTCATTTTCTATTCTATCTTTCCTTCCCTACTTTATCTCTTCCCCTGTCCATAGTAGCCCACATGATCAAGGAGTTTTAGCGCTACCCCTTCCTTTTAAATGGAAAGAGGTCTCCGTTAGCCAAACCTTGTGCCTTCAGGGAAGATACCATAACTGGGTCGTTCTAACTCTGTATGGAAGCCAGCCTCACGGAGATCGATCTTTCTTCTCCTGCTTCGCCAAATATGGAGAAATCTATATATCCTTGTCTGACGAGCAATGTGGCATTTTCCAGCGAAAGGAAGAGCGTTTGCGTGCCTACCCGTAGGTAGGTAGGTACCTAGGCATGGAAAGGATAGATGACTAAGCTAACCTGGGCACAAGTTAGGTGACTAAGCTATCCTGCACACAGGTTAGGTGACTAAGCTATCCTGCGCACAGGTTAGGTGACTCAGCAGCAGTTTGGAGGACGACACGGGACCACCTGCCCACGTGCTTACGGTAGGGGGCCGACTGATTTAGGCCCAAGTAGTGGTTTCGAGGCGCTATCACTTCTGTTGATCCGCGTTCATTCTACAGATAGTATTCACGAAAATACCAAGCTACACGCACCAGCGACAAATAGTCGGATTGAATGAGATGTTTTATCGGCAGTTGATAGACTCTTTCGGTAGATCTGTAGATTGCACCATGATCGACGCTAGAGAATGTGGTCAGCTGTTACCAATCCACTTCACACGAACCAGCGGAAGAGGTGAATGGAATGCCGATGAGCCTGTATTCTATAAAATGAGAGCAAGGGGAGGCTGAGCAACAGTTCTACGTTTTGGAGTCGATATAGTGGTTTTCTCACATCAATCGAGGCGTGGTTGCTTAGTGTAAGAAGATGAGGAAAGAACCAATCTAGCGCCTTCCAAAAGAGAGTTTGGTATCACTTGGAGCCTCGGACTACATTCAACAAATGAGTGTGAGCATTTCGTCGGGATGGGCCCTTGTCTTTCGGCTTCTTACTTTCAAGATTTATCGCCCTTTTGCCCATCATCATCATCATGGCCAACGGAAGTGGTAGCGGCAGCATCCTTGTCACTATCATCGCCACAGTAGCGATTAAGCCGAATCCACCCATGTGAATGACAAACTCCACCGACTATCAACCAGCGTGATTCTCCCCACCTATGTTTCGCATCAGCACAGAGCCTCGAGCACGCCAAACTACAACTATATTGCCAAAAGATAGCCTTTTGATATGCGCGCCATCCTTGTCTGCTGAACTTGGCAGGACCAATGTCATCTACATCGACCAGACTCCGATCGACGCGACCCTTTCAGCCCTCGGAAGGGCGCAAAGAACCCGAACTCGGCGGGGGGCTATCTTCGCTCAGTCTCGATGTCTTCAAGACTCTAATTGACAGGCGGAATGTTCGCAGTAGTACGATGACATACCCATCTATAACGCCTTCAATGGCCAACCCCTTGTTTTTCCTCCTCTAACACTGAGTAGCGGATGAAGCCCAGCCGAAGCGACGGGGGCCGAAGCCCGACCGGAAACCAGCTCTGACGAGGAGGCAGGAGCTGAATAGACAGGCCCAACGGTGCGCGCGACTCTACGATTCAATAGCGACTCTTGCTTCAAACTCGTATTCTAATGCTGTAACAGAACCCACCGAGAGCGCAAAGAGATGTACATTACGAGCCTGGAGGATGAAGTACTGAGGCTCAAAGAAGTGTACAGCACAGCATGTCAGGAGAAGGCTAAATTGATCGACGAGAACAAGGAGCTGAAGAGCTTGCTTGTCCAGCACGGTGTTTCGCTCCCAGCCCCGTCCAGTCCAGAAAGCGGACCGTACCAGTCAGATCAGAGTGGGCTGATCTCGCCCACCTTACGATCGTCCACCGAAGCGTCCACGGCATCGCCAAGCATTCAACCATCTCTAGATACACAAAAGCCAGGAAATAATGCGCTCAAGAAGGAAACCTTAAGCGGCATAGACTATGACCAGGCCGGCATTGATTTTGTCCTCGCGTACGATAAACCCTCCACTCCAAGAGCATTACCGTTGCCCTCCCATCACCAAGATGATAGTCGCATTCGTGCGCATGGAGCATAGCGGATATTGCATGCATGATGTATCTTTGTGTTGACATTGCTAACGATTGAGATGCTTGCCGGGGTTTTAAACAGACTCGAACGCCCCTGCATGGACCATATGCCTGTCTTGTTAGACGTTTCGAGCGAAGCCGAAAGTCAGCCATGCGGCCATGCCCTGATGGTGTCATGTCCGCCCCGTCCATTTGACGACTTGTCACCAGAAGACACATTTGGCCAGTGCCCTCTCCGGAGCGGCCCAAGTTGCGGGCAGAGGACATGGAAGCTGGAGAAGGGTGACCTCTCAAAGCTGTTGGAACTCAGTTCCCAACTCGACCTCGATGGGGAGGTCACCCCAGTGATGGCATGGACCATGATCCTGGCGCACCCGAGGAGTGGAGATCTGAAGGCTCAAGACTTCGTCACGCTGGCTGGAGAGTTGCAGAAGAAGATTAGATGCTACGGGTAAGCTCCTTCTATATCACATTTCCAGCCAAACCCTCTTTTCGAGCATTTCACTCAACGGATTGCAGGTTCGGCGCAGTCACCGAGGAATTCGAGGTGCGAGACGCCATCGAAAATGTCCTTGGAAACCGACTTGACTGTCGACAGATGGAGGGGGTAATTGCAACTAACCAGAATGGTGAGATATCTGCTTAGGGCGGGTAGGCGATTATCCAGTATAACAGATAATATCTACCCACATCTCCTGCATGTTAGTGCGCACTTCGGTTAGAAGGATAGTGCCAAAACCTCAGTGCCCCAGTGGTACATCGGGAGAGCCTGCGCAGTTTGTGCCATTTGATGCCATTTGATCACCAAGGAATCTATTTTATGTAATGAATTGAAGTTGAAATTTACTCATTTCTGAATATTGGACGGCAGTGGATAAACAGGCCTGAGCCTGCAAATATGTATGAGACACTGAGTGGTGGCGCGGGGCTTTGCAACTTTTCGTTAGGCAGCCCCACACCCCACCACAAATTCGTTTCTCGCGATTCCAAATTCTTGTCAACGAGTGAGCCTGAAAGGGAAAGCCTCACTACTCACCCTGCAGCATCCAGGCCACTTTCCTAAGCTCTTCAGGATCGACTCAAGGAGAGCAAAGATGTCTGCCGACACACTCGACTACGTTCGCATATGCGAGAGCTGCCCTCCTGGCGACGGCTGGGGCCCCTCCGTAACCACCGAGACCACCCTCGATGGTGTGCCCTATGCGCCTTTCTCCAAGGGTGACAAGTTAGGTCGCATGGCCGACTGGACTCTGGAGGGCAAGGACCGAGAGCGCGGCGGTCGTATGCAGTACAACCGTAGCTACAGAGGTAGGGCATCTAGAGGCAGTGTGGTTTCCCTTGGTGATCAAAATGCTAATCTTGTTCTTAACTCCAGACCAACAAGTATACGGTGCCAGCCACGCCGTCACCTTCAACGCCCCCGCTGCCGAGGACGAGTCCACATTCTCCATTGTCACAAACACACGAGACACCACCAAGACGAGATATGGTCGCGGTGCCGTCTTCACTCGCGGCCGTGGCCAGCGTGGTGGCCGAGGCGATGCTCGCGGTGGGCGTGGCCAGGCTCAGCGATCCGGTCCTGGTGGCCGACAGAGTGGCTACGACCGTGGACGAGGTGCTGGTGGCGCGCGTGGCCGCCGCTTTGGCTGGAAGGACTACGACAAGCCAGCCCGCAACCGAGATGCCAGTGTCGCCATCCGTGCTGACTGGGAGCTGCTTGAGGAGATTGACTTCAACCGTCTGGCTAAGCTAAACCTCGACACCGATGAAGGAGAGGACCTCGATGACTACGGATTCCTCTACCCCTACGACCGCTCTTACGATAAGCCTCCCGTCAAGGGCTCCGAGAAAAAACTCACAGCCATCGACCGTGCCTCATACAACATTACCACCTCAAACGACCCCATCATCCAGGAGCTCGCCGAGAAGGACGAGGCCACCATCTTTGCCACAGACAGCATTCTGTCCATGCTCATGTGCTCTACCCGCTCCGTCTACCCTTGGGATATCGTCATTGTGCGCCAAGGAAACAAGATCTTCCTCGACAAGCGCGAGAATGCCACTCTGGATATGGTGACGGTCAACGAGAACGCCGCCGACTCTCCTCTGGATGCTTCCGAGGGCAGCAAGGACAGCGTCAACCAGCCCGCTGCCCTTGCTGAGGAGGCCACCTACATCAACCACAACTTCGCCAACCAGGTCGTCAACGAGAGCGAGTCCGCCAAGGTCCAGATGGCCCACAGCAACCCCTTCTACAACGCCTCAGAGGACACCGACCCGCCCGCCAGCAAGGCCTACAGGTACCGAAGGTTCGACCTGTCGACCAACGAGGAGGACCCCGTCTACCTCATCGTCCGTACCGAGGTCGATGCCGTCCAGAAGAACAGCATCAGCGGCGAGGATCAGCTCATGACCATCAAGGCCCTGAACGAGTTCGACAGCAAGGCCCAGGGCAGCGGCGGCGCCCTGGACTGGAGGAGCAAGCTTGTCACCCAGCGCGGTGCCGTGGTGGCGACCGAGATGAAGAACAACAGCTGCAAGCTCGCTCGCTGGACCGTGCAGAGCATCCTGTCCAAGTCCGACATCATGAAGCTTGGGTACGTATCATAGCATCTCATCCGCTGACACAACGCTAACATTTTATCTTTTCTAGTTTCGTTTCCCGTGTCAACCCCCGCTCCAACGATAAGCACGTCATCCTGGGCGTCATCGGCTGGAAGCCTCGCGACTTCGCCAACCAGATGAACCTGTCGCTGTCCAACGGCTGGGGTATCGTCCGAACCATTGCCGACATGTGCCTCCAGCGCGACGACGGCAAGTTCGTCCTCGTCAAGGATCCCAACAAGTCCATCCTGCGCCTGTACGAGGTCCCCGTCGGCACCTTTGAGGAGGATGAGGATGATGAGGATGGGCCCCAGGAGGAGGCCGAGGCTGAGGGAGCCGAGGAGTAAATTACGAGTTCCATGTCGCTAGAGAAATTAAAAATTCAAAAGAATGTTTTTCATGTGTCATGACTAGGGGATTTAGACAGGCCAAATTTCCTTCTCTCTTGTGTTTAGAGCTGCTCAGCTTCAGCAGTGTTCTGTTGCCGGGCTGCTTGAAACTATGCGGATACGCGTGGAGGGTTAGCACATTGGCAGCAGCGAGGGTCAACGTTGAAAAAAGAAGCTCCTTTTATCTTATGATCATCTACTCTGTTTGGGATCTGTCCTAAGTCTGTGCAGCTATTCAGATGATCCACCGCAATCGTAACTTTCAAAGCCATGGATTTCGTCTAATCCGCAGGTGACCGGACGTCTGGCTTTTGATCCCATCGATATGATCTCTCGTAACTTGTCCTCCGTGCCGCGAGTGCGCACTTCCAAAAATAAAGCAACATGAAATGCCATACACCGAGGATTGGATCCTCGCTCCGCCCTTGTCGTCTCCTGTTCGTACCACCACTGTCTGTCTCGCCGATTCCCACCGTATTCTCAAAGTTCAAATGAGCATGAAATCTGTTCAAGACTCATCCAATCCTTGCTCCTTCATTCTCGCCTCGTGTTCGTACAAACCACTCTCTCTCCGAATTCTCTGAAATCAAGTCAATCTGGAATGCAGAGAGAACCCAATCGTTGTTCCTTTGACTCGCACCACATTCCCGAAAACCAAGTCGATCTGGATTGCATAGAGAACTCGCTCCTTGCTCCTCCACTCTTGTTGTCTCTTGTTCGCACAAACCACTCTCTCTTCGCATTCCTAAAACTCAAACCAACCTGAAATGCAGAAAACTTCACTCCTTACTCCTTGCTCCCTCATTGCGGTCTCGCGTTCGTACAAACAAATGTCTCGCCGCACTCCTAAAGCTCAAAATCAACATGAAATAGCAAAGAGGTTCACTCGTCGTTCCTTCACTCTTGTCTTGTCCGCGCAAACACTGTCTTGCCGCACTTTGAAAAAAAAAAGAAACGAAAAGAAAAGAAAAGAAAAGAAAAACCGAAGCAACACGAAATGCAAAGCGACATGGATCCTTGTTCCTTCAATCTCGTCTCTTGTCCGCACAGCAATGACTCTCTCGCCGCCATTCCACAAAATATGAATCAAAGACCAAAAGGGTTCACTCCCTTGTCCTTGATCTTCTGCTCCTGCTCACACACCCACTGTCTCGCTGCACTCTTCACCGGGTGTAAACTAAGCATGTTAATCGCGGTGTAGGTCGCCCCAAGGATCGCCTGGAAGGCGGCGGCCTCGCTCTGCGTCAGCCGGTGCAAGTCACCCGCCTCCTAGGTTCGGTTGATCTCATGACGGAGGCACATGTCTATAGTCCAAGCTGGGATTTCCCTGTTCGTTTCGAGGGCTCTGTCCACGAGGTCTGCGCCCCAGGCCAAGGGGCGGGCTGAGGTTGGCTTCTCGCGGGGTTGTCGGGGTCGAACGGGGTCCGGAAGGGTATTTGAAGCGGTGTTAGATGCCGGCTGAGACTGAGGCTGGAGAGTCTTGAATAACTCGTCGATCGAGGGCAACTGGACCCCAGGGTTGCGAGAAGGGTCCTTTGCCTGGATACGCTGGATGTACTCTATAAAAGAGGCATTGATCTGGTTTGCTTGAGAAATAGCAGTCAAATCGCTTGATAACCGTGGAGTAGTCAGGTCGTTGGACGGCCAGCGAGCAGTTTGATCATCGGATGCCCGCGGGGCCACCAGATCGTTGGACGGCCGACGAGCAGTCTGATCATTGGATGCCTGCGGGGCCATCAGATCGTTAGATGACTTGGGAGCACTCCGGTTGTTTTGAAGATAGCTGAGGTCAAGTGGCGTGGGAACTACCCTTGCAGCCCCGTTTCTCGGGTGTGATATGTCTGTTGACTCTATTTTAAAAGGTGTATCTTGGCGCCTCTGATTTCCGTTGCGAGCATGAGAGCTCTGCTGGTTTCCGTTGCGAGAGTGAGAGCTCTGCTGGTTTCCTTCACGAGCATGAGAGCTCTGCTGGTTTCCGTCACGAATATAAGAGCTCTGCTGGTTTCCGTTGCGAGCATGAGAGCTCTGCTGGTTTCCGTCACGAATATAAGAGCTCTGCTGGTTTCCGTTACGAATATAAGAGCTCTGTTGGTTTCCGTCATGAGCATGGGAGCTTTGCTGGTTTCCGTAATGAGCGTAAGAGCTCTGCTGGTTTGCTTCACGAGCATGAGAGCTCTGCTTGTTTCCGTTGCGAGCATGAAAGCTTTCCACAGGTCCAGTTGACTGGGGAAGAGTTACAGGAGGTGGGATCGGATATGGGTAGCGAAACTGAAAGTTAGCAGCGGGTGGTTGTACGATCTGGCCGAAAGGAGGAGCCTGAGCGCCGTTGTGGTTAATCTCTCCTCCATGAACCAATAGTGGAGTTGCCCATGGTCCAGCAGTTGTTCCTCCGAATGGTCGCTGTTCCAATGGTCCTACTAAGCCTGGGGCCCCGTTTGAGGGTCCCCCGCGCGATTTGGCTCCCTTGTCTTGGGTCCATTTACCACCGGGGGGCTTTGGTGGGAGCGGGTGTCTTGGGGCCTTTGCCTTGGGCTTCTTGGGGAGCTCCCAGTTGAGTGAGCCAGGTTTGATGTTGTGGACTTGATCGCCCTCCAGTTCGCCCTTGCCGACGCATTCCCCGCAGACAGTTAATTTGCAATCGTTACACTGGTGGACAACACCTCTGCCTGATAGGGAGCAGAAGTCGCACTTTGTCATGGCGACATAGGATGCTTTCCAGCCTTTGTGGGGTTCGTCACCCGCCCACATGAAGGAGGAGTGACGGTTGCCTTTGGGCCTCTTCGCAGCAGATTCTCCAAGATTGCCGGTTTCAGCATTTGCCATGGGCTGGTCCGCAGGGACAGATGTCAATTCGGCATTAGCTTGAGGATTGCTTCTTTTTCTGCTCATTGCTTGAGAACCCGCCAGGTTTGGTCCTGCTGATGGTGCTGGATCAGAAGGATGATCCTTTTTCCCGTGAGGGTTGGGTTCCATGGCGATGGTAGTTGAGTAGCAAGAATCAAAGCGTTGACTCTGGGTGCGATTTTTGTATCGTCTTCTTTAACTTGTTGGTAGTCGTATGTTGGGGAAGCTAAATCTGGTGAGCTTTGATAAAGGTCATATGCGAGCAAGTTTTCGTTCTTTGGCGGACAATAACCATGCAATGATGGGGAACAAAGGGCGTGGGAAACAGCGTTTTATGGGGTATAGAACCACCACGTCCTCGTTGAGAGGGAAATGAATCACTCATGGGAAAGGATAGGATTCACTGGCGATACTCGTAGAAGGCCATAGGTCTCGAGTGAGAAATGAGGGGGGAGTACGGGGCAAAGAGACCGAATCCATTTCGTGAATCATCGCGTCTGATCTTTGGATGCAAGAGCATCAGACGGTTCTCGCTGTATTCGGCAGATCGGAGGAGATTGTCACTCTGGAGATTTTGATTTTGGAGGGGAGGGAGGAGGAGAGAGAAAATCGTCATCCCATTGAAGATTATCAAATTTTGGTTCTACCTTGTGTTTTGAGCGGGATTTCGAAATTGAAGATGGGCTGAGGTGAAGATATCACCAAGTAAAAGTTGGAAAGGGTGCAAGTAGATGCGGGTGTGATGAGTTGGAAAGATCTTCTTTCGGAATTGTTGTTTTGGAAGTGTGGTGAAGATCACAGGCTAGCCAAAATGGTGTTCCGAAAGAAAAAGATCGATGTAAACAAACCACGCCGCGTCGAAGTGAGGGTGAGGTGAAGGTGAGCTGAGGCTGAGGTTGGCTCTCGTGTCTGTAGGGTAGGTGCCGGAACGCACGTGTGGCTTCAGGTGGCTGGTGCGCCTCGAAGCCCGAGTCCAGGTGGTTTGGGCTACAGCTCCAATTCCTCTCCACTCCGCTCCACTCCCCTGTTGGTCTTACGTAGCGGTCCCTGTGGCACCAATCTGCCGGCCCCTCTTTCGCCCATGTTCACGATGCTGACTGGCTGTGGCGGTGGTACGTAAGTATCTGGGGCCGTTGGCGCTCCAATCTTTTCATCAGGGTCTTTTCAGTTCTCCATGTCCAGGGCGATTGGGCTGCGCGTATCACAGCTTGGGCAAAGATGGGAAATGCAGCATTGGCAGCGAGGCTAGTGACCCCCACCCACACCAAGGTTTTTGCTAGGGCCTGCTCAGGCAAAGTTGCTATCTATGTAGGTCTTAGGTGGCTTTCGGCTGAGAGTGTAGTGGCTTGCGGCGACGCCGACAGAACCTAATTGCGCAAACGCTCGCCAACCAGGAGCTGCCCCGGTGGTTCCGTCTGGTCCTCAGCTGAAAGGAGCTGAATATGACGACAGAGGAGGCTGTTCGGTCTTTTTTCGTTCTGCGCTTGCACGGATGAGACATCGTGCCCTTTTCTCGATCCTTATCCTGGGGTTCAACCAACTGAAGCTGGTAGCTTGGCACTTGCCTAATACGGGCTGTATTGCAAGCGCCAGATACCGTTGGGCAACTGGTGATTCGTCATTGCTCAGACCGTAGAAGAGGTTCAGTTCATCAGCTTACGGCAAAATGCCCGAGGTCCCTTGCAGAGGCTCTGTGGGGGAATAAAACGGGGAAATCATAGTCAATGTCTTGTACAATGCGTCTCTACCCACTCAATACTAGTCACTGTGGCTCTTCTGAAGAAGCAAAACATCATTTCCTCGTATTAGGACCACCTCGTTTGTGCAACTTCCCAGGAAGTTTACTTTGGATATGCTTTTAAGGTCCGCCGGATCGGAATTACGTCTGCCGGCCCTACCCTGTGCACCCTGACCGAAGGCGCTACTGACAGAGAGCCGGCACGGGACAAGCGGGAATGGAGAATTTGGGCGGGGCTGCCCCCGACCGCCATCATGCTCGAGGATCCGACAAGGTCTAGGCCGCAGACTCCCTGTGGTAGTACGGGCAGCGCAGGTACGTACTGGAGCTTTACTTTTGCTCTTTCTAGGCTGTACGCGCCATCTCAAACTCTTGGCTCGGCATGCTTTTCCACTCTGCTCTCCCTTCCGCTCTTCTCCAGAAACTCTTCTTCTTCTTCTCTTCTCTCCCTCCCATCGCTCTCCTCCCTCTCTAGCCATCGTCGCATCACGTCTCCCCCCGAATCGTCCCGCGCACCGAGCCCTCTGACCTCCCGCGATGTCTGCCAACGACTACTACAACCAGCAGGGTGGAGGCTACCCCCAGCACCCCCAGCCTGTAAGTTGAAGCTTCCCAGAGCTCTCCCAGCGCCGCGTGGCCCAACCCCACTAGTTTGCTTCGCTGCGATAACCAGCAAAGAGCACCAATCGCCAAATCGACAAACTTCGTCGCAATGGCAATTAACTTCTCGCGCTGACCATTCTCGCTCGTCGCAGTCCTACGGCCCTCCCCAGGGCCACTACAACGGCCCCCCGCCCCAGCAGGGCGGCTACTACCAGCAGGGTCCTCCTCCTCAGCAGGGCTACGGCGGTCCGCCGCCCATGCAGTATCAGCAGCAGCCCCCTCCGGAGCACAAGGGCAACCACGGCGGCGGCGATAGCGGTGTGAAGGGCCAGCGGAACTGCCTGCTCGCCTGTCTGGCTACCATCTGCTTCTGCTGCGCCGTCGAGGAGTGCTGCGAGTGCTGGTAGGTTTTTCCCCAGCGCCCAGAATTTCCCCAATTCTGAAATGGAGTGTCGCCCTTGATCTAGATTTGCTAATGTGATGACTTTTTGTTATAGCTGCGAATGCTGCGAATGCTGCTGCTAAAAGTAGCACCACGATCATTTTACCACAATCACACACCACCTTCCTTTCACCACCGTTTTCTACGACCTGTTCTGTCTTGGGAATCCTCCGAGGGAAACAAGGGATGAGGCATGAAGGGATATATATATGGGCAGTCGAGATGGAGCTCCACTGGAATGGAACGACGGTTGCTTGAATCGCGAACAATCGCATTGCCCATCAACGAGAGGTCATATAATATAATGACACATCCGAGGTCGGACCGGCCTCGTTGAGTATGGTAGCCGGCTGTATGACGCTCGCTGCCCGCCCCTCTGTCTCTTGAACTTCCTGTATATACAGACCTGAGATTCTACTTCACATTATTCTCCTTAATTTGATTATTGGCAATGGGCGAATCTGTTAGGGATGCACAGTTGGTTTTTATCTTAATTCAGAATTCTTGTTTAGAAGGGATTGGCCGCAACGCATTCCATTCGTTTCTTTTTTCCTTCCGCTACCTACAAAGCTACCGCTTGCTAGCCCCAAGATGAATGTCAAACCCTCCGAAATGGAAATCGCATATCCCCACCGTGCTAGTTATCTTTTGTTCAGAATGATAAGAGGAAGAAGGGAGATTTTATGAGTCGAGCTGTACGTAGTTGGCAGGGAAAAGACCCTTCTTGCCATTGTACTCGCCAGCCCACCAGTCCTCGTCGGGGAACTCCAGGTTCGTGATCTTGGCGTCCTCGGGGAAGCTGATTTCTGCAAGGCATGTTAGCGAGGGTTGCGATTGAATAGTTCTAGTTCTACTTACCGTTGTCTTCGGCGGCTTCGTAATCGTACAGAGCGGTCGCCGTGGGGCCGGCGGCAGCCGGGCGCGAGGCTGCTGGAGGAGGCGGAGGAGGAGCAGTCTCCTCCTGGACGGGGGCGGCGGCGGTAACAGCAGGAGCAGAGCCACCAGATGGTTCCTCTGTGATCTCGACATAGTTGCTGGGGAACAGACCCCGCTCGCCCTTGGAGTTGGTTCCTAGCCACCAGTCGTCATCGACCATATCGATATCGGTGACGGTCTGGCCTTCAATGAGCTCAATCTCATTCTCCTCAGCCTTTTCGTAGTCGTACTGGACAACTGCGCGGTAACCACCCTGGGAGCTCTGGGCAGCTGCAACCTGCTCAGGCTCAAATTCTTGTTCAGCGACAGCCGTGGCAGCACCTCGAGCAGCACGTGTCTGCTCCTGCTCGTCAGGAAGCTCGTCCTCGTGGGGCACATCGATTTCGGCTGCCGGGATAGGGGGTGGTGCTCGTGCCTCCGGTGGCTCAACGACTGGGCGAGAGGCCGAGACCGGAACGGCAATGCGTACGGGAGAAGACTCTCTTTCAGGCTCATAGGCTGAGGGGTCTTCCTGCTCCTCCTCCTGTTCATCCGCCGGCGCAGGCCTGCTAGGAAGGCCAGGAAGAGCAAAGCCTCCCGAAGGTCGAGAGCTCTGGGGGAGAGGCGGGGCATCATCGTGCTCCTCTTCAGCAGCTCGCGGGATCTGAGGCACAGATCCAGCAGAGATGGGTGCCGTGCCCTTGAATCGATCCTTCAATGCCGCAACTCCGCCAGATGAAGCAGGTGTCTCTTCTTCGATGGACCTGTCCTGCTCCCCGGTGGTCTGTTGAGCAATAGATTCGTCGGGTCGGCCGAACTGGGATGAGGTGTGAACTGGAGCCCAGCTCTTTCCAGAATACCCGCTCTTCCATCCCCCTCCGCTGGTCTGAGGCTCAACAGGTGACGCGGTAGGAGGTGGCGAGCTGACGCTTCCCACATCCACCCCTCGCTCCTTGGCCTTCTTCTCGGCCCAGAGTTGGGCTGGCGTCTTTCCACCTTGGTCGGCAAAGGTACGGCTGGCGGCACCAACAGGCGCGGCGGAAGGAACTGACGGCCCGCCGAAACCCAGACCCCCAGTCGGGGGCTTGGTCCCGGTGAAGCTGGAACTACCTACAAATTTGTTGGCAACCTTGGGCTTGGGAAGAGATGTGAGCCGCTCGGAGGCCGGGGGTTGGCTGAAAGCAGCGGCCCTCTCGGAGAGAGGCTTAGACTCCTCGACCGGTTCCGGTTCTTCATTCGCAGGCTTTTGTGCCCTGGCCCGGATGGCAGCAATATCGACCTTGCCTACAGGCTCGTATGCGCCTTTGACAGGAGTGGGTCTGTCGTCGTTCTTCTCCTTGGCCTGCGCTCGGATAGCAGCGATATCAACCTTTCCAATGGGCTGGTAACCACCCCTAACCACATCAGAAGGAGCTTCGGGCTTGGGTGGCGCAGCAGAGAAACGGGAGGATTCGGGCTTCTGCTTGGTGAGCTCCGCCATGTTGACCTTGGTGGGCTTGTAAGCGGAATCGACCTTTTCGATCTGAGATCTGGAAACGGGAGGAGCATCCGCGCCCCAGCCATCCTCGTCCACGTTGCTATCTTTCTTCGTTCGGGCGGCGACGATGGGATCAACTCGGCCGGCGCTATATGTGGTTGGGGTGAATACGGGCTTCGACTTTACGGGGGGCCGGGGGGCCGGGGCGCCAATTGATGAGCCAGCAGAGTATTTGGCGCCCGATGCGTTGGCGACCTTCTCCATGACGGCCTGGGGCTCCAAGTCGCTTTCGGAACGAGCGGTAATCTGCACATGGTAGCCATGCAAGATCTTTGAGACGGCAGCGGTGTGGCTTGTGAAGTATCCCTTGGTGCGTTCAGGTACGCCGCCGCCGCACCAGGCGATGAGGATATATTTGGGGAGGCCGGAGTTGGGGTCTTTCACCTTGACGAAGGCATACTGGACACGTCCTTCGCTAAAGTCCTCGATCAAGTCGGACAACTCTCCATCTGAAACAAGGTCAACAAGCTGTATCCATGCGATTCAATTCCCAATTCCCTCACCTCCGGTGCCTTGCACTTTCAGAATGCTCTCCTTAGCTCCGCTGTCTTGGAAGGCGTTCTGCAATGGTGCCTGTACGGTGAAGAGGGCCCACTGGGCGTGGGTGGGAGAGTCGGTCGAGGGTGCCGGCCCGTTGATGACTCCATTGTAGCTGCTCTTAATAGAGGGGCCGTTAATTGATAGATTTAGCGACGCCATCTCGAAGGAAATATGCGGTTGTTTTGGAGAGGTAGGTTTGGTGGTGGAAGGGGGGAGGTCGGTGACGTTGCTGGAATTGGAGTGAGGAGGATCCACCAGTCAATCCAGATGAAAAGAGGGGTACTCGAGGAGGTGAAGGAGGAGGAGAGAAGACACACAAGATGCCTTGATCGCAGCACTTCCTCAGACGAATGCGAATTGCTCCGTGGAAGAAGTGTTTGCCGTCGTCTGGACAAGACAGGAGGAGTAGAAGATGTTGGGAGAGGTTGGCTTGTGGAGCTGCAAGAACGGGCAGGGTACGCATGCCATTGACGTACGACCAACACCACCACGTATTCGGGCAACGAGCTACCTCACCTACAAAGTCCAGTAAGCAGCAGCAGGCGCTACGCTACACTGCACAGCCCTGCTAGCAGCCTCCTGGGCAGGTAATAGGTGCCCAGGTATCCACCAGATTGGGCGTTTGGGTTTGCGGAGTCTGGGCGACGGTTAAAGACATATTATGCAACTAGGATGCACTTTGCACGTAAGCCGAAGGAGGGCACCGGTGCCGAAATGACGCAAGGTCTCAAGCCCCGCCACTCACCCGCCGTCGCGCCTCGTCGGCTACGGATTGCGATATCGCCTGCCCCGCCAAATTCCGCAGTTATGATCTACTTCGCACCCACCAACTGCCTGACATATCCAGATCGCATGACTGGGTAAAAAAAATCACCACCACTGCATCTCGACGTCTTGACACACCGAATCTACGGGTCCTGGACACGAAAGGGGAAAACATGTCGACAATTACAGAGGTGGAGAGCATCCCCCAGTGGGAGCAGCTTCTTGCGTCGCTGCCTCCATCTACGCTTCTAGTGGTTTCTTTCCACGCTCCATGGGCGGCTCCATGTGCCCAAATGGCTACAGTCCTGGCGACGCTGGCGTCCGAATACCCAGTCACCGAGCCTCCCGCCACAAAGTGGGTTTCTGTCAATGCAGAGGACCTCAGCGACATCAGCGAAGCCTACGAAGTCACGGCCGTTCCATTCCTAGTATTGATCCGGAACGGCCAAGTCCTCGAGACTGTCAGCGGCAGCAGCGCTGTCAAAGTTCGAACCGCAATCGAGACGCACGCCAGCAGTGCAGGTGCAGCACAGGCCGACACCGCCGGCGGAGTCGCTCAAACTGTCGCTAAAGCTGAAGAACCTGCGGCACCACTTGATCCCGAGAAACAAAAAGAAGAACTCTTCAAACGCTTAGCAGATTTAGTCAAGGCTGCACCTGTTATGCTCTTCATGAAGGGTACTCCAAGTGGTCCGCAGTGCGGCTTCTCTCGTCAAATGGTCGCAATTCTGCGGGAGAATTCTGTCAAGTATGGATTCTTCAATATTCTCGCTGACGACGAGGTCAGGCAAGGGCTGAAGGAGTACGCTGAGTGGCCGACTTATCCTCAACTTTGGATCAGCGGGGAGTTGGTCGGTGGGTTGGACATTGTAAGTGATATCGAGACGCAACCTGGGAAGCTGACACTGGAAAAAAAAGCTAACTCTGAAATAGGTCAAAGAGGAGCTCAGTAACGATGCAGACTTTTTCAAGCCTTATAGTGTGAGCGGGGGTGAGGCAACGGCCCCAGCTTGAGGGGCACACATGGAATGGGGTAAATCAAGGAAGCTGGGCTGTTGGAAAAAAGAGACGAGCTACGAATTATTATGCCAGAAATGAACTGCGACACCTTGTCCACCGCCTTGTGGGCGACTTATCGATGCGAAGCACTCCCCTAAAGCCTGGGAATTCGGGGTGACTGGATAGAGGGAAACTGATGCCATACAAATGGCGGGGTCATTCCGCGGTCGGTCATGAGTGAAGAAGGGAGAGGAGGGGTGAGGGATAATGGGTTGAGAACTGTGGCTTCCTCGAGGCCCGAACAAGACCGGACTGATGTCGAGTTAGTCGAGCTAGTTGGTGATTATGAAACCAGCCTCGATTCGTGGCGACAAGTTTCCTTGATAGCTCGAATGATATTCAGTTCACCACTCGCATTGATCAATGATTCATGATTCATGATGTGAGATACTCAGAGACTGGGAAGAAGGAGAAGAAATGTAGACGGAAAAGAAGGGAGCCAGTCCCCAGAGCTCGTTTCGCTAGCGACTACATAGCTGCCAATCGTCGGTTGCCATTCCTGGTAACTGCTCAGGACACTTTTAGAATGTAAGCTCAGGATCCCCGGTGGATAAACAGCAAATTGGATGCTGACGAAACAAACTAGACACTAGTCCAACTCAGTCACGGTCCCTGGTGATGTTGATGCTTACCCTTGTCTAGCTGTATGCAGGTAGGCCAGTGTGACCGAGAGTGTGAGTCATTGTAGAGAGACGTTTGCATAGGTCGATTGCTGGAGGTGTGGCAGTGAAGTGATGGGGTAGCATGATGTTAGCGGGGAGCATCCAACTGCTGATGTGGTTTTGCTGCTGCCTGGCGAGGCCCGGAACAACCCCGAGGGCCATTCTCGTCTAGGCCCTGCGCAAACGAGCGCCCGCAGGCCCGCAAGATCGGGATGGAGTATAGTCCGTATAAAGTGTGTAGGTTGCTGACAGGCGGTGGTGGTGCATGCTCGAAATGTCGGGGGAGGCATCATGTTCCGCATAGCCTGATGATATCATCCACTCTGGCGTATGTCTGCACACAATGCGCCCTGCTCCCTGTAACACACCACTGGACGCTGACGACGAGCGCCTCAACGAGCCAGGCCCAAGGGGGCAGATTGACCAAGTACGTGTATAGTCGATGGAGGCGCGCAGCAAAGAGATAAGATTCTTGTGCTACTCCTGCATTACCCATAACGGCTCCAAGTGGCGAAGTGTTTCTATTGGTGCATGGAAACTGCAAGGTACGTACCACCGTGGCGTCTCTACCACCTGTCGAATAGAGGAGGAAAGTAGGGGGGAGTGTGTACCTGCCTCAATATCATGCCATGAAGCCATTAGCCCAGCACGGGTTTAAAGTTTTGGTAGCTTCACAAGTATCTTGACGAGTAACATGGGAGATGGATTTCTATCGGGCCTGCGATCAAGCTAACGGATGGACTGCTGGCCCATTCCAACTGGACAGAAGCCAGCAAACCCCCACCAATACGATCTGCCGCTTCCTGCGTACTTAGCCAGGTGCAGGAGTCGGCGGCGGCCGGTAGTTGGGTGATATCATCATGGGTACCTAGTGTGGTACCGCCAGAAGTCAAGCCATCCCTCATTCCTTTCCCGCCATTGCAGATCCGTCTCAAGCTTCGGCGTGCCTCAATGGAGCGACTACCGTAGTGTGCAGTAAGCCAGGTGCAGCAAGCCTTTCCCCAAGGGTCGTTTCCGTGTGGTTTGTCCACCGGCCGGTGGGAGGGATTGAGATGGCTGCGGATTATATAATTCCACCAGCATCCAACCACACCGTCCATCGTCGTCGGACCTGTTTCACTCCCTTCTTTCCTGCCTCAGTCGACAGCGACAGCGACAGCAACTGCAGGCGGCAGCTGACTAAAACAAATCAGTTCTCGTGCCTTCCTCCGCCCGGCCCCGATAGTTTGAATCAATTAAACCCGTATTGACGCCGTCACTGGATATTCCGCCGTCTCCAGCTTTCTCCAGCACCGCCTCTTCGTGTTAACTCCGTCCCGTCTTGCTCGTCCTTGTCTGCTGCCACGGTGAATAGACCCGACGCTGCATTTCTCAACTCGACTCGACTCCACCGCCGATCCTTAGCGTGGGATCGCTTCCTCAGACGAGGCCCGATATATGATTTAATTGGGGTTATTGGGTACACTTCACCAAGGATTCTACTAAAATCTCATTCTCATATCGTTCCCAGCTCGTCGCTTGAGGCGCTTTCGTCCTGCTGAGCACCAAGTTTTCAGCGCGACAATCCTCATTCTCTCCGAGAACAAAGACAGCCGCCTGTCTGTCCTGCTGACTGACTGGCCCGCGCGAGTGTCTCATCACTTCCTTCTTCCTAGGTAAGAAGTTCGTGGGTGTCAAGTGAGCGGATCCATCCATCCAGTGACCATGACTCCCACTCCGCCGTCGACAAATTCTTCTACGGGTGGCCGCTCACCCGAAGAGCAGTACCGGGTTGTGCGCAAGAGAAACAGAATTCCTCTGAGCTGTTATCCTTGTAGGACCAGAAAGTATGTGCTGGCCCCACGATTGTGCAAATTCCCCCATTGCTAATATTCTCTTCCTCAATGTAGATTGTAAGCAATGCCATGGCAAACAGACAGGTAGATAAAATCGATATTTTACTAACCCACAGCTAGAAAATGCGACCGGAGCCACCCATGCAGCAATTGCGTGAAGCGCGAGGGCGCAGGAGCTGCGTCTTGCTCATACGCCACGCCCGTAAGCCGCAAGAAAAACCCGGACCAAGGAGCGGCGAGCCCCGATGACATGCAAAACAGAATCAATCGGCTTGAAGGTTTGGTTCTCTCATTAATGCACAATGGAGGTAATACGGATGGCGCGGCGGCTACCGCGATGGATGTTGAACGGTCTGGCTCTCAATCTCAGACGGATGGTACATCATCTGCCAGAAACGCTCGAGAGGAGGACCCCGCTCTGATTGATGAGGACAGCGATGTCGATGAAGGCCTAGCTACATCACTAGGAGTTTTGAAGGTCGACATGGACAATGGGAAATCCATGTACATCGGCCAAGAACATTGGCATACCCTTCTTTCCGATATTGCAGAGGTCAAGAACTACTTCGCAAGTCACAAAAAGGAGCTCGAGACGGGCTACGAACGTGTACGGAATTCCAAGCCCATGGCCGCTCGCGAAGGCCCTACGCTCCTGCTTGGCGCTCCACAAGCCTCCGAGGTCGAACTGAGGGCCGAGCTGCCTCCCAAGTCGAGCGTTCTAACGCTATGTAGCCGCTACTTCAATTCCATGGATAACGCTGTCAACATAATCCATGGTCCGACATTCCAGCAACAGCTTCGTGCATACTGGCAGGATCCATCAAAGACATCCATCATGTGGTTGGGCCTGCTGTACTCTGTCCTAACGCTCGCTATGCTCAGTTATCACAAAGTGGGCGATGAGCCTCCGGAGTGGAAAGGGCGAACCCTGGAAATGGCTTCTGACTTTCGTATGCGAACTGTTCAATGCCTCATCAAGGCGGATTACACCAAGCCCGTTGATCATACCATCGAAACGATGATTCTTTACGCATTCGGAGAGTATTCGTCGCGCTGGGATGCGGATCTTGGGTTGTGGATGATCGTATCCCTCATCACGAGGCTGGCCTATCGCATGGGCTACCACCGGGACGCGAAATGGTTTCCGTCCATTACGCCATTCCAAGCCGTAAGTGCCAGCAATCTCTCACAACACCTTAAATTATAGCATCGGACAGAGAGTTCTAACAGTAACCCTTACAGGAGATGAGACGAAGAACATGGGCATTAGTGAGGATGTCTGATGTCATCTTTTCACATCAAGTATCGCTACCGAGTATGATCTATGAGCACGACTGCGACACGCAATTGCCCAACAACCTGTTTGATGAGGACTTCCATCTAGACACAAAGGAGCTTCCTGCATCAAGGCCAGCGACGCAACCGACACCAGTATCATACATGATAGCCAAAGCCAGGTTGTGCAATGAACTTGGCAACATTCTCCAAGCAACGAATGGAATCGGTAAACATGTATCATACGATGACATTCTCCGGTTTGACGCCAAGTTGAGGCAGATAATGCAAGATCTCCCACCACACCTGAGGTTAAAGTCACTCGAGGATACGCACGACCCCGTTACATTAATTATTGCCAGGTTCAACGTGGAAATTCTGTCCCAAAAGATCTTCTGTCTACTTCATCGAAAGTACCTCCCACGCGCAAGGCAAAACACAAGATATGCACACTCTAGGAGATGCGCGATCGAGGCTTCGCTACGAGCATTGGATCATCTGGCAACCCTCAATCGTGAGTCCCAACCCAACGGGCGGCTGCGGTCCGTTGGGTGGTATATCAAGTCCATTGCAACCAAAGATTTCATCCTCCCCGCCATGTTGATCATCCTCGACCTGCACTATGACAACATGGCGTCGCAACACAGAGCAGCCGAGACCGAGGGCAATTTTCTCTGGACTGCAGAACAGAGACAGCGAATGATCTCGGCTTTGGAGGAGGCTGCAAGCATATGGAAATGCCTTGCGGAAACCTCCATGGAGGCTTACAAGGCAACCAAAATTGTCGAAATCATGCTCCAAAAGATTAATCGTCCATCGGAAAGCGGTAACCGGGGTCCTACGGAGTCTCAACCCAGCGTTCCCTCAGCCAGTCCATTTGGAGGCGACCCGTCTATGGCCAGTCTTTCTCAAGCGTTCGCATCCCCCATGGCAGGGGCAGGGATGACTGATCCGGGAATGGGTGTGAAGCCTTTCGACGAAAGCGCCAATTTATTCAATATGGACTGGGGACTATCGCCCTCAGCTGTCATGAACCTCAACACAGGAACCGCCGCTCTTGGGCCTGGCTCCCCCTTGTCTATGTTTCCTAATGGGAGCGGCAGCATGGCGCCTGAATTGACAGGCGATTTCGACTGGGTAAGTCTTCTTAATATGACTCTTCTCAATTCAACAGCATGAAGTCTTGTAACTAACTAATGAATGCAGGGGGCATTTGAGAACTATGCACAGACGGCAAACTGGGGGGTTGACACGAGCTTTCAGATATACGGAACCGGTACTAGCGATTCATCGCCGGAACAGCAGTCGATGAATCCTCCTCAATAAAAGTGCAACAATGTATAGTTAGGATCAGCTCACTTTGGAACAAGGAAAAACATTCGGGTTTGGAAGAAAAAATGACAATGCAAGACAAGATGTTGTATGTAAGAGGCTGAGAAATCTCAACTAATTAAAATTCATTAAATCAATGTGCAACATGTATAACAAGACTAGATGATTATGTAGTTAGACGATTATATACGATGGATTCTCAAAGTTCCAATATTTGTATCATTATTCTCTATATTTCCAAGAATAACAGTAGAAACACAAAATGCGTACATTCGGAGTGACGTGGAGGGCAAGTCGAGTGGTGTACAGGCAAGAGGGGGACTCTGTGGTTTTTGTACATTACCCCCCCTCCCTCCCATAATAGTGAGGATCGCTTGGATCGCATGACGGATCCATAACCAGCCTAGCATGAATTGTACAAGTCTGACAAAAAATCAGACGTCACAAGAAGCAGAAACAAAATCCCCGAGGCGCCCGTCACAAATCTACCTCCGGTTCCCCTTCTTCCCCATGACGCCCTTCCAACCCGGTTTCAATACAATGAGGAAAAATCGTTTGCTTCCGCAGCCCCGCCCTTTTTTTCTAAATGGTGAGTCCCATAGGGCGGGGGGGTGCTCTTTTGCGGTGGTGGCTGTTATGTCTTGAGACAGAGATTTCTATACGACGTCGCCAATGATCTTGGCGGCCTCTCTGTACGTCGAAAGCAGTTTTTCGCACTTCTCGCGCTCCTTCTTGACGGCGTCGTCCTCGTACAGGAGCTCCTCGAAGAGGGTCTCCTTGTAGAGCTCTGTGACGAGTCTGTTTTGCACGACATCCTTGCAGTGGTTGACCAGGAGGTGCATGACAGCCTTTGGGACCTGGTCGGCGATGGACTCGCGGACAATATTGAAATACGAGGAGATGAGAGCACGGATCAGCTCTGTCTCCATTGCCTCCCGGTCAGTCATCGCTGGTTCGTTAGATTCGCCCTGGAGTCATGTTAGTCGTTGTAGTAAAAAGGGGGAGGGAAGTAATGGGAACTCACGAAGTGAGCAGCAAGCCCCTTGGCGGGGACATCATCATCTGCTGGTTTCGGGCTGGATGGGATGTTGTTCTCTTCTCTTTCTCTCCGGATGGACATGGGTTCCATATGTGCGATCTGTCGATGTGGGAGGGGTGTCGAGGCAGCAGTCGCTTGAATGCCATCTTTACCAAAGAAGTAGTTCAGGAACGAATCTCGGGCATTTCCGAGGCCCTGCTGGTGGAATCTGGAGGGTGATGCGGAACGGGCATCGGCATCCCTCAGCGCGGCACTCAACCTAGTCGCGCCATTCGCAAGCACGGGTGGCGAGAGGCTTCGGGGTGGCTTCGAGAGGGAGATGGATTTGCGAGAGTTGCCCACGGGCTTCTCCGAACCCGCGTTCTCCTCCTCGTCTTCCACGCCGTCTGTGCCATTTGCTCCGATTTCCTTCAACCTCCGCTTCTCTCGGCGCTCCCGCTCTTCTTGAATTAATCTCTTGCGCTCCTTCTCCTGCTTAGCGCTCACTACATTACTCATGGCGGCTGCTGCACCGAGGAAATTGGGGTGGTTGGTGTTAATATATGCACGCTGAATGGATATAAGGGATTCAACGTATTGAGACGTGGGTCCCAATCTCTCTCGCAGAAGATCTGATACAGTCTCGATAAGCTTAGCCTGTAGGCGGGGGAAGCGGGAAAGCTCTGTAGATCCGCACGTATGGCAGATCTTGATCAGCTCCTCATAAACTAGCTCAACGCAACGCTGGCTAGGAATCTCCAGGAGTTTGATCTGGGGCTTCACGAGGAGATCGAAAGCCATTTCGGGGACGAAGAGACTGGGGCGAGGTCCAGTAGAGTTACGGATTGCAGTCCTAATATCGAGAGCGGAGAGGTTGGATGTGGGATCAACCGACTCAAGAGAACTTCCAAAGACGGAGTTGAAGATATAATAGATGCGAGCACCACCACAGAGCTCCTTCGTCGATATCTCCGACGAGGTACCGTCAATGGACGAAATGAAAGAAGTTGCGAAACGAGTCATGAGCTGAAGAATTAGAGACCCACGGTGCTCCTTGCCGCTGAAATGCATATCGCCGTAACTAGCGAGCTCTTGCTGAGTCTGGCCCATGAGAGTATTGAGGCGAGCTTTGATATCTGGAAGTCGTTCTCGAATATGCGTCATGAGCGTCGAATTAAGAGTCTTGGCTAAATAGTGGGTGCCGCATCTGTTGGCAATGTTTCGGTAGGCAGGGTGGTGCTTGAAGAACTCGGTTTCAGCCTTGAGAGCCTCAGTCATGGGCTTGTTGCCCTGGATATCCTGCTGAGAGCGGTTCACAACACCAATGAAGCCAAGCTTGAGGGGATAAACGCGGCCAGAGAGAATGTCGAGGGCATTGGTACCATGGTCCATAAGATCAACCTTGGTCAAAACACCAATTGTGCGTCTACCGAGGGCATCGACATGCCGGGCAAGTTTGAGAGCTTCGGAGTTGACGAGATCGACGTTGGCTGGGGAGACGGCGAGGATGATACTGTTGGGTTTCGCGATGTATTCGGAAATCAGGTTGCGTGTCTGCTTCTCGATATCGCTAGGTTGATCACCAATGGGGACCTATAGTCCAAAGTCAGGTCAGCAAGATCTCCTTCTCCCAGCAGCATACCCAGGGCGGCGCAAACCTTGGTCAAACCGGGCAGATCGACGAGTGTCAAGTTCAGGACATGTGGCGAGTAAATCTTGAGGTTGATAGGCTGGCGGTTAATTCCCTTGTTGTTACCGGCGACCCTGGACGTCTCATTCTCGATTTCACGCTTGACGTCGGAGAAATCGGTGAACCTCCTGTTGGGAATATGGTGGAACTCGGCCCATTCAGAACGACGGGCTGCGCCGGGTGAGTGGTAAGGATCGGCCAAGGGATCGGGCGCATTCTCATCGTCGTGAACATTGACAAGTTGTAGAATTAATGGACGTCGTGTGCAGATACCGCTGCCTCGCGGTAAGAAGTCTCGGCCGACGATGTTTTCTAAGACGGAAGATTTGCCAGCGGATTGGGAACCAACGACGACCTAGAATGACGAGCGAAAATAGTTAGCAAGAAAGAATAGGAAAATGAAAATGATATGCAGGAATGAAGGCTTGAGGGTAGCTGGATGGCCACATACAATCTGGGGGAGATCGAGGGAGTCATTGCCAATGGTGTTGAAGACCAAGTCTTGCAACTTGTTGACGGTGATGAGCAGATCCTCACCGAGAGCTGCCATGGTGGTGGATGAAAACCGGAGGACGCCTCAAGGAGCAGGAACACGACAAGCAAGTCACCAGGAAGGGCCGGAAAAGACGACGGCGTCTATCGAGGTTGTGCAGCGCGTCGCCAGCTAGCAATGAGGAGGCGGACGATGGCAATGGGAATGATGTATGAGGCGGCTGGTATCTTGAAGTGATCTTTTTCTATGGATCGGGTGGTTCACGTGTGTACGGGAGTACATCCGGCAAACAGGCCTGTACAGCACTAGCGGTGGCAGCTTCAGTGGCCGTTCCAGCATCAGCCCGACTGGAGCGTCATGGACTCTCGGGGCCACGACGGACAGGAGGGAAAGCACCGTATTGCAGTGGGTCCGTCCCAATTGGGGTTGGGGTCAGGACGGTTGCTGACCATTTGCTGCTAACGGCCACCGTCAATGCCTCTCTCTCACCATGCAAGATTGCTCTTCTCATGCCACCAGGGGGGAGACCGGGTGAAACGAATAAACCCCGGCACAAATGGATGAAGTGTTCAGGCGCATAAATGCTAGGTGGTTGACAGGATCGTGCCTAATTTACGGTCTGTTGCGGCCTGAGGTTGGGGCTGGGTACCATTGATTCTATGCCATCTGAATACGGTGGTCTGAAGCACAGAACCAAGAGATCCTCGTTATCAAGCTCGGGCCCGTTTTCTTGAGATGTAGAATATTCGTTGACCAGTAGACTAATGTTCGAACAAAAGCCGAGCCATACAGATATTTGATGTTTATTGTGTGGAAGTAGGTTGTTTTGGACGGACTGGGCATCAGATATGGTAGGTACCTATCATGCAATGCCTAGGTAGATCAACTCACCGTGCCAAACCGAGAGGAGCATCATTGACCGGATGGCGAGACCGCATGAATGAGAGAAAACATCCCGGAAAAGGCATCTTTTCCAAAGCCAGGACCCAAAGGGTCTCGTTCAACTGCCAGGGCCCTGGCTACCAGGTAGCCCAAAAAGGCGGGATAGAAATATGCAAGCTGTCGGGGCTTACCGCTCTATCAGAGCAAGCCACTACTGCTCACCTACTACAGAAATGGCCATATCTTCAGCAAAAGCCGAAACGCACCCGGATCCCAAAGCCAGGTCCGACGAATCATTGCACATCAATCGGGTTGTGTTTTGCATGTGGTCATGAGCTCTTTCGGTTCTCCCGGACTGCGTCCGCCAACGAAGCCCACGCCGTAAGTGCATGCAAAGATGACGTGCCTAGATATTGACGCTCTCAGTGGTCAAATCAGCTAACTTCCGACTGATCACCATAGACCGCAACGAGGAAGCTTCCCTCTTGACCATGATGGTACACAATTCATATACGCAATTTGATGTTTCCTTCAAGAAAATGAGCTGACATATACACAATTCAGGTGAATGTCGTGGTATCATGAAAGATTACTTGGCTTGTATCAAAAAAGTGCGAGGTGTCAACGAGGATGAATGTCGTGGCCTGGCCAAGTCATATCTTTCTTGCAGAATGGATCGGTAAGGACAGAGAATGAGTCAATTGCCTGGGGCTCTCACTGAATAGCACATGTAGTGTCATAATGCTAATGCAGGGCTTAGAAACTTGATGGCGAAGGACGAATTCAAAAATTTGGGCTTTCAAGATGCGCCTGAGGGCAATGGCAGCCAACAGAAGCCCTCTGCACAGCTGGCAAAAGCCGATCAAGCCGGCGATAGTCGAACTGGCTCCAGCTGAAATAAGCCGCCTTGACATGTATATGCGAATATTCACAAATCAGGAATAGCCACGCGCGGACTATGACCCCGTAGCTAAGACTTGTCGGAGCGGTCTACAAGTACGCACGATGAGGTGTACAACTACGCTGCTCAGATAAAGTATATGTATGAGGTGCAGGGATTGGGTCAAGCATGTGACCAGTGTATTCTTTTTCCAGCCTTGACTTTTTGCCAAGGCTGTGTGTCTATATCACCATTTTTATGTATTAATACAGGCACGCGCTAGAGAATCAATAATCAACACGAGACTGCTGAATCCCTTCACGCCGATAGGCGAGGTGGTATTGTTGTTTGTTGCCCGACTCCAGGGTATGACGTGAAATGGTGAACGATCAAATTAGGCGGTAGGGGTTGGAGCTGGAAATACAGGGAAGGTGTGCCTGCTAGCCTGACTGGTATGAGGAGATGCCTGCCCTAGAGCAGGGAAGTCGGGGGCTCTAGCAGCCTGACGCGGGTACTGCTACCTGCTGGAGAAGCATCGAGTCGCGGGCCCTGGAGCGTTGCAAGCGGCAGCCAAGTACCGCTACGGCGGGTTGATGCATGCACTCAATTGTGGGTTGCCAGGCCAACTCCCGCATTGGGAGCTGCTGCCCGTTTACAAAACCGTCCCCGTCGCCGCCACCCAGTTGTTGTCCAACCACTTGCTGCTTCCTGTTCATCAATTTGCTTCCATACTTATAAAAAGACATCTCTCTCCCCCTTTGGCTCATGCGTGCATTGTAATTATTTTTATTCCACTTTCCTCTTCCCTTGGCTGTGCAGATCGTACTCTTTTCTGTGGGAACCATGTCAACCATCAAGGGCAGACCAAGCGACCCTCCGAAATCGCGGAAGGTGACGCCTCCGTCCCCGTCATATATGTCAAGTGATCAGTTTGGTATGTGTTGTGATTTGAGATATCGCAGCCACTCTCCAAGCCTCTAACCTTTCTAATTCCATCAAGCCAAGTATCTCGCCGACCTTCGAACGAACCGAGTGGCACGCCCAGGCGGGGCACGGCCTCAACCTGCAGGAGCTCGTCCAGCTCCCAGTCGAATGAGCACTGGCCGCGCAAGTGCTGGGCGTGAGAGCCTTGTTGAATCCTCCCTTGCGGAAACCCAATCTGTCCCTCCTGAGACCCGAGCTCAAAGCCCAAGTGTCGCTGCTGGCAGCATCTCTTCGCGCTACTCCTCCCCAGCTATTCGCAACCGAGACTCTTTCTCGTCCAAATCGATCGTTCAGCCGTTGAAACCCTCCGAGGTTGTTCCAACCGCCACGTACATTGAGCGGGGCCAACGATGGATGGAGAAGGAAGAGGCATCGTCTTTGCGTGATGCAATGCACGACATGGATCTCAAAAAGAGCTCGAAGAGAATCTCGGTGAAGAGTGCTGAGAAGACGCCTGATGAAGAGTCGCCTGATGAAGAGTCTCGGATATACAATGCTGCTCTGGATGAAGCCGCCGAGCTTGTTTGGCAACATCAGCATCCCAGCGCAGCTCCAGAACCTCATGCTCCCTACCGATACCGATCTCATCTCAAAAAGAATAGCTATGCGTTTGCGCGTACTGCGAGTGTTGGGGGACATCATGAAGATGCCGAAAAGCCAATCTCGGGCTCTCGATCAGTATCTGATAGCTCCACCGGAAGCGAGGGTTACTCTCGAGGTGGCCAGGCCTCGGTCGACGTCCGTCAGTCAAAAGAGCAGTCCCGTCAGAAATCCAAACCATATGGTTCAATGGGGGCCAGCTCCAGCTCGAAGTCAGACCACCGGCGTCGCAGCAGTATGAAGCGAAACATCAGTGGCGAGGTCCAGCGTCCATTCTCGGGCGATCAGATTTGGGAAGAGCCTGAGCCGCCTTCAAAAACAGGCACACCTCGACCAGGAGCGGCGACCGCAGATGCACTGGCTAGCAGACCACACAATCCGCTGAGCCGCTCCCAGCCTCCGTCTGATACGAGTCCTGTCAAACCTCTGAACCGCGTTGAGATCTACCGCAACCCGCCCACGCAGTCTCGCAATGCTCAGTATACCACCAATGCTGAATTGCCCAGAACTTCGTTGGATGATCAAGTGGAGAGAAAGAATGGCGTCGAGGTTCGCAACCAGGACATTCGCAATGCCACAAGTATGAAGATAAAGGACCGCAGCCCCAAGCTCCCAGAGCCAACCGCCGTAAGCGACAACCCCGGGCGGCCAATTGTAAGCTTTGACGCTCACTGGAAAGCTCCCGACGAGTCCACTGATGCCAACTCAGGCCAAACAGAAGCAGCGCCGCGAAGCGGGCTCCAGTCCAAGCCCACGTTCCAGCCCCAGGTTGTGGACATCCCTACTATTGCTGTGGAAGAAAGCGACCCGTCGCCATCACGTTCGCAGCGCCCTACGACCATTCCGTCATTCAGTATAGGAGCTGATGACGGATCAACTTCACGCCCATTACCCCTTACGACCATTCCATCCATCACCATCGGTGCAGATGATGGACCGGCCTCGCGCCCTCGACCCAATACGAACATCCCTTCTATCAGCATTGGAGACCATGATGGATCATCTTCACGCCCGGTGCCTTCGATCAATGTCCCTGATATCGCCATTGATGAGCCGACGAATCGTCCCAACGTCCCTGTGATTTGCACACCTGATGATCGCCCGGCAGCAACTCCAAGGAGCCTCCCCGACCCCAAGTTGTATGGTCAGCGACGCCCACGTGCTCCCGTTCCGGCAGGACGTGGCCACTGGTCGCCTGCCCCAGGAGCGGCGGCCCGACAGTCTGCGAAGTGTCACGAATGTTTCCATCCAATCGAAGGAAGGTTTGTGGCTCTTGCTGGATCGTCAGACAGGTTTCACCCACAATGTCTGCGATGTTTCACCTGTGGCATGGGGCTAGAGGCAATGGAGATCAGTCCTGAGCCGGACCACATACGGGCAGAACGTGTTGATCGGATCCGTCGTCGTGCAGCTGGTGAGATCCTGGATGAGACTCCAGGTATGACCATGGCTGAGGATGGAGACGATCGACTCCGGTTTTTCTGCCATCTTGACTGGCATGAGCTGTTCGCGCCAAGGTGCAAGCATTGCAAGACTTCTATTCTTGGCGAGCATATCGTGGCGCTGGGAGCACACTGGCACTACGGTCATTTCTTCTGTGCCGAGTGTGGTGATCCCTTTGAACATGGAATGACACATATCGAGAAAGATGGTTATGCGTGGTGTGTCAAGTGTCAGACCAAGCGTACTGAGCGCCGTGCCCCAAAATGCAAGAAATGCCGTACTGCTGTGATTGGGCAGTACATTCAGGCCTTGGGTGGCGAATGGCATGAGCACTGCTTCCGCTGTGCTGAATGCCAGGGCGGGTTTGACGATGGTCAGATCTTCCCAAAGGAGATCCCTGGTGGAATGGAGGTGCTCTGCACTGGTTGCAGAGCCAGGGAGCTTAAACGATAATTAGCATTAGAACGACGTCCATGATTTCGGTTGGTTTGCGACGGTGTTTGTTTTTGCATGGCTTGGGATTTGATTTCTGTAGATTGCGACCCTTCGATTGGAGGATTGATCCAGACTGTAATAATACAAGATTGTGTTTGGGCATCAGTCTACTCAGGGAACTCTTGTGACCACATGCACATTCTCTGTGAGGGTTGTGATTCCAGTACCCTCATTAGAAATTCATCTTGTGATGTTCGTGAACTGACTTTCTATTCTCGTATAATATTCACCATGTAGTTTTCCATCTACGGTGACGTTCATTCAAACCCCTTAACTCCAAGATTGCTGATTTTGCTTGACCAAGGAGCGCCTAGAGGAAGATGCGGACCAGAAACATTCATGAAACCATTCATCATCCACCCTCCAGAGATGGCCTGTTTCGGAATCTCCAAAAATAAGAGTTGGGAACCGTAACAGTTCATCGTGCGCGTGTCATACCCAAATTCCTTAAACCATGTGTCGTCGCGACCCACCCCAACAGATTTCTGGCGGACACCGCTAGAAACTGCCTATTACCATCCGCCGACCTGCTCCTGATGGACGTCTAGTTGATCGCCATCCGTCATCTCCAACTGTGAATAGCCTTTTGTTAGTTGAGTCCTCGCACGTAAAGTAGAGATAGAGTTGGGGGAGAGGGGGGGGGGAGAAGAAAGTCAAAGTTAACGTACGGCTTCCGGTGTATCGGAGGGCTGCACGCGGGTGCCCTCAAACAGGAACCGGACGGAGCTGATGGACTTTCCCTGCCTCTCGCAGAACGCGGTCATGAGCTTCTCGAGCTTGGTGGTGCGCTTGATCTTGAAGAAGATCTCGTTGTTGTTGTCGCTGACTTTGATATTCAGGTGCTCGGCGCCTGGGGCGGCGTCGGGGGGTGGCACTGGGGTGCCGTTCTCGTGCTCAGCGGACATGTTGAAGAAGGTTGGTTTGAGGTTTGGTTTGTTAGGCTGTCGAAGAAAGAGAGAGAGGTCAGATGGAAACGTTGAGATTGGACTGAAGGAAAACTGAGAGGGCGGGAGATGGAAGGAAGTGATGCGATTTATGTACTTACAGGTATGCGGCTGGTCTCGTGAAAGCGGTCGCTGGGCCTTTGGAGGCGGACTGAGAGCCTTGCGATGTGGTTGAAAGAAGAGGGAGGAGAAGGTGAGGTGGCGACTGTTGAGAAGGGACGGGTGCAAAAGGCAGGTCTATCCGCGCAGAGGTGAGGTTGGAAGAGTGAGCAGAAAGTCTGAAATGGTTGGATGCCAACGATGGCTTGACGCGGGTGCTTGGGCGGGTGCTTGGAGGGCCACTGTTGGCCTGCTGGAGGGAGGTGGGGAGCGCTGAAGGTTATTGGCCAGGCGAGAAAAGCGGTACCCACAGCACCAGGCTCCAGGCGCATTTTTCTCCAGCTGGTTCGCGGTCAACGGCGAGTTAGTCATCAAGCATTGCCTCTCCGGAGCCATGGTTTTGGGTCGTAGGTCGAGGTGGGATAGAAGTTGCATTACTGAGCACGATTACGACATCCACACAGCCCGTGTCCTCGAATTTACAATGGTTCGGTGGTACCCTTGTGCACGGCTTGATTCTGGCTATCAATGACCATACGGGCGGCTAACAATGGTGCACAGGCACTCAATGACGATGTAGAAGCAAGTCCACCATGCCATCCTCGAGCTGTGAGTGCAGATTCCCCTTCCCTTGTCTTTGCTGGCGTTCGGCTCATGATTCTTTCTTAGTGTGCAATTCAAGGTAGGCCACTGCTACAAAAGAACTGAGAACGTCTTCTTGCTAAAGCACTACAGCTTGCTTAACAAAGAATGGGTACAAGGAGGAGAGGTGCCAATCGGTTATCAAAGCCCTCTATGAGTGCTGTGAAGTATTCTACGACCGCTACGGGGACAACGCGACCTCACCTAGTTGCCCTAAACCAAAACTTCTCCGGCTCAAGTTGGAGCAGCTGAAGGGCCAATAATGCTCGGGGGAGTAGGAGCTCCTTGTACGAGGTAGATAAGAGCAGGTGCTGTACGATCCTCAATGGAAACCCGTGTGATGCTGCCTTTGTACGTGTGAAATCTGTGACGCCCGTCCGTTATGTCCACCAGGATAAGTCTCAGGTAACTTTATGAGATGAGCGCCGAGTTTCTTCTTGGCTATCGTTGAGCGCGCGAGAGATCCGCGTGGGACCTGAACAAGTATTGAAAGTATCTTGTTCCGAGACTCTAATACGAATGCCGTGACATTTGTGTAGAGAAGAAGAAAAAGAGAAGCGAAGTTTGCATTTTCGGTGGGTCAATTTGAAGGTGCTCGCAGGGGCTCGGTTTGATGCATAGCCCAGCTCTGCCTCTGCCGTATCGTTATAAACGGGCTGCAGTGCTTGGCGCGTCGTTGTGAGCCCAGCGCATGTCGTGTTAGGTGTGGCACCCTGGTAACAAAATCCCAACCGCTAACTCATTGGCGATCTAATAAACAGACCCGAAGAGTGTGAAGGTCAAACTGTATCACAACAACGGCCCTCAGCGACGACCTTGGCCAACATTTTGTTTTGTCATGAGGTAGCGCACGGAAGAGGCGCATTGTCCACATTGCATCTATCTGCGGATTCTTCTACCCTTCGCAACTCTATTTAGCATCGCCTAGCTCCAGCCTTTGTCCTTTTTTTCGAAACAAGTCGAACCGCCCTCGTCGAAGCATAAGAACAGCTTGCCGAGCTGCCTTGAACAGTCGAAAGGATAGACCGACATCATCGAGCGACTTTTACTCGAACATTTTTCAACCTGATACCCATGGCTAGTATGGAGCTTGACATCCCGTTGGCGCCTCCAGTTGAGAAGCTGGAGGACGAGGAAGAGGGAGTAGCTGCAATCGAGTTGGGCATCGAGTTTGAACAGTTTGCGAATTCCCTTGACGACTGTCTTTCGCCTCTTCTTTCAGAAACCGAGAGGCGAGACAAATTATTGGACATACCGCACAAATACTACGAAAATGCGACCAAACGATTAGCACGGCTCAAGGAAACCAAGCTTCACCGGCCCAACGACGATGTTGATATGGATACGGACGACTTTGGAGTCCAGGCATTATCGTTGGAAGAAGAAAAAGAGATTGCGCAGCTGGAGCGGGAGGTTCAGACTTGGGATTTACTGCGACGGGTTTTGCCTCTGCGACACCCATCCTCCGAAAGCAAGGAGCAACTCTCCCGCTTCCAGAAGCTGGGCGATCGACCCAACAAGACTCTTTCTCTAGATCACTTTTTCCAGGTTGACCCGGTCGCTGCAGAACGCCGAGCTGTCTTGCAGTGGCTTCAAAACAATGCAGCTTCAGGCCCCGATATCGATGAGCTCTCAAGGGAGTTGCAACAAAATGCTGACCGGGGGGACATAATATCCCACGGCTGGCTGCATACTCGGTCCGCGATCAAAATGAAGAAGGGACTTACGGGCTGGCCTCATCTGCTCGACCGCCAGTCCGCCGACACCAACAAGTCACACATCACAAGCACTGGCGCGCCTCTTGTGACTCAGCTGGACCCGGATGCTCCATCAAGGCAAGGCCGTAAACTGCAACCACAAGACGAATACTTCGAACGCGCGATTTGGTTGGGCTGTTTCGAGCACCTTCGCCGGGGGAGCAGCCTGGACAAGATCCGAGAGTGGTGCCAGGAGAGGACGGAGTTGTGGAGGGCTGTTTCCACGTCAGCTTTACTTCTACCCACAGACCAAGATACTGTGGAGGCGGAGGCAGATCCGCTTTCTTTGGCTCTTTGGCGCCGGATGTGCTACAGCCTGGCGCGCCAAGGCGGATCTGATGATTATGAGCGTGCTGTTTATGGTCTTCTCTCCGGAGATATCTCAAGTGTTGAAAAGGTAGCAACGAAGTGGGACGATTACCTGTTTGCCCATTACAATGCTCTTCTTCGGACACAGATCGACACGTTCCTGTTGTCGCAATGCGATAGCGGTGCGGTATCGAGCTTGACCACCACGTTCCCATCATTCGACGCCATTCAGTTCCATGGCGACGCTGAGCGTGTTGAGTGGCGTCTGGTTCGCTCCATAGAGACTCAGAGTACGACTCTGAGGTATGAAGCTTTTGAACCTAACAAAGCCCTCCAGGCATCTATTGTTGCCAAGGATGTCGATGAGTACCTCTTCCAGCAAGGAGAGTCTTTAGGCATAACCCCTAGGTATGATGACCCTTCGGCCGTTGTGCGTATTGCACGTAGTCAACCCGAACGTAAGGCTGTCAAGTTTTTCGGTCTGAACGATTTTGATGGGCTTCGGATTGTCGGGCATGTATACGTCCTTGTTACACTGCTGGACAGGCTTGACAGGCAAGCCGAGGGCGCCCTCAGTAAGCCCGTGGACCAAGAACGGCGGTTCGCTCAAGAGTCTATTATTGCTCTATACACAGACCTGCTCAGGCGGGCCAAGCTTCAGGAGTTGATTCCTCTTTATTGCTCTATCCTGGATCAACCTCGAAGCTACAGGGTCTTAAGCCAGAATTTAATCCATATCAGGGATTACGAGCAACGCCTCACTCAGCTCAAGCTGATAAAAAAGGCCACCATCGATGTCATTGAATTCGTCACTTCACAAGCAAACACGCGCTACCAGACTCTTATGTCGATCAACGCAAATACTTTCGAGGCGAAAAAGAACTTCAAAATATTGGCTGCAGAGTCGCCAAGTGCTCGCCTCGGACGTGGCGTCAAAGCAGATTTCTTTGGTGACGACGATAAGTTGGTTGAGAATCAGCATGAGGAGATGATTAGGGCTTTGGAGTGGCTATTGATGGTTGACGAGACTTGGGCATTGGTTTTCTCTTTCGGAGTCAACGTCTACAAGTATTTCCTTAGTATGTTTCTTTCATGGCTCCAGCGAACAGTTGTTGTTGATTTATTTGTGCTAACGAGACGTCTAGAACATATGCATCTTCTGGCGGCGAGGCGACTTCTGGAGAGAGTTTCGTTCATCGAAATTATGCAGGGAACTGGCTTGGACGATGATGACGAGGCCATGGATAGGATCACATTTTGGTCTGATCAACTCAAAGAGAAGAACATTACTTCAGTTGCCCCTGAGAAAGTCATGGCTGACGCACGCAACTTCCGAGAGTTGGAGTCGCTTGTGCGTGCCTTGGACAGCTTGGAAACTATCGGATCTCTGGTTGAGATCTCAGCAGAGTACGTCGCATCTGTATTTCTTCATTGCGTCGAAGATGCTAACCAAAGCAGTATTCCTCCCAACAACCGCGAGTACTGGGGTAACTTTGGCGCCGCAGCGCGCACCGTCAAGGAAAGCATGGAGCCACTTTTGAAGAACTGGTTGCTTGCTGGCATCCAATGTAAGTCTTCTCCACTTGGCATATTAGGAATGAAAGAAGAAAGGATTGGCTGACGTGATGTATCAATAAAAGCTGGCGATGGTGAGCTCAAGGACTTGCGACAAGTTTATCTCCCCGAAACAGTGTTGGCATACGTTAGCGCCTTGCACATCTCTGGCACTTCCCTCTCGCGGGATTGGCTGTTAGAGTGCATGCAGCTTGCCGCTGTGGTTGCTGAGCGCGATTCGGATCTTGAAGGCACCTTTGTCGAAGCCAAGCGCGTTAAGGAGCTCCTGGAGGCGTTTACTGCTTGCAGCAAGGCCCTGGCCATTACAACCGGCGACAAGCGCGCCGCAAGCCAGGGCAGCAAGAAACTCCGTGAGATGGGATGGTCGCGGGATCTTTGGTCCGTCAAGTCAACTTAAGTAGAGTAGAGAGCGAGGTTTATTTCGGAGGGAAAGCGGCTTTCAGTGAAAGCGAGTTCATGCAAGTAAAAGAGCAGCAACTGGGTATAGGCAGGCAGAGGGTCTCAGAACGACATTCAGCACAATGATGTCGAGGCGTTCAGGGAGAATTCGAGGTGTTCCGTTTTTCTTTGTTCCATGGGTTTCCCTCGGCCATTGAAACCCTCGTGGAAATGTAAATGATTAATAGTACAACAAATAGCTAGAGGTTTTGGGTTTGAATCGGATTGCTTTTCTTTGTTGGTCGACGCCTGGCTCGTATGACGGCATAGCTATTCTAACCTATGAAGAACGGAGAGACGCGGATCCTTTCTCCTTGATTTGATTATGAAGACAACCTTAAAACTAGAAAGGAAATGCTTCGAGGGGGATCTGATGACAATATAGATCGTACATCTCGGCTCGAGCCGGCTTAGCCGTAGGCCACGGGAGGGAGGCCCGAAGATAAGGAAGATA
This sequence comes from Clonostachys byssicola, assembly GCA_902006505.2. Classification (NCBI taxonomy): domain Eukaryota; kingdom Fungi; phylum Ascomycota; class Sordariomycetes; order Hypocreales; family Bionectriaceae; genus Clonostachys; species Clonostachys byssicola. Next base: position 166,881 of record CABFNO020001560.1, on the reverse strand, counting down.
TGTCGTCAGCAGCTCCACCCCCACACTTAAAGCCAACCTACTGGTGATACTGCATCAGTGACAGCTGCATACTATATCCCACACATTGCTGGCGAAAGAGAAGCACTTGGCTTTCCGACACCAGGCCATTCCACACAGCAGCCATGGCGAGCTTCGCAGCAGATGTGCCTGGCCCGACCCCAACGCCTCCCGCGCCGCCTCCAAAACCCGGCAGCCACGACGCCAGCGGCATCAGCACCCCCACGGTCTCTGGCAGCGGCAACTCGGGACCTGCATCACGGCCAGCATCCGCCATCGAAGGCCGCCCGCTCCCTGGTGCCATTGAGCCGCCGCAAGCCAGCATACCAGATCCCGGCCCGCAGTGGCTGCCGCGCATCCTCCAGGACAAGTCGTAAGTTTACCTACCATCTTTCGCTCTGGAAACCTCACCGCTAAACTATATGCTAGAAAGCAAGACATCGCCGACATCCTCGCCAACCCGGCCCTCCTCGACGCCCTCACCCAGTCCCCGCAGACGATCCACCCCTCCCTGCAGTCCTCGCACGCGGCGCTCCAGCGCGCCCTCGCCGACAACGTCGACCTGGCGTCCCACATGTCCGACCTGGAGACGCGGCTCTCGCGCCAGCGCGCCGCCACGCAGGCGCAGCTGCTGTCTACGCACGCGCTCGAGCGGCAGTGGCGCCAGAAGCAGTCCGGGATGGACCACGCGCTCGCGCCCTTTGCGCCGGCGAACCTGTACCAGCGGCTGAGCCAGGGGGTGCAGGAGCAGGGGGGGATCTGCCAGGCGATGGAGGACAGCTTCCTCGAGGGGGAGGAGGAGGGGAGCATGGCGACGGAGAGGGAGGCCGGGGACTGGATAAGGAGGTATAGGGAGGCGAGGGTACGGTATTATCTCAGGCAGGAGCGGAAGGAGAGGTGGGATGAGGGAAGGGTGGGCGGGTGGAGGTAGACGGAGATGGGTTCGTTTAAAAGGGGGGATGCGTTTGATGTTTATGGAAGATGAGAGCATATATAGAAGAAGGGAATGGGTAGACTCTCTGTGGTATTGGTCGTGGAAGGAGGTATTTCGATTCAGTCGGTCATCCTGACTAGCACGGTGACGGTTGTTGTCACTGTATCATCTGTTGTTCTTCATGCATAGCGTTATGGCCCAGGATATCTTTTCAATCAATCACTTGGGCTTTGTTTTAAGAAGAATATGTTACTTTTACTCTAAAAAACATATACAGGGACCGGCCCTTCCCCTATATACCCATCAGCGAACAAAATGAGTCGACTCAAATTGACGCCTATAACAACACCAGCAACGACGCTCAGACAGCCCGCCACACCAACTTATATAACAGGAAAGAAAACAATAAGAAATATAAGAATATAAAAAGAAATCTGTCGAGAGAGGTCATCTAGTGTGGGTAGGTCTCCCATATTGATCTGTATAGTAGTTACTTGAGGGTATCAATCATGCTATGCGTTGTCCTCCACGCTGTTTAATTCATAATACAAACCCTCCTCCCTGTTCACTGCATCCTCATAGGATGCTGAAGGGGCTCTTCTTCATTTCTGGGCTACGAGGGCTCATGGGTAAGGCGAAGAGGTCCTCTTCGGCATCCCCCGTGGCAGGTCTTGGTATACCAATATCACCTCTGGCGATGGCATCCAAGGACATGGGAGCCCCGGTGCTTTGACCCACGGATCTAGAGATAGATGAAAAGGACGAGACGGCGACGTCGCTCCCGATGGGTGACAGGGTCTGAGACTGGCTTCCCGCGGTGATGAATGTGTTTGCTATAGACGAGACTTGTCAATACATGAGATCTACGACCATCACTTGGCTCGTCGGCCGAGCTGACGATGATAGGACCTTGGGGAGGAAAGGAAAGATCGGAACACACCTGAAGGGGTCAAATCATCAGGGGAGGTAGCAAGTCGCAAGCCCTTGAGCTTCTCCCCCAAACGGCCCGAAGCACCTGCAGACCGTGGGGTGATGGGACTTGTACCCGGCCCTGAGCCATGGGCAACGGGAGGTCGCAGGAAGGTGTCGATGATCCATTGCTTCTCCTTCAAAGCCATCTCGAGACCAACACTCTCCGGATTGGTCTTCATCTCAAAGTCCATCTCACGCTCCAGCTGCTTTACACGCTTCTTGGCCCAGATGGTATGCAGAACGCCCCGGGTGCCCCGGCCAGTTTCGGCGTCTAGGAAGCCCTCGGGGAAAATGGCCGGTAGAGGGATGAGCTCGATGGGGGCCTTCCCCGGGAGGGTTATGGTGACGGTTTGAGGAATGGAGGCGGCGGGGGGCAAAAGGTAGAAGATGCGGCGACGAGGCGGGCTGTCTCCGGAAGAAGACGACGTCGACTCGGCCTCGGTGTCCTTAGCGGGAAGGAAGATAGACTTCCCGGCCCATGAAACCTGAGCACCACCTTGCGTACTAGCGGTCGTGTCTTGGACTGCAGTGGCGGCCGCGGCGGTGGCGGCCTCTCCGGTTTGGGCCTCCGGCGCAGCTTCAGGAAGCCACTCCACCATGAGGATCTTTGTGCCGGCATCGCTGAACTCAAAACGAGCGAGGTGAGGAGTATCGATGACGGGGTCGGCGGTTGTGCCGGCCGAGGCCTGGTCTGGGCCGTCCTTACTCACAACAGCAATAGGCGTCTGGCTGGAATGAGAGCCAGACGCAGGCCGAGGAGCCTCCGGGGAGGGGTCCATTGTGTGTGGGTTGACAGAGCAGAGTAAACCAGAGCAGAGCAGAGCCTCCGAAAGCCCAGCAGACCAAAGCAGGGCAAAGCAGAGCAGGGCAGACTGACGATACAAAGACTGCTTTCGGTTCTAGGCTAGCTTAGCTTGCTAGGGAGCTACCTTACCGTCGGGTTACAGATGGACAGAGAAGATGAAGAGGGTATGATATGATTGGATAGGCAACTGGGGAGGGGAGCTCACGGCCGGGCCGGGGCGCAATAGGGAGGGAGGGAGGGCGCGAGCGAGAGAATGGGCTGGGGAGAGGCAGCGCGTACTGTGAGTGGTGAGCGAGTGTGAGCGTGATTGTGCAGCCAACAGGTTGCAAGCTGATGTGGTGCTGCGACAATATGTCACCCTAAGAACTAGCTGAAGCTGAAACAGCAGCACGCAGTGGGCAGAACCGGAGCTCCAGCAATCAGAGCAAGTGGGCGTGGGGAAGGGACGAAATCTCACTAGGTGGTATTACGCAGGCTGTTTGACGGAGACAGAGGAGGTATTAAGGTCAGAATAGTGTGTTTACAGCATGGCGGGGTGCTCAGCGCTGGTCTTATCGAGGCAGCCAACAGGCGATATCAAAGTACTAAAGTAATATACGATGGATCAATCGATGGATCCAGAGCATCGAATCCAGTCAACAAGCAATCAGTCGATCCATCGGCCATTGGCCTGCGCCTGCCTGCTGCATGATCACTGCACCTGTACCTGCACCTGCCCTGAGGTACTGAGGGGATGGAATTGGGGAAGGAGGGGACGGATGGTCCTGCAGTTTGAGAAGAACGCACGCGATGACGAGCAAGAGCAACGAGCTGAGATCTCATTGGCGAGCTCGCCGACGATGTTGCATCACCACCCTGGTCTACAGGCCTTTGGCGTATAATAATTAATTCGCATGATATTGTATTATATTATGCCAATCCGTCATGCTGGGTGAGAGTGAGACTTTTATTTAGGATTGCGGAGGAGCATTGGCCTTTCGATCGACCCGCTGGTAACTGTTTTGAGGTACCTGGCGCCTTAACTCACAACTAAAAGGATAAAAAGAAGACAAGAGAATCATAGAAAAGGAGGAATGAAAAGACACGCCATAGCAGTTATGTTGGCATCACCGCAGGTCCCAATCCAGTATATACAGCCCTTGGAAGGTTTCCAGGATGTCGAGAGTCCATATCTTGGCCGCTGCGTAAGATTAGCCGGTTCAGATGCAGGGTCTAGCTTCAAAAAAGCTTGGCTTGTTTCGCATCTGAGGGGATAATTACCAAGTCGTCGCAATTTGGTTTCTTAGTAAGGATGCAAGATATTACATGGAAAGGAGATGGTTATCAGAGGCTTCTCAAACCCAGAGCTAAGCCATACTATTATCGATAGCCCTTTCTCGCGGCCTCGTTCGGGATGTCCTCGGTGCTCTCTCTGCCGACTCGGCCAGATTGACGTCGTTGAATTTACATGGCGCATTATCTTATCTGTGACACATTGGAAACATGTGGCATGGCTCGGGGGTTACTCCATTATGGTTTGTAGTCATGCTCGGCTGCTGCAAGATAACATTCAAATCAAGTACATGATGCATTTGTGATCGTGCGTCTCGGTCAGGACATGCATGTCGTGTGTGTAGCGGGCGTTGAGCTCTTCACGTGGGAGCACTAGATGCATCTGAAACCAACACGATATGCCACAAGGCAATTAATAATCCGCCGATCACGATTCTTGACAGGATGTGTTCAATATGTATGACGGGGGTTTCGTGAGGGCTGGGATGCACAGTCATAGTGCTACATAATGCCATGCCATGTACGACGCATGTCGCAGTTGTGCGTGCGTTTGGTGATCAATCGCTTGATACGTCCTCCTCCTGCGGAACCATATTCAGCCGACTAGGATGAATGCAATTTACCCGCACATTCACGGCTGCCCGTCTTGGTCAATGCGGCCGTGCATCTATAAAACGATAGAACAACGTGGTTGAGCACCTTAGTCACCATGATTCCCGTCGGGAAAATACCGGCCCAACTTGTTTTGCAGTGGCCGACGGGCAGCCACTCCCTTGGCCCAAAACGGCCGGAGAAGCGCCGTTCGTAGTGCTACATTCTACGTACGCATACTGGCTGTCAATTCAGTCGCCGTAGGTCACCAGTTGACTTTAAAGATCGGTGTGCCTGAGAATGCGATACCCGCGATTTGAAACTTGGAAAAATAACCCGATCGCACCTCTGCCGGCAGGCCCCTAACATATGCATCCTCATCCTGGACTCTTGTTTTCTGTTGGCAAGCGGTCCACTGAGGTTGGCTCCGGGGTTGCAGCGAAACGGCATGTGGATTTCGGGGCATGAGGCAGACCGTATATTACTGTAGCTTGCGACAATGTGACGCAGGCGTTGTAACACAACCCTCATCGAGATGGCACCATGGAGATGGAACGGCAGAGGGATCATGTTCTCACGCACACGGGACATCCATCATCGGCATTGAGATGCACGGAACATGGATCTACGTATCATTAATCCGTATATGCAGCTTAGTCTGGTGCCGGCCCATGGCAGCCTAACATTCGGAGTGTCACTACACCACCTACCTCTTTGTGAACCGGCCGGACATATAATTGGTATCCAGTCTCTGGAAAAGGGCCTGTTGACTGGCGGTAGAGCCGACACAGGACCGAACAATTTGGATGGCTATTAGCGTGGCAGGTCGAAAATGCAGCGCGGGCGTTTATCTGTTACCGGCATTTTTGTCTCATTGTTTGGTGTTGATCATTAAACTCTCGCTAAACGCTTGCGCTTCATTCGCGAGCGACGACGGGATCCCGAGGGGTCTGAAACAAGCAAACAGTACCCAATGCGCTGGCTTGCTGGAAGAAACTCAAAGAGTCGGACTCTGTACTCACATTTGCCGCTGGTATTCTGAATCCGAGTCCACTCCCACTCCTTCGGTCTCGAGGCGAGGATGCGGCGCCCGAGAAGCGAAGGTAGGCGAGACATGAAAGACACAGTGGCAGAAGAGAACACGCCCACGCGTCAATGTTTCGGCTGGCTCCTTCTCGACTGCCCGGGATTCATGAGAGAGGCTGGAAAGGCTTGCGATGCTACAGGCCCTGGCGTTTTGAAGCCGCATGTCAGCGTTGATGGATGGCAAATGGAGGCAAAACGCAATCGATCAAACTTCCCTGTTGGGCTTGGTGTGATCGCTGCATGGCTCAATGGGCCTGGGGATTGGGCTGAGCTTGCTGAGAGCGTGGCTCGTAGCGTGATGGGAAGTAGACAGATTCGGAGCAATGGCGGAGAAATTGGAAAGTGCTGGGCTCCAATGCGACTCGGCCGGGCAGGGTCCAGTGGAGGGCTCCACTGTGCCGTGCTGCAAACAGCGTCTGAAGCGGGCGTAGTGTGATTGCCTTTTCTGGCGGGCCGAATCGGCACTGGGGTTTTGGAGGGAGCAGCGGGCTTGAGACTCTGCTCGCCCTCTGCACCGAATTGGGCCTGCCAAGATGGATGCGTACTGTAGGGTCCGCGGTGTCTTGCATTCCATTTGCACTGTGTCCTCTCGGGGCGATCACTTTTGGCCTGTTCGCTGGCCTGTCGGGTTCTGTCGCAGTTGTATTGGCCGTACATGACGGTGCTGTTTCTGGTTGCTCTTTCATTGGCAGCGACCCGTGGTGTGCGTCTAGCCAGCTGCATACCTCCTTGCGTTGATCGTCCCGGAACCAAAACAACGGCGTGTGTTTTCCATTCTTCACGTCACCCATCGAGGCCTGGGGCTGTGCGTGGAGAACCGCCCCATACCATTGTTACTCAGGTAATGAACGCTCTGCTGTTGGGAATGCCTAGCTTGACTCGCGATATGCTGGGCGACACCGACCGTCCGAGAACCTGATGCGGGCGTCCAATAAGCAGAGCGGTGATTGATGGGGATACGCGCTTTAGTTTAATATTGTGCCCTACCGTTCTATATGGTGGAGTTTCCCTTCCCTGGCTGGGCCCCCAAGCCCCCTCGGTCTGTAACTGGAGCCGCCCACTAGGCTAAGAAGGCTCATTTTTGGTGCCTCTCCACTATTACGCCGGCCAAACCGCCGCCCTGGAGTGTCGCCGCCCGCGCTGCCCGCCCACTCTCGCTCGCTCTCTCCATGCACTGGGCTTATCACCCAAGCTTTCCAGCCCAACTAACTCAACTAGAGGCAGTCAGCCGAGACACAGAGGGACGTTCTCGCACTTGCCTCGAGCCGTCCATCTCACACCACACCACACCACCCACTATCGCCCTGGATGCGTTCCACTCTTTGATCCTGTCTCTTCTTGTGCTGCTTTTCCTTTTCCATTCTCTTCATTTTCGGTTTCCTTTCCGTGCATTGCATCTTGCCTCGATCGACCACATCCTGCATCCTCCCCCTCACCCTCTGGCTCCGTTTCGCCGTCCGAATCCCCCGACCGAAGACGCACACTTGACGCCGTCCATTTTCGATTTCGTCGGCCCACGAACCCTCCTCACCCTACGATTTGGTCAATTCACCCGTCTACCCAGAGCATCGACCCGGCACGACTGCCCGTTGCGACCGTTCCGCGATAGGGAATCGACCCAGCCACACCACCTGGATCACACGACGATATTGAATTTGTGCGATCCTGCCATCTCTCAATTGCACCACATCCCGGCGAAACCAGTCTCGACCCTCATCTTCCGCAGCAGGTGTTGCTGCGTACAGTGGTAACCTGATCACGATCCGACACCACGCGCCATGTCTAGATAAGCCGCCTTTCGTCCCCCTCCAGCGCACGACGATTGAGACGGCTCTACCCACGGGCTGGCTCCCTGAGGCGAAGCGCACTTCTTACATTGGCTCGCCGTCAAGTCTTCTTTGTTTCAACCTCATCCTCCAACCGTGACCATGTCGGAGGCACGGCAATACGCAATAGACGCCGCTCGTGCGACGACCGAGTTCGGATCTAAACAGTTTCATGATAAAATCGATCAACAAAAACACAAGACACATCAAAATGAATCCCATCACGATGCGGGTCCTTCGGGCTCCGGCTCCAAGTTCATCTTACCTCTCCGGGAAGCCAAAGTTGCCGACGTCGAAGTCAAACCAAACGATCACAAGAAGAGTAGAGGCTTTTTCAAACTCAGACACAAGGTCTCACGACTTCACTCCAAGCCGGTGCAACCAACTGTGGAACACGTCGAACCTGTGCGATCCTCGGTGGAATCTACAAGGAGAAGGTACAGCACAGCGCAGTCATCTAATCTCCCTGTTGTGGTTGGTCTAACTTTAAATAGCATCCCTCTCGATCAATTAGTCGCAACCCTCCCCGCCGAGCTGCAGATACAGGTCATTTTAGAATTATCCTTGCCCGATGTACTGAATCTGAGGTCAACATCGAAACAATGGCACGCCCTGATCACAGCGAACGAGACATCGATAGTACGACACCATCTTAAGCATAGCATTCCCGCCTATGCGCAACGGTTATTCCCCGCCACGAAACCCGAGGACTTCAATTTCCACTATCTGTTCGGCCTTTGGCACCGGTTACACGTCGCAGCGAAGTTGGCTTATTTATTGTGTGAATGGGTAACCAAGGACATCTTTTTACGGCAAACGGACGCTGATCGCCTGGCCTTTGCTCCACAACGCGAACGTATGCGTCGCCGACTGATACCTCTCTTGTTCACGGTCTTCCACTTCTTCGAGACGTATCGGAAACTGCACCTTGAATATCTAGAGAAATATGGAATTCAGGGCTTAAAACGGGAGCCTTACACATTGAATCCTATTGAGAAGCAAATCATGGACATGTACGACGACCAAACACTATTACGAGTTCACGAAGTCTTCCCTTTGGTCATCGCCTCCTTCTGTCGCCGCTTGCGTCCCCCAACATATGTAGGACGAGTTGAGCGATCGCTGAGAGGTTATCTTCGTGAGAAGCCTTCGGACGACGTCCATGTTGCCATTTTATGCCTAGGGGGATTGCGACAGGTTGAACATATCTGGGAGATCAAAGGTTATAACACCAGGAGGGCAGCGGTTGACACTTGGTTCAACAGCCTGACTAAGGATGCATCGCCCGAGCACACTACAACCAAGACAAAGAGGAGTTTGATGAGCTTTGGTCGGAAGAAGTCGACCAGTGGAGCTGATCGAGAACAACATCACCACTACCCCAGCCGTGACCAACGGTCATCATTTAGTAGCCTCCATCGATCCAAGAGTTCAACTGGATCGATAGGCGGGAATGATCCTGGCGCCGACCCCAATTGGATCTTTAACACGAGCTTGTCCCATGGCATCCCTATGGGGGCTTTGGACCATGACCAAGCGCAAGCACTTCTCAACGACTTACCAGTCTTGCAACACATTTGGATGCTGACTGCCGAGTCTTTGATCCTCAAACGCGGCATTGTCAGTCGAGCCCAGGATATCAGGAGAAATCAACAACTCATGCTTGATTTAATCAAGGAGGATGGGCTTGATGAGGAAGACGAATGGTGCTATGGTCGTAATGTGTCTCCCTCCATGCGACAGCAACACGGCACCCCGGACGATGAGGCCGACTAATGAGGAGAGTCTATCACTTTGTTCCCCTTTCCCTTTGTTATGATATTTTTTTTGGGTATACTTCCTTCCATAGACCTGGACGAAGCCCTGAATTCCCTTCCTTCTCAAACATTTCCTTGGCATTTGCGCATTATTTAAGGATGCATATCTTGTACGAGTTGGGCAAAGAGAGAGGCGAGCATATACATGGCGTTTTTCTTTTTTTCCACCACATTCTTGGTTTATTTTCCTTATCATTTTACACACAGGGAACGGGAAGGGAGTCTTGAAAGGACGGAAAGAGAGTCCTATTGCATTTCTTTGGTCCTGTTATATTTTCTTCCCATCTACATATATTTATGGTCCTCGAAGAGCGAGAGAGATTTTTTGTAATGAAAAGAATGGCTAAAGCATGGCGATAACATATCTGCATACATATCTTGTTCTGCTTTTTGGTGACCATATGCCATTCTCTCAAATCACGAGGACACCTCTGTACGGGATCTACATAGGAATACACAAGTGAACAATAGAGAACAATTAAAGAAATTAGCGTTGAAATTCATCTGATTACTCCCTTAATAACTCCGAGTTATGTTTTCCCATGATCCAATTATAAGGACCTCACTAGCAGGCTTTATTGTCGTGATGTGCGCAACTAGACTGCTTGCTATCGTCCCAATGCCCATCCGCCACATTGTAAAACTCCTTGCTGTGCCGCCGTGAACACATATTCCCAGTACTGAATTCGTTTCTTTTGGATGTCCGAGAATCCCAACACCGTTGCTCCCAAGAATGTGAAAAATAAGGAAATGAGGTCGTCGTCGCGTGAACTTCGCTTCCTACTTCTTATGGAGGAAGGGTTACTAATATCCGAAAGGTTCCAGAAAAGAGAAACGAATTCCCGTTGGTTATACGTTCGTTATAAAAAGAGAACCTTTTTCGCTGCCAATACTACAATGAGGATATGAAAACTGAAAGAAAATGAGAGGAGAGAGGGTTGTGTTAACGTCGACTGCTGAATGCTTGATACAGGCGCTCATGCATATCCGAGTCTGAGAGAGCAGCCTCCAGCTGGGTCGGGGTGGGTTGGGAGGCAAACGCCTCCTGGCTTTGCTCGACCGCCCTGTTGGCGCTCATGGCATACTCCATCGCCATGAATGCGGAATCGGTGGAGTAGGCCGCTGGATAGCTCGCGGTCATCTGGGCTGCAGGGACCGGAGGGTTCGGCCGGCGGATCTCGGTGGGTGAGCTCCCCGGGGATGCGCTGCTGGCGTGCGGAGATATATTCGAGGCAGCTTTGAGCTGGGCGAATTGGTTTTGGTTATGGAGTTGCTGATAGTGCTGTGCCCGTTGTTGATTCTGCTGTTGCTGCTGGTTATAAAAGGCCTGTCTGCTTTGAGTGGATCTCTCGCGAACGCCCTGTTGTGGTTGTTGGGAACCAAAGGGTTGCGCTGGCCCTGTGGCCATTCTGTTGAAGCTCACGTTTGCTGGCCCTTGCTCTTGCATTTGCTGTTGCTGCTGTGAAACTTGAGATTGTTGATATCGTGGCTGCGCAGATTGCACAGGCATGGGGCCAACGGTGGGACTGAGGTCATAGTTAACCGGGCTGTGTGAAGTGCTACCAGAAGAAGCTGTATCTTGGGAAGCTTGGGTATTCAGAGCCAATGGTGTTCGCCCGTTGACGCTATCCGTTGGACTGACTATTGCAGACCCGCTAGGATCTTGGGATAAACGTGGCCGCTTGTTTTGTATTGATTGTGATTCTGGCATTTGCTGCATTTGAGATCCTCCTGATTGCCCTTGGCCATTCGTCTGAGCTGGGGAATAGTTATTCTCCCCAGTCTGAGTTGTGGCCTTCCGCTTGTTGGCCTGATCATTTGCTTTCTGAGGACTTGGCTCGGAAGGCTGCGAATGGTCTTGAACAGGGGGGTCTGTCCAATTTTCCGCATGTTGAGAGAGCCCATTGACTGGTTTTGGTACACGACCGGCATGTTCCACCTGAGAGGGGTTTGGTGGTCTTCCCTGTGGCGAAGCATCGGTGGGCATCCATCCGACAGCCACAACCCGATCCATATTACCCGGGCGTGGTTCTGTGACTGGAGACTCATGTACCGTTTCCGAGTTGGGTTTGGGTTTGGGTCTGTTCTTTGAACCTTTGGGACGCCCGCGCTTCTTACCGCTAGGCGTACCTGATCCTGGAGCTTCGGTAATAGATGTATCTCCAAGCATCTGTGTTGGCGTCTCCGTGAACTGAGAGCTCATAGGATGATGGTCACCAGGGACTTGGGCTGAGGCCGGATTCTGGCTCGAGTCACCCTGACTTTCCATACTCCCACTGATATTGGAAGCAGACATGTCGGCATTGGCGAAAGTAACGTCAGACATACGGCTCCCCTTCTTTATCCCCTTGTCTTTCCGCACCTTGGAGCTCTTGCTTCCTTTTGGCCGTCCTCGCGGTCTTCTAGGGGTTTCAGGGTTTCCTTGAGTGACCTGCTCTTTGCTTCCAGCAGGAGGCTGTGGTTGAGGGTGATCATCCTCATGAGCTTCAACGTCTGTTGTGTGATCTCCGCCACTGGGGGCATTGGTGACTGGGCTGGGCTGGTAGGAATCTGCGGGAGGATTAGGCGCCGACGGTGCAAATGGAGGTTTAGTGAAGTCAGCAGGTGGGAAGATCTCAGATAGCCAGCCGATGAAGAGCGCCCCTGAACCATTCCTTTTGTCGCTTTCGGGATACACATTATTTGGTGGAGGAGGAGCACCAGGGATACTACCGAAATAAGCAATCGCCTTGCAAAGCTGATCCACGACAATGACTGGGTGTATGCTACGTAGGAGCGTCAAGATTCGAGCTTGCTCAGCTTTCACAGCTACCGGAGAGAGTGACTGGGGTAGTGTGTATGGCGGTGCAGGCTCGTATGATTTCATGTTGGGATGCTGCTGCTGATCATGGAAGGGCGTGTTCCAGACGAGCCTGCTTCGCTTCACAGGCTGATAGCCATTCTTGTTTGCTTGCATGGCGGCGGCCTGTGTCAGTTCGCTGGTGCGTTTTGCAGCCATCGATCTGGCGTCCATGACCGGCTTGCCCACATCCATGTGCATGACAGCAAAATTCCCGTCCTTTTCGGTTGCGCTGTCAAGCAGCTTGCTCGGGATAGGATTGCGTATTCGCCCGTCAGTGCTCACATCGCCACTACTGTTGTGTGTGTTGACTTAGTATGGAGGTTAGCAGAGCCCAACATGACATGTAGGGACATTCTCGGGCGCCCTCACATCCAGTTCTGTAGGAATTGGGATTCACTGCGGCACTCTCAGCAGCTCTAGTGGCAATAGACGTATTTTGTAGGGCCCCAGAGGCCACGCCATTGATTGTCGCATTCGCATCCTGCGGCTGCGATGAGAGAGAAGGCGGATGATCCAAGTTCGAAGCTGGGGCAGAGCCAGAGGCAGAAGCAGGTCTAGATGGGGTCGCGCCTCGGGAAGGAGAATCCTCTGTGAAAAGTTCATCGTCTGGCGATATGCTAGCCGAACTGATGGCTTCTGCACAAAGCGAGCTGCCGTCAGTATGTGATGTTTTGAGCACGCGAGTGCGACCAGACTAAAAAGACGGCTTGGAATTGCATAGCGAGGATCTACAGACCGGGAGATTGACTGCTCGACATGGCTGTCGCCGTCATTTTATTCTTCCCCGGGATGCGACTGACAATTCTCGGCGAGAGCGAGGTCCCGGGGTAATTTTAAGGTGGACGGTGGAGGAGGTGCAAAATCAGAATCGTGGATCTAGGGTCATTACGAAAATGCGTGTTGGCTCAGTTGAGGTCCCAAGCGTCTACAGTACCTATCATGCCTCTGGACGCAGAAGCAATGAGCATTAATCCATGACGGACGTCGCGTCGATTCCCGCAGGATCACACATCAAGGGAAGGGTGCGATCTCAGTCATATCATGATCATGTGCTTGTCTTGGCTGCTGGTTGTAGCTATATGCAGCTACGTAACATTCAGCGGTGCAGGACTGCCACGTGCCCCGCTATGTGCATAACGTATTTAACGGCTAGAGGAGGGGCAGTTCTCAGCCACACGCCCCACCCTTACCTCGCTGAGCTGCCGGTGGCTGGGCCTTGCTTAATCGGCGCTCGCTGAGGTCACTCTCCTTCGAGCTCCGTCTTGACTTGATCTAGGCCAGTACCACCACCTACCTATCAGCTACCTCATCCTGCCTTATTCCGGCACAACCTGGCTAGCGAAATACACGAGAGCTAGAGGCTGACGCTGCTCCCCCTTCGAGCAATCTGCTCTCTCCCTCCCTCTCCTTCTCTCTGGTACCTCTATATCCGGCCAGCGAGCTACTTCCCTCTCGCCGCATCTATCTCGATCACTCAACGAAGCGGGCGACTCTCATTACAGGATGCCGTCCAAATACGCCGTAGTGTCCCTCCCTTTGGGCGCTTTCGACTCCCACGACAAGGACGATGCAATCTCTGCCCTGAGCGCCACCATCAGTCCGGATAACGGCACCGTTGTCCCCTTCAACATCCCAGAGTTCAAGATTGGCACCCTCGATGCACTTGTCCAGCAGGCCGATGAGCTGGCTAAGCTTGAGGCGGCCGCAGAAGGTGTCGTGGCAAAGGTTTCCGATTCTCTGCGCTCAGTGCTCAATGGTGATGAGGATCGGTTGTCTCAGTACAAGATGGTCAATGATAGTCAGTGCTGATTGTTTGGAGCTCCCATTGAGCTATGTGGCTAATACAGACTACAGAGCCTACCGACCAGTATGTCGGCAGCTTCTCATGGAACAAGATTCGATACCGCGCCGACAAGTCGCTTGGCGAGCTCATCGACACTCTTCGCAAGGTTGACTTTCCTGCCCTGGTGCTTGATGTCGCAGCGCATCTAACCTCGTCTACTAGGAACTCGCCAATGCCGACAACGACGTCAGAACCAAATTCAACCAGTACAACGCTGTGAAGACGAACCTGGCTGCTCTCCACAGGAAACAAACGTTAGTTGGGACCATCGACGCAGGGACACTGACTAGATCGCTAACTTGCGTCCTCTCACAGCGGAAACCTTGCAACCAAATCGTTATCACCCATTGTTGATCCTTCTCTCCTCGTCCATGACTCGGAATACATCGAAACCCATCTGATCGTGGTTCCCACGAACTCGAAGAAAGACTTCATCAAGTCGTACGAAACCCTTGCGCCAATGGTTGTTCCACGATCCGCGGTTGAGGTAGCCCACGATGAGGAATTTGTGCTGTTCGCAGTCGCCGGCTTCAAGAAGCACAGTGCCGAGTTCCTGGCAAAGTGCAGAGAGCACAAATACACCCCTCGCCAGTACAAGTATGTCGAAGGAGGTCGGGAAGAGGAGCAGCGGGAGCTGGATAAGGTCACAAATGAAGAGCGAAAGGTCTGCGGCGAAGCCCTACGAATTGGTCGCACTGGGTGGAGCGAAAGTGTCATGATCTGGATTCATGTCCTGACGCTCAAGGTCTTTGTGGAAGCTGTCCTGCGATATGGTCTGCCCCTGGACTATGTGACGGCGCTTATCAAGGTACGCAAGGACGCTCTCAACATTCTTTTGACGAGACTGATATTGATTACTGACACCAACGGTTTCAGACAACCCCTAAGTTGACTCCCAAGGTCAAGACGGCCCTGGATTCACAATTTTCATACTTGGGTGGCAACGCCTTTGGAAGGGACAAGCGTGGTAGGATCACCAAAGACGATGCCGCCATGAGCTCGGAAATGGCGGCAGCTGGGTTTGCAACAGGTGAAGGAAAGGAGTACACAGCATATGTTTATGACGAGGTCGAGTTCCCCTAGACAATCTGACCGGAAATGTAATGAGGTACGTCATTTGTTCAGCCGACGAAGAATGAGCCCTGGGGGTGTTGTTTGAAGGCGACAAGAAGAAAGGTCCAAGCCATTGAAAATTCAAGTTATTCTTCGTCTCTTTTCCCCCTCTCTCTCATATTTGCGTTTGTTCCTTGTTTATATATCTTTTGAACGCCTGTATTCTACCTCTATAAATCAAGCGGACATAACAGTATAGCAGGTACGTGTTTTCTCAGGGGCAAACAAAGACGGTCATGATCATCTATCTACTCTACTGAACTTTTCCCCCCATATGGTCCGCACGCGAAAACCCGACTGGCCTGCAGTCGTCTATGCAGTTTTGACGTAGCCCTTCTCAGACAGCCACTGGACGATCTGAGCAACGCACTCCTCGACGGTGTTCTCGTGGGTCTTGATGGTGATCTCGGCGGCGGTGGGCTCCTCGTAGGGGGCGGAGATGCCGGTGAACTCCTTGATCTCGCCGGCGCGGGCCTTCTTGTACAGGCCCTTGGGGTCGCGCTGCTCGGCGACCTCGAGGGGCACATCGACGAAGACCTCGACGAAGGGGATGGGCTCGTCGCCCTGGGTGGTCTGGCTGTGCAGCTCGCGGGCGAGGTCGCGGTCGGCGCGGTAGGGGGAGATGAAGGAGGTGATGGCGATGGTGGCGGAGTCGGCGAAGAGTTTGGCGACCTGCGAACCAGTTAGCATTACTTTCATTAATTGCCATTGGAAAACGGGGTGTCTTACCTCTGAGATGCGGCGGATGTTCTCGTTGCGGTCCTTCTCAGAGAAACCCAGGTCCTTGTTCAGGCCGAAGCGGACGTTGTCGCCGTCCAGGCGGTAGGCGGCTAGGCCGAGGTGGAGGAGGTGCTGCTCGAGGGCGGTGGCGACGGTGGACTTGCCCGAGGCGGACAGACCGGTCAGCCAGATGGTCAGGCCGCGCTGCTTGCGGAGCTCATTGCGCTCGCGGCGGGAGAGCGAAGGGTGCCAGGTGATGTTGCTGTTGAGCCGAGTGTTAGTGAGTCTGCAGCGCTTGGTAATACGAGGGATTGCTTTGGCGGGGCAATTGGCGCTGTGAATCAGGATGGAGGGGTAGAGGGGTAAACCTACGTAGCCATGATTATGTGTGCGGGCGTGAGGGAATGGGAGGGAGGAGGAGAGAAAGAATGAAATCTAAAAGAAAATTGATCTTGAGATAAGGTATGCACAATTCGGGAGGACCTGTTTTAGCGCTTCGCCATCTGCCACTGGGATCGCCGTTGCTGGTGGTGAATGGGCGAGGCCGAGTAAATACGTCGGCCGGGACTGGGCGTGCGATAACCGGAGCACGAATAGGGAGAAACGCAGCCTGTCGGGAGCCCCTCCACCCTGCGACATCTTTCTCCACGATTAAGCTAATTAAGGCGTCATGCCGTGGTTGACACTTGCGTAGGTATGTACGAGTCGCTACTCCATCTGTCGTCGTCAAATTGCGTGATCCCAGAGCACGGGACTCGGCCTGCTTCAGGGCCACCGCAGCACCGCGCACGCAAGTTGTTTGAATTTAGGTCTGGGTAAGTGGATTGTCATTGGGTCTAGTTTCTCATTTCTAGTTAACTCTATTTGAATCTCAAGTCCGTCTAGTAATATATATCTCTCTATACACAAGGCAGTGCGCTTCTGGCTCAAATGCAGGCGAAATAAATATCCCCCCTGACCATGAGTGAACAATGTACTTCTCAATAGGCAGAATGTAAATGATGAAATACTCTCATATCACGTATCAACTCGGGCTACGTCATCTTGGGAAGCATCTAGTTTTTAGATAGTCGTTAGCCATTGCTTCACTCGCATCCAATCGCAGACAACATCACGAATCTCGACTCACAGCAGCGTATTTGGGCGACACGAACAACGCCGTGGCCTCAGCCAGAACAACAGGCTCCTGGCCCGGTTCGACCAGCGTCTCAATGCGACCCTTGACCCAGGCCTTGCGGCCCTCGACCTTGGTCGTCTCAGCCTTCATCACGAAGAAGTCACCCGCCGGCGTGGGCTTGCGGTAGTTGATGTTGAGGTTGGCCGTCACGGCGATTTGGTTCGGCAGCGCCTTGATGCACGTCCTCGCCAGCCCCTCGTCCAGGATCGTCGCCACGAGCCCGCCGTGCACGATCCCCGGGTGCCCGCAGACGTCCTCGCCCAGGTACGCCACGGCCACCATCTCCCTCCCCTCGGCGTCATTCCACGTCAGGGGCGGCACGACGATCATGCGCGGGCCCAGCAGCGCGCCGCCCGTGAGGCTGCGCCGCCTGTACTCGGCCGGCATCTTCATGTGAGGTCGCGACTCGGTCAGGTCCGTCCGCTTGCGAATCTCGGCGACGAAGGGGTGCGACTGGATCACCTCCTCGGCCTTTCGGGCCTCGTCGTCGCCCGGGACGAACCTGTGCAGGCTGGCCTCATCGGAGTAGAATCCGAGGCCCTGGCTCTTGAGGGCTTGCCATGCGCCGGCGGCGCCGAGACCGGCAAAGGTGAGACCGTAGAGAGCGAAGGAGAGGCCCTTGCGTAGCGGGCTAGAAGGGGCTGGTCAACCCGTTAGCCATGTTGCCATTACCCACGGTAGAACTGGAGTAGACAAGGGGGCCCAATGACGAGGAACGTAAAAAAAAAAAGAAAAGAAAACGGTACCACATACCTTGCTGTGACTCTGTCGCATAGCATCGACGCTGCCGGGTTGCCCTTAGGGCAATTTGGCCGAGCTGGCGCGAGTTGCGACTGAACTGCCGAGAAAACATGTTGATCTACACCAAACAAAAGGAAAGAAAGTGAGCAGGAGAAACCCTGGCTTGAGTCGGTGAATGAGTCTAGGAACACGCTTCAAAACACAATATACTCACCCCTGAGCAGAGAGGTAGCATGCTCAACAGCCGAAGCCCTACTGACTCGTTTTGGAAATCCTTATCGCTTATCGATTGCCGGCTGTATGCATATAGACGATGCCGAGGTAGCCCGTCGCCGGCGTTGAATTTAGTTATCCCCTTTCTGCCGGGTAGCATCGGCGCCAGGGTCGAAGGCGCAATTGACTTTCGATTATGAACTGGAGGGACGGGAACAGGCCGATCCCCAATTAAGGCATTGGCTGTTATGCCATTGAATAGTCTTTGTACCTATATACATATTTTCTATCGCTGCATTTTTACTAAAAGTCGTCCTCCTCCTGAGCCAGCAACTCTGCGTAGTCGTCCACAGAGGCAAACATAGGCAAGTCCTTGAGTTGCTTGCGTCTTGACTTGCGTTTATCCTTCTCTTCCTTAGAATCATTAATGGTGATACCGTCTTCATCCTCCTCGATAGCCACCAGCCCATCTTCATCTGAGCCCTCAATGTCCACCTCATCATCCAGGTCTCCCATTTCTTCATCGAGGTCGTCATCCTCAAGGTCCAGATCAGGCGACTCGTCGTCGTCAGAAGATGCCATCTCGTCTTCGTCAAGGTCGTCGAAGCCCACATCTGAGCCACCATCACCGCCGTCAACATCAGGTTGAGCAGAAACCAGTGCCTTCCAGATCTCATCCTCCTCGACATCCTCGTCGCTACCATCCTCCTTGGCAACCTTTTTAGAAGGCCTCTTGGGATCCTTAGTGACATGTTGAAAATATTCGTGGAAGAACACATCCTCGGCTGCCACATCCTCCACCTTTTTGTTCCAGAAGGCGGCAGAGTTGACAGAGGGTCCAACTGCACCTGCGGCACGGCCCAGCCAAATATCTCCAACATCCTTCGTAGCATTGAGAGGCTGCATGAGAGAGGTACCGCGTGACGTGTCAGTTGCCTTGGGACTCCTGTATACGAATTTGTCTAAGAACTTGATCAATGTATGACTGTCAAGGTCAGGCTTTTGAATCTTGTGGTCTTGGTCGATGATTGCCGCTGCATAAACTGATACAGATGGGTGGTAGTGGCCTTGTACCGGAACCTAAATCTTCGTTAGAACTGTAATTTTACTTAGTGTTGAGGAATATGGGTTACGTACAATTTCCCACAAGCAACTTCTCTGTGCATTGCTGTGCTCTGGGTCTCGTTTGCGGCCATCGTAGACGGGCCGATTCTCTGACGATCCATCGTCAAATATGGATTCCTCTGGTTCCTGGATTAATGTTGGTAGGTCGGGGAACGTCCCCTTGAGGTGTGCGATAACGTAAAGAAGTCCGCACACAAATGGAGGTTGATGCAGGCTTGCAACTTGCAGCATTCGCTTAGCAAATGCTTTTACACGCCGTACATCAACGTCGTTCTTCAGAGCGCGGAGCAAGAGGTTGAGGTATAGGGCTTGCTTCGAGGACGATACCAGTCGTGGATCCAGCAGCGATTCATACAAAGTACGGTAGAATCGATCAGTTCCTAGACTGCGTGCAGAGGAGAGATGTTGGATCAACAGCAGAGCTTGGATGCCAGTGTTGAAATTTGACGAGTGGGCGATTCTGAAGAGGGTATCGAGGTGCTTCTCCATTCTAGTCATTCTGTTAGATCAGTTCAACCGGGACTTGAACTTGGGGACTTACACAGTATCATTGGCGCCGACAAAGGGGGCCGCTCTGTTCACACCAGTGAGAATGGCAGAGACCAATTTGTCGGCGGTTTCAACCTCCTGTGCTGAAGGCTTCTTGTCGCCATGCGGACCAGCAGGTTTGCCTTTAGGCTTACCACCGGGCGTTTTGGCATCCTTCTCCGATTCATCCTGCCGGCCGATACCAAGACTGCCAGCTTTAAGAAGCGCAACGAAGAGCTCGAAATATACTCGCATGAGACCTTCCGCAACGGTAGGCTCCTTGCTGCTCAGAATAGTCTGATTCAGTGTGTTGATGGCCGAATATTTTGAACGGTGGTCTTGCGATGGATGGAGAAGCACGTCTTGCTCGATTGCTCGGATGATGACTGGCTTCATCCCGGGGTGAGATGTCTGTAACTGCAGAAGAAGATAAGATGCTCGGGAGGAGATCTTCCGCTCGCGATCGCCAAGCTTGTTGACCAGAAGCCTCAGCAAGTTTGCTTCTTGCTCTGGCTTTTCCTTCAGAAGCCCATAAACAAAATCCAGGGCCCTGCTTCGGGAATATTCAATCTCATCAGAGCACCAGTTCTCCAACAATTGAATGACCTTGAAGTAGGTTTCCTTCAACCAGTCTTCGTATGCCCAGTAAATGAGATGGTTCTCGTTGATCTTGCCAGGATAAGGTTGTCCAGGTTGCCACGACTTCACAGATGCCCGTTGCAAAGTTCCAATGAGTCCAGGCTGGGACGAGAATTGACGAAGACGCCGATCAGGAGGAAGAATGGTTCCGGGGCCGAGTAAATCTACCAAAGCGCCAATCGCCCCGATCGCTTGGGCGCGACTTCGCTTGGAAGCCAAACCAAATAGACCATCAAAAGCTCTGATATTGTGAACGGGGGACTCTTGGATGGCCAATGTGAGAGCGGACACTTTATCATTGAGTGTACCGGATGTCATAATAGTAGAAAGAAACTTGTGAGAGGCTGAAGCAAAGAAGCTGGTCCGATACTTGGCGGAATCTTGCTCTAGCAGGGACTTGGCATGAATCTTGAGTGAATCAATGGCGCCCATGAATGGAGCGACAATGTCGGAAGACACACCGGGTAACTTTGGAAGTTTTGTGGCGTGCCAATCAGCTCTTGGATCAAACGTCTAGCTCGTTCTGTTAGCTGTGAGGCCATCGCCGGAGAGTAAGGAACACCTACCATATTTCCAATCTTTTTAGGGGGCGGATCCTGCTCCTCTTCGTCGTCTTCATCCTCATCCTCCTCATTTACTTCTTTCTCCTCATCGGAGACCAGGCTATCTTCATCATCCTCTTCGGCTTCCCCACCATCATCTTGGTCTGCTTCGGCCTCCTCTTCGCTGGCTTCACTGGGCTGGTACTCGGCAAATCCGAGAGACTTTGAAAACGCCAAAATCTCGTCCTTGAGGCTCTTGTCGACGCTCTGCTTCTGCTCATTGGCAAGCTCTTCGTCGTCTGAGTTCACATCCTTGATGAGATCCAGATCCTTTTCATCTCCACCCAAGGCCTTGATTTCTGCCAACAACAACTCAGTGTCATCCTTGGGAGCTGATTTAGGGGCACCCGAAGAGCTGCGCTGTCTCTTTGAGTCTCTGGAGGTAGAGTCGCTTCCTGGGGGGTTCTTGCGCTTCTGATCTCGACCACCCTTCAGATTCTGGTCAATTTGGGAGGTGAGATGCTCCAGCGCATTTTCGTCGAATTTCCGAGAGCCTTGTGGGCGCTTCGGGCTCTTTCCTTTCTTCCCGGCCTTTGCCATTTTGTCCTGCACAGAAACTTTATAATGGCTACACAGGAATTGGATGGTAGCGGAAGCATTCAATCCATTGACCATTCGCAACTTTTTTTTTGAGATTAGATTTTGAGCCGTTATCGCCCCACTCCTGGCGCGATAAGAAGTGGCTACGACGTGCCACCCCTGCTAGCGCAGATTGGCAGACTGCGCCACTGTGGCTTGCACAGCTAAACCTTCGGTAGGTCTACCGGAACATGCCTCATGTGAAGCTCTCTGTGATACCCTGCGAGTCCGGGGAGAAGCTAAGTTGAAGCATTGCCATTGACTTTGACGCGCTCTCTGGAATTGGACTCCCACTTACTCACATTTCCATCTCATTTATTACTTTCCAATAATATATGGTGGAAATATAAATTATGTACATCTCCAGAGTCGGGCGACACCGGCAGACGGTCCGGTGGGTAGGTCTGCCGTTTGCTCAAGTAAAACAGCTTTCATACACCGCTGTCCAATCCCAAGCGCAACCACGACGCTCAACTCTCTCATTAGTATGGGTACCTACTGGTCTGGTCTCTGAGACTCAGGATGAATGTATGTACACTCCCTCCACGGCTCTTGGTGTCATAGCCTAAAAGCCTTTCTCTAGCTGGCCACGGGAAGTTGGTCCGAGCAGGATTTTTACGGCAAGTATGTTATATTATCTCGAATGGGTATGATGTTCTATGCTAATCTATCATAACTCGATCATAGGCCCAATCGGGAATCTTTCATATGTTGCCTCTTGGTCTACGGGTTCAAGAGAAGATTGAGCGATTGCTCGACGAGGAGATGCAGTCAATTGGTGAGCTTACCCCCATTGAATTCAAGCAAATTACATGCTAATCTATCTAAAAACTCATAGGAGCTTCCAAAGTGTCTCTTTCATCTATCACATCTGAGGACCTTTGGAGGAAGAGCGGTCGATTTGAGCAAGTTGCGCCAGAGGTATGAACCCTGTTATTTGGCTGACTACTGACACTGTCTCTACCTGTACTGATCAAATTGGAATTTATAGCTTTTCCGATTCGAGGACCGAAAGCAGACTCCCTTGATGCTTGGTCCCACTCACGAGGAGGAAATTACAACTCTGGTCGCCAACACTCTGAAATCTTACAAAGATCTCCCTATCAAGTTGTATCAAACCTGTATGTTGTCTCTTCCAATCTTCTGTTTTTTCCTTTTTTTCTTTTCGTTTTTCTTTTTTCTTTCTCCCCATAATCTTTCAACTCAAATTCTCCTTCACTTGTTGACTGACTGAGATCTCTTGAAGCCCGTAAATATAGAGATGAAAAACGCCCACGTCATGGACTCCTACGGTCCCGCGAGTTTCTCATGAAGGACTTGTATACCTTCGATATCTCGGCCGAGTCTGCCATTGAGACATATCGCCAAGTTGCTGGAGCTTACAAAGCGTTCTTTGAAAAGCTCAAATTGCCCATCCTAGTAGCAGAAGCTAGCTCTGGGGATATGGGTGGTGACTCGAGCCATGAGTATCACCTAGCACACCCTATCGGAGAGGACACAGTATTTAGCTGCGACAGTTGCGAGTATGCCGCAAATGATGAGGTGGTTTCTTGCAGACCATCTACACAGTCGAAGGTGGATGTCAGTGAATCCTCGCAAGTTGGAATCTGGAGAGGCATTACCAAGGATCGCAAGATTCTCGTCAACGCATGGTTCCTGAAGGCCCAGGATGGCGCTTCGGATCGAGAGGTCAACCTTCATGCTCTCAAGTCCCTTATGCCAGACTTGGACACGGGTATTTCAGGCGACCTTGAGCCCCTCTGGGCAGATGCTCTCCGAACTGCTGGGGAAACCGGCTCCTCTCCTCGTCTCGTGAACTTGATAGATTCGAAGTTGGCGCAATCGTTCGAGAGTTTGGCTTTGCCCAAGATGCCGGAAGCACTGGGAACTCCAGCTATAGAGGAATATACAATCACCACGGACTCGGATGGAAGCGAGCTAGATCTATTGCGAGTCCAGGATGGAGATGGCTGCCCACGGTGTGAGACGGGAACTCTCAAGGACCTACGCGCGCTGGAACTGGGCCATACGTTTTACCTTGGAACACGATACTCGGAGCCACTGGACGCACGTGTCGCGCTTCCTACGGCTCCCAAGAACCCCATTCCAGTGGAGATGGGTTGCTATGGTCTGGGGATATCGCGCGTCTTCGCATCAGTGGCAGAACATCTGGCTGATGAAAAGGGTCTCAACTGGCCACGCGCAATCGCACCATATGAGGTTGTCGTTATCCCAACATCTAAAGTGTCTCAAGAGACTTTGGATTTCTACGACCTTTTGGCCAAGAGTAGCGACTCTCACTCGGGATTTGACGTGATATTGGATGATCGAAAGCAGAGCTTTGGATGGAAGATGCAAGATGCGGACACCATCGGCTATCCTGTTTCTATTGTCCTGGGCAGGGGTTGGACAGAGCGCCAGACTGTAGAAGTCCAGTGCAGGAGGCTCTCCATCAAGGAACAGGTTTCCATTAAGGAGGTTCCTGGCTACCTGGACAGCATACTGAACAAGCTCTAATGGGTTCTTCTTTAGCAACATTGTACCATCAGATTTGTATACATGATAATGCTTGTATTTTAGAAAGACCATATCTCAAAGAAAATAAAATATGTATCATCATGAAAATTTCGATCACAGCTATGGTATGAAATCAGCTCTTACAAAGATACCCTGATTATAGGAGCTTGTTGAAGAAGACAGTGGGTGCGAGGAGAAGATGAAGGTGGGGCAATTGAACCCCCACCCCCAGTCCACTGGGTTCAGTCCAAAACACCATCATATCCAGATCTGCAGACAGCCAAAATAATTGATCGTTTACCAACTTCGGGGACTTGTTAACGATAAAGAGCTTCCCACTGCTTCTACGACGCGAAACTAATCCCACCAGACCTCTCGGAAACACC
Source organism: Clonostachys byssicola (assembly GCA_902006505.2). Classification (NCBI taxonomy): domain Eukaryota; kingdom Fungi; phylum Ascomycota; class Sordariomycetes; order Hypocreales; family Bionectriaceae; genus Clonostachys; species Clonostachys byssicola. Next base: position 142,535 of record CABFNO020001560.1, on the reverse strand, counting down.
CAAGACCAGCAAACATGGCAGGCCGCCAGGAAACAAGTCCGAACCCCCATCCCACCAACCTCATCTCCAGCTCGCCAGCTGACCTCTCCTCCCAGTCAATCTCGACACCCTAGCTCCCGAGCAGCTCGCGCAAGTCAAGAAACAACTAGATGAAGAGCTCGAACACCTCACAACCTCCTTTGCCCAGCTCCACGGCGCCCAAAACAAGTTCAAAGACTGCCTACGATGCGTTGAGAGCCGCTCAGCTGCGCCCGCGGGTACATCTCCCCTCTGCATACCCCGATACCACTCGAATATATATAAGACGGGTCAATGAGCTAATAGATGGCGGCAACTTCCAGGTCCCACCCCAGTTCTCGTTCCCTTAACAAACTCCCTCTACGTGAGCGGCGAACTGGCCAAATCGGATAGTGTCCTGGTGGATGTTGGTACGGGTTTCTTGGTGGAAAAGGTTATTATTCAACTCCTTGTGCCTTTAAAGGAAAAGTATTGACCTTTTCTCTCTCTAGAAACTGAGCTCAGCGAAGAAATTCTACGATGGCAAAGTAACAGAGCTCCAAACCAATCTTAAGGATTTGGAGATAATTATTCAGCGGAAACAGCAAAATGCTCGCACAATTGAGGAGGGTACGGAGATTATGAATCCCTGCTGTTATTGCAATGAAATTCGCTAACTATCTCGCTTAGTTCTGAGACAAAAGATTATGGCCGCTCAGAGCACTGCAGACTCGCAGTCATGAAAATAATTTATCCCTTAACCTTTACCCTACCCGGTGAAAAAGAAAAAAAAAAGCATCAAACATATTCCACTACTCAGATTGCTGCGCCCGGCTGGCCACCAAATCATCCAAGGCCGCCTGGATACGCAATATACAGTGGAGGAATTCCCCAAGCCTGGGTTCCAGACTTGGGTCAGATCCTGCCCAGATCTTGTCCATATCCTTGCCCCAGTCCTTCTTTCGACCATCTCGGCTCGCCGTATTGATAATTTCGTTCCAGTGCATGCCATAGAACTCAATGCTCCATGTAATAGTTGGTGCGGCGGTCACTTCGGAGCCTTTCCAGGATTTCGTTATGCTGATCTTAATCACATACGGCGTTCCTATCATCGGTAGAAGCACCGAACTCTTCAGCTTGGTCTCGTTGACACTGTTGTCGATATGGTTGGGTCGTAATTTCTTGAGCGTGGGGAATATGAGATGACGGCTGACATCCGGGGTCTTTGCTCCTGACATTGGCAGGTTTTGTATCATAGTTCGCATTCCGCTAGGAGCAGTATCCATAATGATACCGGCATGAACTTCAAAGTTCCAGTCGAATTGTCTGTATGGGGAACACTAGTCAACATGTGCCCATCAAAGGAAGTCGAATAGTGGCACTTACCTATCCGGGGAGGCCACTGTACAGTCAAGTCTAGGATGATGCTCGAAAGAAAAGGGATTCTCTAGCCAGACTTGGGGGCTTGGTCCAGTCATATCTTGAACTGCTCCACCTAACTCGCACTCTGGACTCACTATTGCGAGTATGCATTTGCTTTCCAACTCGCCCGCCTCCTCTACAAGCCCATGGGCAGGGTTGCTGAACCAGTCAATGACATTGTCAACAAATTGCACATCAGCCAATCTAAAGTTGAGAAACACAAGGTCAGTTCAGAAATGCTCCCATATCAGGATCCAGTAAACCTACTCAGAGTTCAGACTAGCTCCTCCGCGTATAGAGTAAGTCTTCATTAGTTGCTCGAATTGCTTGAGAGAGAACTCTCTGCCCGCCCCCGTTTTCTTCTGGCGAATGTTGATCCGTCCAAGGTGAGCACGCATCGAGAGGTTTTTGTCCAAACCCCTGAGAGTTTCCATCGAGGCTAACAAGCCAGGTTTGATTTTCTCAACGAGGCCGTTCACGATGACGTCGGCCTCCCGTGCCTCATGAGGTGCGTTGGTCTCTTCAATGACTGGGCGGGCACCCAGATCAACAAGGACTAGACCCTCTGCGTGAGCATATTTAGGCATTTGGACTATGAATTGAGCCGCTGGGTTTTCAACTGAGAGCCTCATGTCATGGAAAGCCCAGTTGATTGCAACCATAGCTTCTCGCAAATTGGCCATAGTCTCGCTGCGAATCGACAAAACGTCCGGTTCAACTACATTGATCCATACTCGCTGACTCTGCCTCACAGTATCCAGGCCAGAAAGATTTTCAAGGCCATTTGGAAATTGGTCTCCGTTCGGAATCACGAATCGGCACTGCTCTCAATTAGTCTTAAGCTGCATCCGCTTCTGGTCCACGACAGATACTGACCTCAAACAAACCTTCCGGGGCTGGGCCAAGGTATGTGGCTTCCTCAGTCTTTTCCTTTTCTCGTCTCTTCAGGTCCGACCTGAACTTGGTAGTTCCGTATACTTTGATCTGCACGTCTTTCCATTGCTTGCGCGTCCCACCGCCGCCCTGTCCGCCCTGTCCGCCCTGTCCGCCCTGTTCACGGCGAATATTTCGCCGTATCATGATTTATGCGTTTCGAAGAGTAGTACAAGAGATTGCTAGAGAATTCGATTTAATCTAGAGATCATGCAGGGGGTTAGGTATCTTGAGGGTAGATGGCTGAGGAAGTAAGAAAAGACAGGATGGTAGACAAAGAGTGTGGATTGCGCAAAAGTTTGTGCAGAAGTCATGGAAGAGGAGAAAATGACACTGACAATCAAGGCAGGCAGCATATATACGAGGATTCTGGAGGCAACGGCCCTAGCGGGTAGGTACCTGCCCGTGTTGTACAACATTTAATCCGCATTCTGAGGTGGAAGTGAGCGACTGGCAGTTCAATACTCAGGCAGGAGCGAACAACGGGCACCTGCCTAAACACCCATTTGCCCGAACCATTCAGTTATTCTTCATTCAGGGTAGCTGCATCTTTCCTTTAAGTCTCTCACAGTCTTTTTATTGTCTCGACAATAGTTGGAAACAATTAAAGTGATTTGTTGGCAGACAGTGTCAATGCCGTTTCATATGAAGGGTGCCGTGTGGTAGTACAAGAGATATATGCATGAAAAGGGTTATATTCATTTAAGCGGTAGATGACGGAAGTGTAACGCCCACGGCGCGTCTTCCAGGCGCGTAAAGTGGTTTCTAGCTTATTTGCAGGGCGCCCAGCAACCCATAACGCCCATGGGAATTTCCATATGAATGGCACCGTGCTTCTCATCTTAATTGACCCAATCTCCACGCCCAACCATGCCTTCACCAGCGCACCAGTCTCCCCAATTACAGTCATGGACTCGCAAACGAAGGGCGCCTAGTGGAGTTGCTCGCGAGGATTCGGATGACGAACTAGGCGAAGATGATTTGCCCTGGGAATGGATCTACGAAGCTCACCCTGTTGCCGTCGAGTCGGACAGTCAGGAGAACGACAGCGAGACCGAGACCGGCAATCGTAAGCGGAGAAGAGTTACCGATGGCAGCAGCAAAATCATAGGCGCTCGTATGGGCAAGTTTGAGTGCCGCGTAGGGGATTGTGTCCTGCTCAAGGCAGAGGGATCGAATGAGGCTTGGGTCGGCCTCATCTGTGAATTTATCAACGATGACGGCGAGGGCAATGAAGCTGCAAATTTCATGTGGTTTTCTACGGAGAGAGAGATTCGGAACAAGAATAAGAAGCGCACCGACTTCTGCTCGGTATGTTGCGAGTGTTTTGGTGCGAGTCCAGACTGTGATGATTAACACGATACAATAGAACGAGCTCTACATCACTCCATCCTGGGACGTCAATCCGTTAGCTTCAATCAACGGAAAAGCCAAGATAATGTCTCTCGACGCATTTCACAATAAATATCCTTCCGGCAAGGTCCCACACCAGTCCCCCGACTATGGAAAGGTCTTCGTTTGTCGCCGGGGCTGCAACACCCGAGCAGCATTGTATACCGATGAATTCATATGGGAGGAGTTGGTTCCTGCGGGCGATAGCGTCTTCGCTTTGATCGACTTTGTCAAAAATGGAACCAAGGTTACGCGACAACGGCGCCGAGCGAGGAGCATCTCGCCAGCTGACGATGCCTATTACCCCCCGCAAACCCCAACAAAGACAGGCAGAGGAACAGGGGCGGCAACACCACAATCAAGACGAACGACCGCCACTCCTGGATCCCGTGCTAGGGGAACGGGCAAAAAGTTGGAATTCACCCCTCTCAGCACCCGCAAGATCGATCCAACAGTTGCAGGTTCCTCCCCTTTTCAGATCGCTCGCTCCCGCTTGCATGTCTCATCGATCCCTACAAGTCTGCCTTGCCGAGAGGGCGAGTTCTCGTTGGTCTACTCACATCTTGAGGCTGCAATTACAGATGGAGCGGGTAATTGTATCTACATATCCGGCACGCCAGGTACAGGCAAGACTGCTACAGTACGGGAAGTCATCGGGCGTCTTGAAGAAGCCGTCGGGTCAGATGAATTGGATGACTTCATATTTGTTGAAATCAACGGCATGAAAATCACCGACCCCCATCACTCCTACACTTTACTCTGGGAGGCTCTCAAAGGCCAAAGGGCCAGCCCAGCCCAAGCTCTGGACTTGCTCGAGCGAGAATTCCGAAATCCAAGCCCTAGGCGAACGCCATGTGTCGTTCTTATGGATGAGCTTGATCAGCTAGTCACTAAGAACCAGGCCGTCATGTACAACTTCTTCAACTGGCCGACACTCCGTCATAGCCGACTGATCGTTCTGGCGGTCGCCAACACTATGGATCTTCCAGAACGAACTCTAAGCAACAAGATCAGCAGTCGACTGGGTAAGTGCTTTCGTGCCAAACAGTTTCCAATGCCACCCTTTCCCAAGATTAGCAACTTACATCACTCTAGGCTTAACTCGAATTACATTCCCCGGATATAACCATGAGCAACTTATGAAAATTATACAATCACGTCTTGAGGGAGTTCCAGGAAACATCGTGGATCCAGATGCAGTTCAATTCGCCAGCCGTAAAGTCGCCGCTGTCAGTGGAGATGCTCGAAGAGCGCTAGATATCTGTCGCCGAGCCGTCGAGCTGGCAGAGGGTGACTTCCAGGGCGACCCGAACACCCCTAGCAAGACCGGGCGAAACGATGCAGCTCAATCCAAACGGGGCCGCGTCACCATCGGCACCATCAAGAAGGCTATAAACGAAGCCACAACCAACCCTATCCAGCAGCACCTTAAAAGCCTTCCGCTCGTGTCGAAGCTCTTGATGGCAGCAATACTACTCCGGATCCGACGGACCGGCCTGGCAGAAACGACCTTCGGGGAAACGCTTGATGAGCTTCACCGGGCCAATCTGCGGGCACCGACATCAAATGCCGGACTGGCGCAGATTCTACCTGCTAGCACAAAGGGATCCCACGTTGGCAGTCAGAACTTGGGCCGTCCAGCCCACATACACACTGCAGCCCTTGAACTTGTGGCTGCCGGGCTCATTAATCTGGAGGCACAACGTGCGGAACGATCCAGCCGACTGAGACTTGCGATAGCTGACGATGAGGTGAAGATGGCCTTGCGCGACGATGCCGAGCTAAGGCTGCTTGGAATTGGTGTATAAACATGTATCGAAACCCATATAATAACCTGCTGTAAAACGCCACCCCGTGCTGTGTACAATGCCTCGGACGTAATTAATATCCCATTAGACCAGAAAATATACTAGAATTTACGACTTCTTAAAGTTGGGTTCCATTGAATAGGATGAGTCTCCGGGGAGGCGTTCTCATCCTGCTTCCAGATTTTGACTGCCAAGGTGTTAGCTGAATCGGGTTTATCTGAGAAAGCGCAAGTATATTCGACTTACTGGTCTTATCAGCCTCGCCACAGATCAAACGTAGGCCTGAACGATCGAACGTGGAGCTCATGATGCCTGCTTCGGCATCAAGGGAGCCGGGCTGGGCAGTGGTATCTAGAGATTGGAACCGGTGGCCCGTCTTCCAGTCCCAGAAGCTCATGGAGCCATTGTCACCTTGTGAATGTTAGTTATCAAACGAATAACAGAAATATGACCGCAGAAGGGGAACATACCTCCAGAGAAAAGAACATCGTTCTGGTTGACACTTAGCGAGTTGATGATGGCATTGTGGCCCTCGAAATTCTGCATGAAAGCACCCTCCGGGCACTTCCACTGCTTGATGCTTCCAGTACTGCCACTCGCAAATGTGAATTCAGTTGGGTGGGTAGCCAGGGCACGAACGCCCTTCTTGTGATGTGTGAGGACGCCCATGGTCTTGCCAGCAGCGAGATCCCACATCCGTACAGTGGAATCGAGCGAGCCTGTAATGACCTGAGGGTCCGCTTCTTGACATACCAAGTCGGCGACGGTTTGGGTATGACCTGACAGAACATGGATATTGCTTCTCGTCCTCATATCCCATACTCGTGCGACACCATCACGACCACCTGTAACGAGCACATCGAGTGTTGGGTGAAGAGCGAGGGTGTAGACACCGCTCAAGTGGCCGTGGTAGTGCCTAATAACTTTGTTCGTTTCGAGATCCCAACATTTCACCATCTTATCCTCACCGCAGGAGAATAGGTAGGGGTGTCGAGGCGAGACTGCGAGACCACGGACCGTGCTAATATGACCCGTCAGAGTAAGTCTCAGCGAGCCCGTTGCCAGGTCCCAAATCTTGATTGTGCGGTCGCCGGCACCACTCGCGAACCATTTGTTCCCAGGCTCGACGGCCAGAGCTCGTACCCAGCCAAGATGGCCAGAGATGACGCGCATGAGCTTCCACGGGGGGTGCCATTCGGGCTTGGTCTGTTGAAGTGAGATGCCTCCTCTTGTGGTAATCAGGCTCGTGACCTCTGTCGAGCCTGCACGAGCAGCACCGGTGTCTGCCTTCGTTTCCGACGACGTCGATGGCGAAGCCGTGCTTCCTGGAGCTCCCTCGAGAAGCTTCTGGGCCGGGCGGCGGGCCACAACACCAGTCTGCTTCGCGCTCTTCTTCCCGGATTTGGGACCAGGTTGCTTGGCAGCAATGGACGGGGGTAGTGTCTTGACGGCCGCGTACTCGGATTGGAAACGGCGGTTCATAATGGGGTCCGCGAATTCGGTCTCGAGCTTTTGTCGCTTGTTGGCGGTGGTCGAGTCTGGCGCGGGTTGCGCGCTTGCATAGAGCTGTCTTGAGGTGGTGGCATTGTGCGCGACGAGAGCGCTCAGCTCTGGAGTTGGCTGAGGAGCCTGCACCGCCTCCATGATGATTCTCCGGACGTGCGATGATACCAGCCCGTGTCAATCGGTCGTTGTGTTGGCTCGAGGATGGAGTTTAAAATTCCTGGCTGCTAGGAATTATCAAAAGCATATGCGATACGGATAAGATCTTCTGGCGTCTGCACTACAAAACAGGCAAGTGGGTTCTTAGTCAGCACCCAGCTGGCGAAGCCACCTGAGGCTACAGGCTGCAAACTGCTACGCAAGACTGCTGAAGGCCAGCGTCATTACAGCGCCAATTGATCCAGGTCATGGGGTTTCCTTCACGATCAATTATGCTTTCATAGCAACATAAGAAGAACATATTTGCGAGACTACTGATCAGAAGCTCAAGGAGTCTTTACAGCCGGCTTAAATCTGTATCTGAAACCACAGATTATCCTGTTATAATCAGTATGACGACAGAAGCGAATGATCGTTTCCCTCTGCACACTGCGGCCAGGCAGGGCCAAGGTCAGTCTATGATCCTCATATTGTCCTCTCATTACCTTGTAACTAATTTTACAAAGTGAGAGTGGCGGAAAATCTTCTTAAGGTATGTGGATGTATTCTCCGGCAAGATTATTTATCTAACACCTGCCTTATAGACGGATCCGAAACTATCCAAGAAGGTGGACGATGATGGACGATATGCCATCCATTGGGCGGCTTCCGCTAACAATCTAGAAATCGTCTCTCTTTTGGCGGAACAACCCAAATTTGATGCTGATATCGAGGTATTTATCCACTTTCTCAGTTTACTTCATAATGTGATAGATCACTCATCAAATCAATCCAGGACGGGAGTGGTTGGACCCCTCTCATGATCTCAGCCAGCGTCCCCGACAACGAGCCCGTCCTCACACTTCTTATCAGCAAAGGGGCGGATGTCAATGCAAAGAGTAAGCGGTCTTGATTTCATCTTCCCAAGTTGTTTTTTTCTCGTCGAATCTAACAGGATCGTCTACTAGATAACAGTGGCCAAGTAAGTGAATCCATCAACTACTGGATATTTGACAGTGTCTGACCGAGGCACTCTGAGAGCAGTCTGCCCTCCATTTTGTAGCTTCCAAGAAGAACTTGGATATTGCTCGCCTTCTTATCGACAACAAGGCTTCAACGCGTATTCGCGACCGCCGTGGACAATATCCTATCCACCGTGCTGCTGCTGTTGGCTCCGCGCCGATGGTCGCCCTCCTTCTTCAGAACAAGAGCCCTCTGAATGCAACCGACAATGAAGGCTACACGCCACTTCATCATGCTATTGCCGAAGGCCACGGTAAGATATGCTCCCACCCGAGGATCAGGTGTCCAGGACGGATCTCATGAGCGTTGAGATTAACCTTGTTGTAGGAGACACTGCTGTAGCATTGCTCAAAGCCGGGGCCGACTTTTCACTCAAAACCATCGAGGATAAGCTAGCTATCGATTTAGCCCCAGACAAGGAGGCAAGTATTCCATTCTCGCTGGTATCGTTGCTTTCTCGTACATTGCCAGCAGTGGCTAACTGAATCTACCTACCTTCCAGGTACGCCGCTATATAATACAAGGTGCTGAGAGAGAAGGTATCGAGCTGGGAGACAGCTAGAGTCTATATAGATCAATTCTGAAGTAAATAAAATCAGATATCGCTCCGTCTTTGCTCTCGTGCATTTTCATCTTCACGTTGTTTTTCCCCGTCTAAGGACTAATCAACTCATTTGACCGTCCGCTCTACCAGCTCGCGATACATTGCCTTCACATCCTGCACATCTGCCTTGAGCTCCTCCACAAGCTCGCTCTTCTCGCCCAGCAGTTCCAAGGTTGTCTGGTACCTGGCGTTGAGCTCGTCCATTTCCTTCTCCATCTCGGCCACCTTGGTCTTTGCTTGCTTCGCCGATTCTATGTCCTTCATCAAACCAACAATGTCTGCCCGTGCTCCATCTCTTTGACTACAGATTCTTGCCATCTCTTCCTTTGCTGCTACTTTCTCCGCCTCGAGTCGTCTGATCGCCGCGCTCATTCTCTCCACAAGCTGCACAGATGGTCCGGCGCCGACAGTTGATACTGATATCATATCATGGGCTATCTGCCGCGGTGACGAAGATACTTTATCGTCGACGGCCTCTTCGCGCTCTACTACCGAAGGCGCATGGCCATTTGATGGTTCGTCAAAAGCCACAAAGGATGATGCCGAGTTTCCGACGCCGGCTGAGGATAAGGTATTGGTACGTGGTGGCGGTGGAGGTTGGCTGGACATTCGTCTTCCGAGGCCCCCCAAGCCTAGACCCAGGCCCAAGCCCTCTTGTGGTATCTCGGGAGTACGGCGTGCACGTTGAAGTGCACCCAAATCTGAGCTGAATGTTCTGGAGAGTGAGTTGAGTGGCGAATCCGGCCGACTTTGAGTTCGTGCAAAGGGTGGCATGATGGGTTCTTCAGTCCAAGGCCGCGCTCCCGCGTCCCCTGGGAATTCCCTGACCGCTGCGCGCTGCTGCTTTTCCAGGTCGGCGCGGGTTTGGTCGAGAGCTGCTTCGGATGCCTTCAGCGAGGCTTGCAGCGAAGCCATCTCTTCTCTGCAAGTCTCCAGTTCTTGCTTGGCCGTCGCAAGTGCCGGCTGGACATCTTGCAGCTCGTCTTCCATGTTTCGGGCACGACTCGCCTAAGAAGATGTCAGTAAAATCAATAGCCTAACAACATGCAGTCCAAAGCCTGCACGCTCCTGAACGGGATTACTCACTGCGTCGCGGGCCTTTTTCCTCATCTCAGATTCACGACGCTGGGCATCATCCCTCTCCTTTTCCAAGTTGGCCACCTTGGCAAGAAGCGAGGCCTCGATGCCTTGCCAGTTCCCACTGGCAGTCGCATATTGGGATTGCAATGTTTCGATCTGTCTTATCAGCTTGATCTGACCCTCCCCTCCGGAGCCCGAGGACGCCTCTTCAGCTACTGATCGCATAGCCTCCAGCTTGTTCTCCAAGGCCAGGATCTCGAGTTTCAGCTCTTCCTCGACGACCCTGGTTCTCTCCTGGGCACGAGCAACTTTCTCTTTCCACTCTTCCTGTTCTAACCGGCCCTGGGTAGCCAGCTCCTCCTTTTCGGCTTTTAACGAAGCAATTATCCCTTCCAACTCCTTTTGCTTCTCCTTCTCGACCGCCAGTACTTTCGCATGCGCTTCCGCGCAAATGGCCTCCACCCGTTCCTCTGTCGTTGCGAGCTCCTTCTCCAGGCGAGATATCGTCTCCTCCTGGCTCGTTTTGTGAATCTTTAATGAGTCGATCTCTTTTTGTAACGTCGCGGTCGCTTTTTTATTCGCCTCTTGTAGCTTTTCTGACTCCTCGCTGTTATTCAAACGGCTTTGCCATGATTCGGCCTCTGAGCGTGCCTTGTCCCGGCTCTTTTCCAACTCGGCCTTCTGCTTCTCGCTGTCTGCCATCTGCTGGCGCAGTTTCCTGATCGTTGTTCGTAGCTTCTGTTCCATGCCGGAAAGCTTCTGCCCTTCCTCCATAAGCAGGGCAATCTTCTCGTCCTTCTCTGCCAACTTGCGATCTGCACTCCCGCTTGCCGCAGAAGAGGCACTCTTCTTCGCCGACTCGGCAGCGCTCTTTGATAGGTATTGAAGCTTCGACTGTAGAGAATCTACTCTCTCGCTGTATTCTTGAATTTCTTCCTGGTAGCGCGCCTTGGCCTCCTCTAATTCTTTCGTGAGAGCATCTAACTCCTTCGAAGAATCTGCTTGAGCGACTGGGACCGGTTCTAGGGTCTCTTTCGGGCTAATTTGCGCCACTGGTTGATCTTTCTTCGTTTCCTCCTCTTGAACACCAGGGGATAGTTTCGCGCCATCAGTCTCGGGCTCGGGGTTCAGTACCGGTTGCGCAACTGGTTTGTCTTGCGCAGGGGCGGTCGTGCTGGGGACTGCAGGCGCTGTCGAGCTTTCTGGGGGAATCGCAGGCTCCGGTTCGCTGGGCGCGGCGGATGGTTTCTGTTCCTCCTCGGAAGGCTTCTTCTCAGGCCTGTCCATTGAGACTCTGTCCATGGAGCTGCGGGCAGTGTCAATGGAGCTCCGAGGGGAGGCAGACGCCTTGCTGTCTCCGCCACCGACCTGCTTGGCGGCCACGGCTTTGGCTAGTCGAGCCTGAAGTCGGTCATTTGCAGACGGTCGAGTCCGAGACGATGATCGAGAAGCGCCGGCTATAAGAGGGCAACCTGGATTAGCCCATTGTCATTTCGAGCGTCGGCCCTGATGCGCTCCTACTAATCCCTCCAGGGAACACTTACCAGGACTCGCAGTCTTCGATGCGGGAATGCTCATCGGGGCTTGGGCCTGTGGTTGCTTCCCGGCTTGCTGCTGCTGCTGCTGCAGCTTCTTGGAGTCCTCCTCGGACAGCATATTGTCAAGCCGGGACTCGACGCCGGCCACGGCCTGGGAGAGGAACGACCCCCATCTCGACGAAGGCCCGGTGTTGGGCGCCGGCTTCCCAGGCGTCGCCATGCTGTGCTGTGAGGGGGCGACGAGATGCGTCGAGCAGCGAGCTGCGTTGTCGAGGGCAGGACATATAATCAATCGAGATGGGCTGTCAACCTCTAATGTAGGGGGGCCAAGACATCGGAGCTCACTAAGGCACGCCTATCGGACAGCACTATTGCTGCTAGGGGGCTGCCTAGCCGGAGGCGCTACAGTTATAGCAGATGGAACGGCTGACGGATCCAGAATCCACGTACGCACCGAACACGTTATCACAGCCGCCAATGGCACCAGTATCAAACACGGGGGATGACGTGTGGCCAATGACAGAAAGGACCTGTGTTCATATTGATTGCTCGTTATTGCCAGTGAAATCGCTTAAGGCTGTGCCTCGGAGCCGTCTGCCTCAAGTTCTATAATTACCCCCCAGCTGACAACCCGGGCTATTCCCTTACTAAGGCGTCGTCCTCAGAAATGAACGCTACGAAGATCCCAATACGACCACATCCTTCGTATTGATGCATGCACGCATCCATCCTACTTGCTTCATCAGCCTCACCTTCGCATCATGAGCCGTGCCAAGAATCCAAAGTCTTCACTCTGCATCTGCTGAGGTTTCATGTTATTGAACTTGTCTTGTTTCCAGATAATGGCTAGCTACATAGATTGAAATAGGCTATAATATATAAAATGCTACAAAAACAACAGACCTTGCTATGCTAAATAAACCTCGACTTACACAACGCCCGCTAACTTCTTCCACCAGCTACTTCTCGGTGCAGCTGCAGTGTCCATATAGACTGAGCCTCGGCGGCTCTGATAACGCTCGTCACTCCCTTCAGATCCTCCATGATAAGTTCGACGACGTCTTCGGTCGTCCTCGTCTGCCGTCACATCCTCAGCCCTGCCATTTCGTCTCGCTCGGCGGGCTTCTCGTCGAGCTTGCTCCTCGTCAAATTGGTCTGGCGGCGGTGCGTCCGTGACGTCCTTGACCCATGACGACATTCCCGAATGAGGCCATGCTTCGCCTACTGGTTCTCGTTCTCGCTCACGTTCCCTCCGGCGATGATGCTTGCGAGAAGAGGAGCCTTCGTCTCCCGACTGCTCAGCTTGGCGACTGCTTCGGTACTGAGCCTCTTCAGCCTCCCTAGCTTCTTTGGCTGCTCGCCGCTCTTCGCGTCGTCGACGGCGATCTTCTTCGTCCTCTGTGCCTTCAGTTTGCTGTGTACGACGACGTTCACGTCTAGACTCCCGCCGGGCAACAGCAGCCGCTTCCTCCTCCTCTGCGGCCGCTGCTGCAGCTGCGGCTTCTGCTTCTCGTTCCTTGCGGATTCGGCGCCGTTCTTGCCGGCGGGCCTCTCGTTCTTCCTCCTTCTGCTGTTCTTCGCGAGCTGCTCGGCGTTCTGCCCGTCGGGCCTCTCTATCAGCATCTTCGTCTCTCCGCCGGTGTCGCTCACGGCGCGACTCTTCCTTGGCTCGCCGCCCTTCTGCAGCTTCTGCCTCCGCAGCATCGCGCTCTGCTCGTCGAGCTCTGCGTGCAGCCCGTCGAGCCTCTCTATCAGCGTCGCCATCTGCTGCGCCTCGTCCCTCATCATCGGTTGCGGAATACATGCTGCGTTTCCTGCCCTCACCTCGCTCAACCTTGGGGCTCCTAAGGCCACTGAAGAGTCCTGAGAGACCTCCCTTCTTTGAGGATGAGCCACGTCTTGAGGGTATGTCTCCTACATCCGCCATAGCAACATCTTCCTCCGGTGGGGTTCTCCTTGATCGTCGTCGCTCAACCCTTTCTTGGACTGCATCTACCTCTCCACCGGCATCGGCTTCAGGAGCACGGGACTTGCGGGATCTTCGCTTCTCCCGAGGCTTGTCCCCATCGACGCCTAGAACACGAGCAGCTTTCGATGACATCTCGGGCATCTCCTCAGCGGGAGGAGACATCAATCCAGATTCGTCCACGGACCGTCGAGACGACCGACGACTTGCACTTGGACGCTTCTCACGACTAGGTGCTGCCCTAGTGATTGGAGGTGTACTGAACGTTCCCTTTGATCGAGAAGAGGCCTTCTCTGAACGCTCTGCTTTGTCTGACGTTGACCCCTTGGAAGAAGTCTTCTCCTTCTCCTTCTCTTCCTTCTCCGCTGATCTTTTCCCGTGCTTAGACTTTGACGATTTCTTCTCTTTTTCGCGTGAGTTCCATGTGCTCCATGATGAGCCGGCATCACGGCTGATCTTTGGCCGAGTCTTCTTGGGGGATCTAGGCTCCGACGGCGGGGGTGGGGGAGGATCGGGGACGGCTGGTGGTACTTCGGGTTCGGATCCTGATGCTTCAGCTTCAGCCTCGGGTTCCGCCTCTGGCTCCGGTGCTTCCTCCTCGGGCTCGGGCTCTGGCTCTTCTGGCTCCGGTGCAGGTTCTGGCTCAGGTGCTGGCGCTGGCTCGACAGTTTTGTGCTTGCTCTTCTTCTTCTTTTTCTTGTCTTTCTTCGATGGAGCCATGTCGATGATCTCGACGATCTCGTCTTTCTCGGGTTCCTCTGGTGCCGGGGGCTCCTCTTCTGCGGGCGGTTCTTCCTTGTCCTCCTCCTCCTCCTCCTTTTCTTCCGCTACCTCTTCTTCCTCTTCTTTCGCGTCTTCGAATGTGTCGTCCTCGTCATCCGGGAATGCGCCAGGCAAATCCTCGTCGTCCTCGGGGTTATCTTCTTTGATGGTTAACTTCTTATTCTTCTTTTTCGTGGGATTTTTCTTTTGCACTGAGGGGGGGTCCGCCGGAGGTGGCTCAGTTGGTTCGTCTTCCACGTTTGGCGGAGCAGACTCAAAAGCTTTGAGTTTATCAGCAATCTTACCTCCCATAGATCTTGGCGTCTCTTCCGCTGGCGGCTCCGGCTCGACGGGTTCTTCCACAACTGTCGCTGAGTCAGTGATTTCAATCCAGCTGACGTGCTCAATGCATATGTTTGGGTAACACCACATATGCCGGGTGTACACCAGGGTAAGATGACGTACCTTTCTTTCTCCTCCCCAGGCCCCAGAAGCTGAAGGCATCACTGGTCGGTTTTGGCTTCGGGGGTGGATCAGCCAGAAGCTCTTCAACTTCGTCCGGGTCGAGCTCCGGCTCCGGCTCGGGTTCAGGTTCCTCAGGTTCCTCAGGTTCTTCTGGCTCGGGTTCTGGCTCATCCGGGGCATCTTCAGCAGCAGCTTCTCTTGCTTCAATCTTGCTCTGCAGCGCCTCGTATCTCTCCTTATCCTTCTTACCCAACTTCCCTCTCCTCTCTTTCTTAGCTTCGAGGGCCGCGAATTCTGCATCATCCGCTGCGTCTTCCTCGGCCTTCGCTGCAGCTTCCTCGGCTGCTTTAGCTGCTGCTTCTTCGGCCTCTGCGGCGGCAGCCTCCTCGGCTTCCTTGGCTGCTGCTTCTGCTGCTTCTGCTGCTTCTTGAGCTGCTGCTTCCGCAGCCGCAGCCCGTTGATCGGAACGCTCTTTCAGGTACTCATACCTCTCGCGGCTCTTAGTGGGAAGCCTTCCGAACCTCTTTTCTCTCCTGGCCTCCAGCTCGGCGAGCTCTGTCTCTTCAGCCTCAATTTCTTCGGCTTCCTTCGCAGCAGCCTCCTCAGCTTCTCTAGCAGCAGCCTCTTCTGCTGCAGCGGCTTCCTCTGCGGCGGCGGCGGCTTCAGCTTCGGCGGCAGCTGCTTCAGCTTCAGCGGCGGCCTCTGCTGCAGCAGCGGCATCTGCAGCCCGTTTCTCCGAACGCTCTTTTAGATGCTCATACCTCTCCTTGTATTTGCTAGGTATCTTTCCCTTTTTAGCTTTTTTAGCCTCAAGGTCTGCGAGCTCTGCCTCTTCAGCTTCGATCTCTTCGGCTTCCTTTGCAGCGACCTCCTCGGCCTCCCGAGCAGCTGCATCTTCTGCATCTTCTGCATCCTCTTCGTCGACTTCATCATCCTCCGGGGCCTCTTCAGGTTCCGGATCTGGCTCGGCTGCCTCTGCTGCTGCTGCTGCTGCTGCTGCATCCGCAGCCCGTTTCTCTGAACGATCCTTGAGATATTGATATCGCTCAGTACTCTTTGAAGACAGTTTTCCCTTTCTGGCTTTCCTAGCCTCAAGGTCGGCGAGCTCTGTCTCTTCAGCCGCAATCTCCTCAGCTTCACGAGCAGCCGCCTCAGCCGCAGCAGCATCGTCAGCCTCGGGCTCTTCTTCAGCCTCGGGCTCTTCCTCGTCCTCCTCGGGAGCATCTTCATCTTCGGGGGCTGGTTCTTCCTCAGCAGCTGCGGCTGCAGCGGCTGCATCCGCAGCTCGCTTCTCAGAGCGTTCCTTTAAATACTGATATCTTTCAGTGCTCTTCGAAGAAAGCTTGCCCTTTCTCGCCTTCCTTGCCTCTAAGTCGGCTAACTCCGTCTCCTCAGCTTCGATTTCCTCAGCTGCAGCTGCGTCGTCGGCCTCAGGAGTCTCCTCGGGTTCAGGTTCGGGCTCTGGCTCTGCCTCAGCTTCTTCAGCTGCCTCAGCTGCCTCAGCGGCAGCAGCCGCTGCTGCTGCCCGCTGTTCTGAACGTTCTTTCAGATATTCGTATCTTTCGGTGCTCTTAGATGAGAGTTTTCCTTTTCTAGCCTTCCTCGCCCCTAGATCAGCTAGCTCCTGCTCCTCCGCTTCGATTTCTTCAGCTGTAGGTCCGTCATCAACCTCAGGCTCAGGCTCGGGCTCGGGCTCGGGTTCGTCTTGTTCTTCCTCTTCTTCTACAGCCGCCTCAGCAGCGGCAGCGGCGGCAGCAGCATCCGCAGCCCGTTTCTCTGATCGTTCCTTCAAAAGCTCGTATCTTTCGGTGCTCTTGGAGGAAAGTTTTCCCTTTCTAGCTTTCCGAGCCTCGAGATCAGCCAGTTCCTGCTCCTCGAGAAGAATTTCTTCAGCTTCCTGAGCAGCTGCTTCAGCGGCAGCTGCATCATCAGCCTCGGCCTCGGCCTCAGCGTCTTCAAAAACCTCCTCGGGGGCTTCTTCAGCTTCAGGCTCAGGCTCAGGCTCAGGCTCAGCTTCTTCTTCTTCTACAGCTGCCTCGGCGGCGGCAGCAGCAGCGGCAGCATCTGCAGCCCGTTTCTCCGAACGCTCTTTAAGAAAGTCGTATCTTTCAACAAACTTAGAGGGGAGTCTTCCCCTCCTAGCTTTCCTAGCCTCTAACTCAGCAAGTTCCGCCTCTTCTACTTGAATCTCTTCAGCCTCTCTTGCTGCAGCCTCTTCGGCTTCCTTTGCTGCAGCTGCAGCTTCTGCTTCGGCTGCGGCGGCGGCTTCGGCGGCGGCGGCAGCTTCTGCTTCAGCTGCTGCTGCTTCAGCCGCAGCTTTCTCCTCAGCTCTTTTATCAGCTCGCTCCTTGAGATAGTCGTAGCGTTCACGCTCTTTTTTGCTCGCCAGCTTCCCTCGCTTAGCCTTCCTAGCTTCGAGCTCAGCAAGCTCAGCATCTTCAATCTCAATCTCCTCAGCTTCACGAGCTGCCGCCGCTTCGGCTTCAGCTGCTGCTTGGGCTTCGGCCGCTGCCGCTGCTTCAGCTGCAGCTGCAGCAGCGGCTTCTTCGGCTTCCTTGGCAGCGGCTTCCGCTGCCTCTGGATCTTCCTCTTCGGGAGCAGGTTCGGGTTCAGGCTCAGGCTCAGGCTCAGCTTCTGCAGCTTTTGCCGCCGCCCGCGCATCGATGCGCTCCTTGAGTTCATCGTAGCGGTCGCGATCTTTCTTGGCCGGAAGCCTCCCTCTCTTGGCCTTCTTAACTTCCAATGCTGCAAGTTCGGCTTCCTCCAGAGCAAACTCCTCTGCTTCCCGAGCGGCCGCCTCTTCTGCCTCCCGAGCTGCGGCCTCCTCAGCTTCCCTAGCAGCAGCTTCCTCAGCCTCTTTAGCAGCAAGCTCCTCGGCTTCTCTCGCCGCCGCCTCTTCTGCCAGTCGAGCTGCCTCGGCCTCAGCCCTTGCGTTTGCCTTGTCCTTCAATTGGTCGTATCTCTCCTTGTCTTTCTTCGTGAACTTGTTCTTCTTTGGGTTGGCCTTCTTAACTTCCAAGGCTGCAAGTTCCGCCTCTTCTTCCGCAATAAGAGCTGCTTCTGCTTCAGCGAGGGCTGCAGCTTCATCAACCTCTGGTACTGGCTCCTCCGCTGGCTCCGGCTCCGGCTCCGGCTCTGGTTCTGGTTCTAGCTCCGCTTCTGCTGCTGCTGCGGCCGCCGCTGCTGCCTCTGCCTCTGCCGCCTCCTTGGCTGCTTTCTCTTCGGCTCTCTCCTGGGATTTCTTCTTCAGGATTTCGTATCGATCCTTGTCCTTCTTCAAAAGCTTACCCCTAAGAGCCCTCTTGGTTAGAAGTGCCAATTCCTCCTCTTCAAGCGCAATTTCCTTAGCTTCCCTCTCAGCAGCCTCATGATCAATCTCAGGCTCAGGTTCGGGTTCAGGCTCGGGCGCGACCTCGGGCTCAGGCTCGGGCTCAGGCTCCGCAGCGGCTGCAGCAGCTGCTGCTTCTTCTGCTTCCTTTGCTGCTTTTTCCTGTGCCCTCTTCTCTGCTTTTGCCTTGAGCTCGTCGTATCGATCTCTGTCTAGCTTGGAAGTAAGTCTGCCCCTCTTAGCCTTTTTAGTCTCAAGGTCTGCAAGCTCTTGCTCTTCGATAGCGGCCTCTTCAGCAGCACGAGCAGCGGCCTCCTCAGCCTCCTGTGCTGCTGCTGCCTCTGCTGCGGCGGCTGCTTCGGCGGCGGCAGCAGCTTCGGCTTCGGCAGCTGCAGCGGCTTCCTCTGCCTCCTTTGCAGCCTTTTCCTGGGCTCTCTTTTCTGCTTTAGCCTTGAGCACCTCGTATCGATCTCTATCCGGTTTAGAGGTAAGTCGGCCCCTCTTCGCCTTTTTGGTCTCGAGGTCTGCAAGCTCCTGTTCTTCTGCAGCGAGCTCCACAGCGGCGCGGGCCGCGGCCTCTTCGGCTTCTTGTGCTGCTGCAGCCTCTGCTGCGGCGGCTGCTTCGGCGGCGGCGGCAGCTTCAGCTTCGGCAGCTGCAGCGGCTTCCTCTGCCTCCTTTGCTGCTCTTTCCTGAGCTCTCTGGTCCGCTTTAGCCTTGAGCTCGTCATATCGGTCTCGATCTAACTTTGAGGTGAGCCTGCCCCTCCTAGCCTTCTTTGTCTCTAAATCTGCGAGCTCTTTTTCTTCAGCTGCGATTTGTTCGACCGCGAGACGAGCAGCTTCTTCAGCCTCTTGTGCTGCGGCAGCTTCTGCAGCGGCTGCTGCTGCTGCTTCGGCCTCTGCGGCTGCGGCTGCCTCTGCCTCAGCAGCAGCTTGTGCCTCGGCTGCCGCTTGAGCTTCGGCGGCAGCTTTTACTTCAGCTCGCTGGTCAGCCTTGCCTTTGAGGATGTTGTAACGGTCCTGGTCCTTCTTCAAGACAAGTTTGCCCTTCTTCATCGCCTTCTTGGCCTCAAGCGCCGCGAGTTCTTTCTCTTCCGCAGCGATTTCCTGTTCTTCGGCCTCGGCTCGAGCTTTCTCTTCCGCGAGCCTTGCCGCTTCCTCCTCAGCAGCAAGTTGGGCAGGGTCCGGACCTTCGGGTTCTGGAGGTGGTGGCGGTGGTGCCTCGACGAGCAGCGATTCGGCTTCAAGGGCGGCTCGTTTTGAGGCCCTCTCCTCAGCTTTGGCTTTGAGGACATCCCACCGGTCTCTGTCCTTCTTGAGAGTAAGTTTCCCTCCTCTTCTAACCCTTTTGGCCTCCAGGTCGGCGAATTCTGCGTCTTCGGCTGCGGCTTCAATCGCCTCCGCCTCCGCCTTAGCTTTCTCCTCCTCTGCTATTCGAGCTTGCTCTGCCGCTGCCGCCTCCGCCTCACGGGCAGCTTGTTCCTCCGCTTCCTTGATCGCATTGTTCATCGCTCGTTGTTCCTGATTGGCCTTCAAGAGGTCATAGCGGTCTCGGTCCTTCTTCAGAGCGTGCTTGCCGGTCTTCTTCAGCTTCTTAAGCTCCAAGGCGGCAAGCTCCTCCTCTTCAGCCGCAATCTCTTTTTCCTTTGCAATACGTGCAGCTTCATCCTCTGTAAGTGATCGTAGTTAGTGAAACTGGGCACAATGATGCACGTGATGCTCCTGCTCCCCTCTTCAATGCGACAGACTGAAAATCACAAAAATCTCTCAATCGCCATCTCCCATCTATTCCTTAGTGAAAAATCATTTGCCTTACCTTGATTTTTCTTGGCAACTCCAAAGGAGCTGAAGAAATCATCGCCGCCGCTGATGCCGCCGCCGATGCCATCATCAAGCTGGATCAGGTCATCGAGTGCGTTCTTTTTGGGCGGCGCTTCCGGAACAGGATCGTCAAAGAGAGCGGGTTTCTTCTCCCGCTTCTTAGCACCCCAAAATCCCCAGCTGTCGTCGGCAGCGGGCTCTTGTTTGACTGGAGCGGGTTCAGGCTCGTCGGCGAAAAGTGCATTCGTCTTCTTGGTGATTTTCTTGGCGAAACTCCAGAACTCGCCCTCGTCCTCGACTGGTTTCGGCTCTGGCTTCTTCTTGCTGCCAAATCCCCAGCCGAAGTCGTCATCCAGGCCCATGGATGCTGGCGGGTCGGGAGCCTCGGGGATTTTCTTCTTGGTGTCCTTCTTCCCGGTGACGGCCCCCCAGAAGCTGTCGATTGCGGAAGAGCCAGAGGCAGTCTCTGGCGCCGGGTCGGGCGGGCCGAAATCACCAAGTAAATTCTTCTTTTTGGCTTTGGGGTCGCCACCGCCCCA
The DNA here is from genome assembly GCA_902006505.2 of Clonostachys byssicola. Classification (NCBI taxonomy): domain Eukaryota; kingdom Fungi; phylum Ascomycota; class Sordariomycetes; order Hypocreales; family Bionectriaceae; genus Clonostachys; species Clonostachys byssicola. The sequence goes on along the minus strand of CABFNO020001560.1, from coordinate 122,216 downwards.
AGTGTCCCAGATGTCGTCCTCCTTCTTGCCAGGCGTTGGGTCGTCTAGCGTGCCGTCGAGCAGGGCGGCGGAGCCCTTCTTGTCTGAAGCGCCAAAGGCCCAAGCGTCCTTGTTATCCTCTTCTTGGCCCCACAGGTTACTCTGCTTCTTTTTGTCTTTGGTGGAAACAAATCCCCAATCATCGTCAGGTTTGCCGGCAGAGTCGTCCGGTTCGTCTGCACCGAAGCTGAATGTGGACTTATTTGTTTTCTTGGGCTTGGGGCGGTCAATGCTCCAGGGGTTACCCTCGGCGTTCCCACCTCCTCCTGCCCCTCCTCCACCAGGGTCTGCACCTGGGGCGCCACTCCAATCCCAACCACCGCCTCCTCCTCCTGTGCCCCATGACCCAGCACCATTTTTTGAGCCTGGGGCGCCGAAATTCACATCGAGTTTCCCTCCTATATCTTCCCCCAACTTGATCTCTTGAAATGCATCAGTGCCGAAATCGGAGGTGGGGATCGTAGGAAGTCCGCCATCAGCCTCTCCTTTCTTTTTCTTGGGCTTTGTTGATGTGAACGTAGCCCATTCATCATCGCCGCCCCCTCCACCACCACTGTTGCCATTGTTTCCATTGCCGCCGCCGCCAGCACCTCCGCCAGCACCACTGTTTCCAGTGCCGCCGTTCTTGTCCCCGTTGTTGTTGCCATCGCCAGGGGGCACGTCGTCCCCCTTCTTCTCAGGAGCGAGGTTCAGGGGCACTGATGTAGCCTTCTTTCCCTTCTTTTTGGCATATTCGTAAATGCCTCGTCTGGAGTCGAAGTCGACCATAACGTCGAGGATGGGGTCATCCAGGAACTGCTTTCTAGACTGAGATCGGGAGGTTCTGGCGGAAACGGATGCAAAGGGTGCTGAGCTGCAGGGCTCCGCCGCGTGAGCTAATCGATCGGTTTCAGTCGGATCAGCGACTCGGTCTGTTTCCTCATGCTCAGAGGAACATTGAGGCGGCCATGTGATTTTCCATGTCGGCTTGTTCAATGGTCGTTTCGATGCGTGTCGAGAGAATAGTAAGGAACGACGGCTCTATAGGAGGTATGTAAGTCAGCTAGGTAATCAAAGTTCAGCGGTGCCGCTTGTGGCGTGCGACTTCCAGCTCCCCCACTCTCCGATTTCCCGAATTCTTGGGTTGATTGCGCAAGGCAACGGCTAAGAATGGGACAAAACGTTGAAGCTATGCTGCTGCACACACACGCACACACACATGCACACTAGCTGCGGGCTCGAGCAATCCAAAAAGTAAACAAGCAACGTACCAAGGATTCGCATCGTATCGTGAGCCAGGCTTTAGCTATAATGTCCAACCGCAGCGCCACCGGCAGCTCATCCGGCCCAATCGTCTCGGTATGAGGTCTCGGGTAGCCATATTCGTTCTCGAAGCAGCTCCCGGCGAATGTCAAGACGTCGGCCGCAGCCATTGCGCTGGATCGAGCTCGTGTCGTGACAAACTGGCGTAGCAATCATGGAAGCTAGCTGAGGGCAGGTGTGAATAATGCAATTGGCTCGGTCGCGATGGCAAAGGAGGGTGTAATGCCGGCAAAGTAAAATCAAATCCGCTCGCAAAGAAATGCTGTCGTTCGGGTATCGTCGAGAGAAGCCGGGCGCTATGCATCAAATAAGCAACACACTCAAAACCACATACATACCCTTTCCCATGAAATTTTCTTCTCCTCCAAACAAGGTGATATGATCAATGATGCCGCAAGCTTGTGACGGCGGACAGGATAAGATAAAGAAAGTACTAACCAGCCCCCAAGAATTTTTATGGGCCCCTGTTATTGGTCGCCCGGGAAATCCAAACCCTTATCCCTGTCAGCGGCGTTGGAGTTCTTTTTTGTTATTTTTCTTCCTAGTTTGTTTGCCAGGCTAGCGTAGCTGCCTTCTGCAACCAGCCGTCGAGTCTGGGGGGGTGCCCAAAAGAAGAGGCAGATGCAGATGGGAAGCGAGGGTGAGAAGCGAGCGGGTAGGAGACGAAACAACCACGGGGTATATCCAGATCCCTCTCTGTCTCGCAATCCTTCCGCCACGCGCACACACAGCTTGAGAAGGGGGGATATGATAAAACAATATAGGGAGGAAGAAAATGCCAAAAAAAAAAATTAGAATACAAGACAACCGCGCAACCAATAAACACCAGCCGTCCTTGGTCGGGAGGTCAGCCAATCTTGCCTGCATCAAAAAGAGTATGTCACACCAACGAGGAGACACAACGGAGATCAAGCGGTCCTATAGGTCGAGGATGCGACAATGGGGGGGGGAAGACGCAGGAGAGAGCTCCCTTACCTGGAATCTACGACACAGGCAGCCAGCTGACTGGGTGCCGTCGAAGGTGGGTGTAGATCAATGTGCCCCAGCCGGCAGGTCCAAGCAACGGGCACGGTACAAATTCACATGGATTATACAACACATGCAGATACTAGATCGGTACGCAGAATGTAGAGGGAGGCTATTGCTACTTGTAGGTATCGCTGCGTGTTGATACCTGACGTACATACATGCCTACAGCTCCGCCGTGTGAGTCGTCCAACGAGACTGTACCTAATTACAGCACTGTGGCTCACTGCGAGGAGGGGCGGGAGGAGGGGTGGGCGAAATCTTGAAGGTAGTAGGGGACCAGGGACTTTGTAGGATGGATGGATGGATGGATCATGGTGGATGGCTGGGGGCGGGGCTGCTGCCCATTAACATCATCAGACCAGCTGTCGGTCATGGCCAGACCATGCTACCGGTTAATTGCTTGGTCATTACGTAGGGGCGCCTTGGTGCGGCTGCTGGGCGTGAACTGCGGGCAATATGCTGGCATGAAAGTGATTTGCATTGAAGACCACGGAGCGACACCGCCATGCGCTTGCTTGCAGCGCAATTCCCAGCCAGCGAGTGGGCTTGGAGGATCTGATAGCTTATGCCATCTCACCACACCGGTCGATGGCGCGGCCAAACAAAACACAGATCAGCCCTTCCAATGCCTCAGTCTGCCCACGTACCTACATGATGTTGGAGTGATCTCCGTCCGAGTTGGGTAGCATGCAGCCCACTTTTTAATCGCCAGGGTTCAGCACTTTCACAAGCAAACAAATGGCCATGCACAGCAGAGACGGGCTCGGGTAGGCTTCCCTGGCAGATAGCAGCAGCTCATATACATCTACCTGCTGTGCATGGCCTGCTCATCCAGGCCGAATGCACCATTACCGCTGCTCTGCTGCAAGCGATGGCACCCATCTACATATGTAGGCATTCAGATTCAGGTGCAGTCGGCCCAGACGCCAGCGACACGCGAGACTGGATTGCATCTGGGATGGTGCGGGACAACATGACATCCCCTGCTTAATGACGCTATTCGCGGATGGTGGGAAATTTTGAAATCCCCATTGCTGGCTTCCCTCTTCTCTCCCTTTCTCGCTCTGTCATATTCTCCCTTCACGCCAACGATCCGTTCCCCGCAATGCGTACCTGCTTCTTGAACAGCTACGTAGGCGCACATAATATCCATTAACATTACTGGCAGCCCTCTTCTTCCATTGACGCCTCGCCCAGATGAGAAGAACGCTAGAACCGCTTAAGTGCCGGGAATAAGGTGCCACAGGCATTCAAGCGATATGCGAGTGTCCAAAGTCAAGAGGGGACGTCGCATCTCAAGAACTACCTACCTATCTGTGGATAGGAAAGAGAGACACCCGCACAAATACGACCTGTAAATCTCGCCAGCCCAGCCTGCCAGCCCATCGACGTATGATTGCATGAACGGCAGCAGAGCCGCCGTGTTCTCAAATAGATCAGCCTACCTAACACACCACAGATCGTCTACCCTGGGTCTCTGACGAACTGCGGTAACGCCCAACAAGCAAACCACGTTTTTTCGGACCCGGAAGCCGTAGGTACATTCGACTCGCAAAACTGGGCAGCGATGCGCCAACTCACATGTACCTCTCTGTTTCAACATGACATGACCCTTGCCCAAGCTTGATGCGCCGAGAAAACACTAACCTGCTTAGCCGTCCCATCGTCTCCATCAGTCGGTACCCATCGGGAACTAAAATGGCTCTGCATCAATTCGATTCGCTCTTGAGTCTCAGCATAGTCGCTCACCGCTTATTGAACTCCAAGCACACAGCCTACCTACCAACCTAAGCGGGCCAGCTCAGCAAACCAGGCGACTCGCAGAGAAGCCATGGGAAGTTATTGGAAGGGCTTCCAGAGGGGAAAAAAAGGGTCCATGGAGTGTCCTTGTCCAATGCGATACCTCTCCCGACCGAGGGCAAAAGGGATGGATCATGGCATTGTTGAGAAATTTTATGATACGCATCAACGACGCATCACATTGTCAGACCGGGAGCGGTCAGACCCGACGTGGGCTGTGTTGCCTGTCTTATTCCACTAAGGGGGGCAAAGTCTGCAATGGCTTGCAATAATAGCCTGTCAAGCGAGAGGTGAGTTGCCAGGTGGATTGCCGGCCAGTTCCCAGAACTCGAAGCAGCCCTACCAAAGTGGATGTCTGGTCTACCTATCCATCCCATGCTAGTGTTGATGCTTCCGTCTCTAATAAGATCGATTTACTCGATCGTGCCAGGCTTTGTCTAGGTAGGGTGTAGCTACGGGATCGATACACATGTAAGATTGGGTCTTGGGTCTTGGTTGCAAGGCAAAGCAGACCTGCGTAAGCTCTACACCATGCTTGCCCGCAAGAATGTTACACAGCTCGGACGCGCAACACCCATGCAGGGTGCTGGGTGATGTCCAACTGGCGTCAAATCGGGTCTCGTGCTCAACTGTAAGTCGGGAGGACATGGCTTTCCCGTGCCGCCACCCTCTCCTCATGTGCGCATAACATATCCTCAGGCTAGTTGGGAGGAATGGTCAAGGTCTGACCATGGTCAGAATTAGAAAGCGCTAGATTCTGTCAGCAGCGTCACAGAGTGAGCAAATGTCCTGCAGAGGGAGTGGTGGCCGCCTCGGTGATTTTCTTCCCAAGGGAGGGGATGGCGTCGGGGAAGCTAATTTTCCCGTGCTGTTGGTGCACGTCGCAGCCGAGAGATGGCTGGACTGGCTCGAAAATTAGCTGTCCTTTGGCATTTGGTTGGTTGGTTGGCTAGAAGTCCCGGCTGTTACCTGCCAGGAGCGGTAAGCATAGGGAGGGTGATGGCAGTTGCATATTCCCCGTGCATGGAGACGATGCTTGGCATCCATTGACAGCCACAAGCCAGACTCTGGCGATGACATGTCTGGAGGCATTGTTGGTCTGAATGTGTCCTCTCTTGCACCACGCCAGCAGCATCAGGAGGCCGTGGAATTAGAATAGCCAACTGCCCTGGATATCTAGGTTGGCACTACGGAGCAACAGACGCAACCGTCCCAGCCACACATGTCAATCTCTCCTCCCTCCAGCCACATCTGCCCATTGCTCCCACACGCGACAGCCTCGAGGCCTCGAATGTCCCCTCCCAACAAACCCCCCACCCCTTGTTCCACGATTACACAGAGGCGTCTTTTTTCCTCCCCTCCCACTTCTGCCACCACCTCGGCGGCTCCGGCCATTCAACATCCCATGAATTGACGTCTCAGCCTCCCAACGTCCATTCTCAACGCCTGCCAGATTTCCCGTAACCCTCAGATCCTCACGTCGTCTCAGCAGAGCCCAGGCGTGGAGTGTAGCGCTACCAAGCAGTCGTTTTCATTGGGACGGATAGCTTACTCAATCGCACCATCTTGCCTCAGTCCTTCAATGCAGAGCCTTGTGTCAAGCTTGCCTTGATCGCGTCGCATCACCACTCTCGTTGATCTTTCAACATAGCATCTCACCCACGGCGCACACCCTCCGTTAATAACCTGGCCTGGCGACTCATTTTCTGTATTTCACTTGGTTTCGGCCACTCATCCAACAGCGCCCAACATCCTTATCAGTGAACCCAGGTTTTCCCTCCCACCCTCTGCCTCTTCTGCTCCAGCATGAGGGCAGATAGATAGCCGTCGCCATGAGGGTCCAACGCCAGATGTCAATTACCGTCCCTGTCCCCCAGAACCTCCCTGCCTCCGCCGCCCTCGCATACATCCAAACCGCCGACCCCATCATCCGTAATCTCGGCACGCTCTCGCGCTTCGAGCCAACGGCCGTGACCGAGGACGCGGCCAACGACCCCTTCTTCGAGCTGCAGCCCCCTAGCCCCGTCGCCGGCTACCAGATCTTCGAGGTCATCACCCTCGCCCCCGGACTGACCAAGGAGGTCACCTACCCGGCCTTCTTCCAGCGCATCAGCGAGGGCATCCGCGTCCGCGCCAGCGGCGCCGCCGGCATCACCGGCTGGTGCGAGTTCACCATCCGCCAGAGGCAGGTGGCCGACTCCCCGGGAAGCTCCATTAGCACCCCTAGCACCGCCACTCCCGTCGCGGACCTGGGCCCGGAGGAGTTTGAGCTCTTCGAGACCCTCGTCGTGGAGGCAAACTCGCTGCTCATGCCCTTTGTCGTCATGGTCATAGAGCAGGCGCATCGCGGCCTGTGTGAGAAGGTTTTGAAAGAAGCTCTCGATAGCTTTTCACAGTCCCCAGGGTGGGGATAGAAGAGGAGTCTTCGCGGGGGGGTTTAACCACAGATGAAACTCTGTTCCTCCCCCTCTTGCAATGCATTATCATTTTTGGATATTTCCATCGTTTTTACTTGACCCCACGATTTTTATTTCTACTTAGCTCGCATACCCCCTCCCAAAATCTTTGGGCTATAGGATCGGAGTCATTAAACTGAATTGTATAGTAGCTGGCGTTTGGGTTAGCGCTTCCTCATCATGGAGCTGAATTGAATTTGGGGGTGCAGTTCACTCTTCGGCATAGATCCGAAAGAAAACGACATCGTTGTCTAAAGTATACCCCCAGGGCAGATCACCACGTTTTGCTTTCGACTCCCACAAGCCTCATTTCAATCAGGCCTACCAAGTCGTATTGGTGGTCAGCAGAGATAGATCTCCGAGTACAAGTCATATTCCCAACTTGACCGTATGATAAGCCAAAGCAGACCTGCCATTTTCCCCTGCTCACGTACGACATCGCAGGTAGTATTGCATGCAAATGTATGGGCTGCTCAACGACGAAAATGCCCTTCGTTAGGGTTTGGAAAGTTTGGTTGTCTCGTTTGAACAGATGGTGGCACCATATGGATTCATATATCAGTCAAGCTTGCTACATTTCTTTGGAATAAAATTTATCGACCAAAAACACAATTGGTATCAAAGTGTAGCCCGTCTATCCCAAAAGTCCGTCCTAGACATCGCCCCAGAAGAATAAACAAGTTGGAATGAAAAGCAAATAGAATAAAGCTGCGTTGAGAAGGAAACCAAAGATATTCGCTGGGAGAGCCCATCCAAAAAAAGAAGAAAGTTGGAAAACTCTCCCTTCCTGAGAGAAAGAAGGAACACTAATAAGTAACAATAAACATGAAATATGTCGTTTCGCTTTCCCACCCAACCGAGGGTTTTCATCAGTCATAACTCGGAAAAAACCATAACCAAGATGATGAACAAGCATCACTCGGCTTCGATACGATTACTGTTGCCAGAGGAGGAGAATGGCGTTGGGGATCATGACGGCGATCAGCGGCCACCTATGTCGCTGGAATAGTTCAATTCTCCAAAGTTTTGGCCCATTCCCCCATCGCCATATCCTGTGCCGGGACCACTGACGTATCCCCCATCCTCATTGTCATCGAAATCGCTGGCATCAAATGATGACCTGCCACTCAGGTCCTCATCCATTCCCCCCATTTCAGGCCCAGGCCAGCTGAGTCCAGCAAGAGCTGGGTACTGTGCCAACAACGCGGCAGGGAGTGTAAGATTGCCACGAGCATCTATTGGGTAACCAGTATTCGGGTCCAGGCCCATTCCCTGCGAGGCCAGGCTGGCATTCTGTTGCATCTGCTGTTCCTGCCACTGGCGCTGGCGCTCCAGCATTTCCTCGTCCAAGAGGGGTTTGATGCATATTCGGCCAGCTTCGGACCTAAAGTGACGGCCGAGAGCGTCGGCACGGGCAAAGCGTCGACCACAGCCCCACTGCCCACCTGCTTTGAGTTCGCCCTTGCAGACAAACTTCTTCTCTCCCGAATGCAAGCTTTCATGACGTTTACGGTCATGCTGTCGAGCAAATGCTTTGCCACAAACGGTGCAGACAAACGGTCGCTCGTCTGTATGTGTTCGCAGGTGGGAACGCAAATTGTAGGCTCTGGTGAAACGCTTAGGGCACAATGTACACTGAAAGGTTGCAGGGTGCTTTTGGGCGCGCTTGGCTGAGCCGGTATCTTGACTGCTCTGATAGTCCGGGTCGGCAAGGCGAAGAGCGATGACGTTGTTAGGGACTGCCGAAGTAGACTGTCTACGTCTCGACGGTGAAGCTCCGGTTCTGTCAAGCGGGGACAAGGATCGAGAGGCGTCGCCACGGTTGGCCAAGTCCGAACCAAGAGAAGGCGATGGACTTTGTCCAAGATTGGGTCTTCCTAGATGGGGTCCGGAAGTGCTGTATGGGTCTGTAACGGCGCGCTGACGATTTCTTTGGCGGCCTGTAAGGTGGGAGAAGTAACACGGTCAGTTCAAGAAGCTCTAGCGCGCTGGTTTGAGAATTAAAATAAAGGGATCGCTTACCTCGTTCTGGAGGGGTCAAAGAATCTTGATCAATTTGCTGCTTTGATGGGCCGTAGCCGCCCAATTTAGAATTGTTTGGTGCAAAATCGATATTGATGGCCGGAGGCGCCATTTGGGACATATCCGATCCATTATGCTGGAGAGTTGGGAAGGCTTCATTAACTTGGACACTTGGGAAAGCCGAAGTATCCCCATATGCCATGCTGGGCGCAAGACCGTAGGGAGACTGCTGCATGGTATCGGGCATCTGCTGGGGAGAAATACGAGGGCTCACCGCAGGGCTGTGGGACGGACTACGTCCTTGGTGTCCTGGGCTGCCAATTGAGTGGTCTGAAAGACTGAAGTTCCCGATTGTCAGAACCTCTTGGTAAAGGCTGGCATCTGAAGGGCGCTGCAAGGGAGAGTGCCCAATTGGATCTTGGTCGAAATTGTCGGAGCTCACTAGATTTGGCGAGGGTGATACTGAGGAGACATCCGAGTGGGCAGAGGGGCTGCGGCGATGGCCTTGGAATTGAGGCTGCGTCCAGTCATCCAGCTGGCCGGGGAGCAATGCCGCCTCAGGACCAAGAGAAACATTGCGTGAATGATGTCCAGCAGGTGGTGATGAGAAATGGTGCTGGTTGAATGAGGGCGAGTGCTGCGCTGAACTAGGCTGGTGAGAGTCGGGCTGTAGCAAGTGGGGGGGAGTCGGCGAGTTGTGCTGGGATTGCGGGGATGCCATATTATTCATATCGTTGGGACCGAGCGTGGATGTCTCGAAGAGAGGTTGATTGTAATGATCACCCGAGCTGCTAGCGGGGGGGAAGAGCGAGAAGTCGTCGTTGAGATTAGGCGAGAGGTAATCAGACTGCGACTGTGAGGTGAAGGACAGCCCCGAGTTGGGCACAGAGGCGGGCATCTGCTGATTATAGGTCGCGCTCGGGTCAAAGAGAGCTGTGTCAGTCAGACTCTGTTGTGCAAACGCGGTCTGTTGCTGTTGCTGCTGCTGTGGGCTGAGGAAGCTGGCGGCGGGGTTGGTGTTATTATGGTGGTTCGTGCTGAAGGCATTAAGGTTGGTGGACTGCTCCAGGGTGAGGCCGAGTCCAGACGATGAGTCGTTGGTGGGCTGCGGGTATGAACCCGGGGGCGGGGATATTTGAGGATGGTGATGACCGGCCGAAGGCGACCGGTCGCGTTGGATTTGCTGGTCCATTGGAGCAGTGGTCTCCAACTCAAGGGACGGACACGGCACGAGTGGAGAGTGAGGCAGAATTGCAAGTCAGCCTTCCAACACCTGTGGCGATGCCAGCGCAAGGAGGGGCTGTGCTCCCGGGCGACGAGCGAAACAGAAGACGGCAAATCCGATGCGGCTGCGCGGTTGACGTAAATGTCGTGGACGGGACGCGCAATGGAGGAGGGAGTGTTTATGTACGGCTGATGCAGGCAGAGGGCGGATGGAGGTTGGGCCAGCTCGTCTGACGGGTGGTGAATGCCACTGGTGTCGGCTTGTGGGGAGAAGGTACAGGTAAATGAAATTACCTTTGGGGAAGATGGACTCAAACTCAAGAGGGGTTGGAAGGCGCTTTGGGCCTTGTGGCTACCCAGGCCGGGACGGTCTCACCTGGTCCCCATACAAGCCCTCAGCAGGAGTGTACCCGGTGGATCAGGCATGACGGTAGGGCGGTCAGGTACCACTCACAACCCGGCACGTACTGGGACTCGCAAGGCCAGCCAGGGTTGCCATCTGGCAGGTACCGAGCCAATGCGGCGTTTCATGGGCGTCCAAGTGCCTGCAGTGGGCAAGTTAGTGAGGCTGTGCAGGCGACCGATTACGCGCCCAGGCCAGCCAGCTGTACATTCCACGGGAGAGATTCCCTGGGCGCGGCAGGCATGACGACGACGACCCGATGACGAGGGAGACATTCGAGGCACTGGTCTCCTGCCGTGGCGCCCTCTCCATTGGCGTGATGAGAGAGCCGGCCGGAATCGTTTTATTAATAGCAACGTGTAGGACTTTTCTCGTCGCCCACATGCAGACGACTGGGTCAGCGAGAAACAAGCTCTTACCCGCCTGGCGCAGCGACCTGTACCTTGTTTCCAGTGGGCTTAACAGCATGCGACTATCATTTCCAGAAAACCAAAGTGCACATCCCGTCACGCTTACCGCCCAGCCATTGCTTCGTTAGATAGGGCGAACGAGCCACACTTGTCGTCTTCTGAACGCGACGACTTTTCACTTTCGCTGCCCTGAGCTGAGCGAGTCCTGTTGACGTGCGGCCTCCCGTACACAGCAACAACACCCCTGTCCGCCTGTTCCATTATGATAGTGCACATTGTCGTCCTAGCATGTATCATCGTCTCAACGGTGCCTGGGCTTGCATGAAGAACAGCCCGGCTGCACGCCCATCCTTTCACATCACCCATCCTTACTCATGAAGCCCGTCACAACATGAGACGAGCGACGTGGCACAGACACCAGTGGCTTCATTGCTCCAATCCACGACCACTCCGACGACAACAAGACAGAGACAGCTCCAGAACCTTGGCACTGAAGTATCCATGTGTAACCAGGCCTTGCTTCATATCCTAGCTGCCAAGCCCAGCCTAGGGAGCGGGCAGGCGTGCCGAGCATATAATTTTGCTGACATGTCTTACACAGCCACAAGTTCATGAGCGGCTTCGGACCTACCCAAAGTGTGCCACAGAGTTTGGGGTCCAAAAACCCTGGCTCGAGGTCGTTTTTACTGCTTACTCTCGATCCGACGCCTCTAGTCTTCCCGCTTTCCTTCCAATAGACTGCGGTTGTTCCACAGCGCGCGGCCAAGTTGCATTGTGTAGCTACCTATCTCGGTCTGGATGGGCGCAACTCCACTGTCCCAAAAATACACTGCGTGACATTCACTCACTTTAATGCGGACTCTGTCAGAAGTGATTGGTTTTTACCTGATAATCTCATTTTAGATTCAGGTCAGACATGGGCACATGATATGCTAGAAAGCCGCAAGGCAGACTGCGTACAAGCAGGGGCAAAAAATGAGAAGGTGTATTGTGATTCTATCATGAGCCGAGAGTTCCTTGGACGTCCTTTTCGTCGTCTTGCATATCCTCAAACGCCTAGCGCCCTGATGCCTACTCTAACAATTCCAACAATGACGACATCGTCTAATTTTGTGTATATTCATACAGAAATGCTTTACCGAAGCATGGGAAACGAAAGGAAAAAGTCCAGATAAAGGATCGTGTTGAACAGAGGCGAATCTCAAATCACCTCGGCACGCTCGTAGCCAGCAGGCTTAAGCGCCGGCTTGGGAACTTCGCGATCCTTGAAAGTGCTGACAAATGGATTCGGGTCTTCTTGCTGGTTGAGATTGCTGAGTGTGTGGTTGACGCCGCGGTGGCAAGCCTCATCGGCACGAATGTAGAGGATAAGGTCCTTCATCGTTCTGCTGCCCTCAGGCATGTTCCAATACTGGATGACTTGTCAGTGGTTATGCATCTCGGGGAGGAGGCTCTTGACTAACCTGGATGGCAAGCTCAGGAATTTTAAAGTTGGGGTCGGACCATCGAGTGAGGAGACCCTGTTCAATCTCGTAAATTGATCGCGTGTAAGTGTGGACTGCTTCTTCTTCGAGATATCCCACAAAGCGGTGTACAATTTTTGGCGAGATGAGGTACGAGACAAAGATCGCGTTGAAGAACACGCCTTGAGCTGCAATGAGCATCAGCTTCATAAACCATCCCGGCTCGCACATCTTCATGAATGTCAACAGATGCATTCTCTCGTTGTAACTCTCTTCCAGGAGTGTCTCGATCCATCCATTGTCTCGCTTCATTCGGCGGAGGCTGCCTAGATGGCGGAGCATGCCAGCAACCATGCCCGGCACACCAGCAATGCTCTCAAGGAACACGAACCGAATCAGCTAGCACCCTGTTAGCCTGGCCCTATTGTCGAATTCGTACAAACATATTCATGGGTGGGATGTGACAAATGTTGACTTACCCATTGTGCTTCTGTAAGTGGCTTCTCGGCCACAACAGCTGTAGTCGGTTTGCTCTTATCGCTGTGCTGGTCCCGCTCCATGCCCGTTGCTTTGTCCATACAATACCGGGCAATTCGGACAATCTTCCATGCGACCCAGTCCCCAACAGTCCGAGGCGGTCGGTGATCAGGGACTACGGCCAACATCTCCTCGGGCGTAAACCCATGATGAGGCCATGCTGCCGGCGTAGTTTTGATATGTGGTGTATCTTTTGCAGGGAAAAAGTCTCGCAGTTGATGAGCAGGTGTTGTCGAGAAGAAACGAGGTGCTGGGTGGTGTAAAACAGCGCCACAAACGGGCACTTTAAGGGAGAGACGGCTGTGTACACAGGGTCGAGCTTGGCGTAGTACACCGGCAGCGGCGATTCGGATCGCCTGACTTGAAGCCGGGACTGAAGTGTGGATGGGAGTTGATATCATGGGCGGCAGAGGGAATAGATTTGTTTAATGGGTTATCTGAGTAAAGCTCAGTTCAGTTGTGTTGGCTTAGGTGAGTAGAAACCTGAGGTTCACGAGATACTTATTGCCCGAGGATGCAGGCAGCGTATTCCTCGTTTTATAGAAACCTATTACTACTGAACATTCCGCTCGTCCCCCCTACCTAACCCAAGCCATGATGTAAGTTTTTCTGACAGCCACAGACGGCCGAGAGCGAAGGCCGAACGCTACACGAACAAACAATGAGGCTCGTGGGAACTCCTGGCGGGCTGACTACTTACACGAAAATGGATCGGAGACAAAGATGAATTTCCTCTGGCACATGCTCTCAAATACAGTGGAAGTACTAGCGACACTCAAATTAGAGCAAACCAGCTCATCGGGATCTGTCGGAGCCTTTGTGAGTCAGATACCTGTCAGTGTCTAATATCTAGGTTAGGTGGGTCAAGTGCGATCCCAGCTTATTGACATCGAGTAGGCTATTTGGCCATTTGGAGTTAGTGATAACATCGCCAGGACGATCTGGATACCCGGTGGCCTTGCAAGAGGGAAAATGAGAAGCTGAACCTGTATGGAGTGTATCCGATACGAGCCGCCACAAAGCTGGAAAATAACTTATTTGCTGATTACCTACAGCGAATGTCTCTGGATCTTTGGTATGTGACAGTTATCATGAAAAGCATCATAATTCATAATATCTATTATATAAGGTAGTTGTGACGATTTAGTACCTATTATCGGCCGAGTAGTGCATCTTCATTATCATTTACAGAAATGCTTGTCATAGGTAGCATCGAATACATTAGATGCATTAGTGGATAGTACTGATGTGGCTGCATAATTACGATGCCAACTTTATGATTTACCAATACAAAAACGACTGCAGCTGTCTACTAACCAACCTTGCCAACCCACCCGAGGCAGATTCCGACACGCGCTGATTACAAGTTTTTTTTTTTTGCGGCGGCTTGCGGCGGTTGGGCCGCATCTGCCATGTGACACAAAAATTTGGAGGCAGACAGAACACAGACCTACTAAGGCTCCGTTCTCCCCACCCAACCCGGGAGAAAGAGGAAGCAGACCAAAGCATTGACTTGGTGGAGGGTCGTTAAATTATTTCCATTGAACACATACATGTCAAGAAATAGCCAATAATCCAATACATACTTGGTTGAAGGCCGGAGCCTGGCCGTGCCAACACATCCTCACATCCAAGGCTGTGCTTTACTGCACGGTCCCTGTCAAAGTCCCACTGAGGATTTCCAGTTTCAGACCAGCCTGGGCAGCAGTGACGCAAACCACTGGAATTAATTAATAGATACCAGGCCCATAGCGGGATTCGCCTGGCGCCTGAACCTTGACCCCTCCATCCCGCGTGTCCCTCCCCCTCCATCATTCCCACTCCCGTCCCCCCTTCAAGCGAGATATTCTGCCCTTATCCCACAGAATTTTAGCCTCCCCGAAAAAAAAAGACGCGGTTTGAAGTTCCCCTTTCAACTCCTCCCACCACACTGCCATCAACCCAGCTCGAACGCCAGCTGCTTCTTCCTATCCCCCCAATCTACGCGATAAGAACCCATTCGTCGACTTGACACCATGCCTTCAAAAGAGTGGGGTAAGTGTATCTGTCTCCCTGATACATCACTTCACGCATCCTGCCCGGGTCGAGATATCGGGCCTCTTCTCATAGCAAATGTGCCAAACATCCTCGAGACGTCGCTAACCGATAGATATCTACAACAACAGACGAAGAGGAGAGCGGTTCCAGCGCCCCCTCATCTCCCAAGGTTTCTGCTGCTGCTGCTGCCGCCCGCCGCAAGTTCGACGACGAAGAGGATGATAGCGATGTGAGATTCCCCGACCTTGCCAGATATCTCCAGCTTATGCTTTCTGGAACTGCCGAGACTAACAACACCCTCCCGATCCCCAGGTGCTCGATTCTTGGGATGCCGCAGAGGACTCCGAAGTAGAGCGAGAGAAGGAACGCAAGGCCAAGGAGGCCAAGGAGAAGGCTGCTGCCGAAGCTGCTGCCAGCAAGAAGTCCAAGGCCCAGCGCATCAAGGAGCACCAGGATGCCCGTGCCAAGGCTCTCGCCGAAGATTCTGACGAAGAGGAGGAGGAGACCGAGGCTGAGCGCCGTGAACGTCTTCGCCGCACCGAGAAGGAGGCAGACATGAAGCACGCCGAAGCCCTGTTCGGTGCTGAGGATGACTTTGGCGACATTGGCGTGAGCAGCTCTCGCAAGGGCCAGACCGTTGGAACCGCCGTCGCCATCAGCAACGACGACCCCAGCAAGACTGTCAACATTGCCAACCTTCCCCTCTTCAACCCCACCACCAAGGCCCAGTTTGAGAATCTCCGCACGACCCTGGTGCCAATCCTCACCGCCAACGGCAAGAAGGCACACTACTCCCTCTTCCTGCAGGAGTTTGCCAAGCAGCTTGCTGCTGAGCTCCCCAGCGACCAGATCAAGATCGTTGCCAGCAAGCTCACAGCCCTGAGCAGTGAGAAGATGAAGGCCGAGAAGGCCGCCCAAAAGGGTGGCAAGAAGACCAAGGCCGCCAAGACGAAGACATCACTGGTTGCCAGCCGCGCTAATACCGCTGACACGAACGCCTATGATAACGATGATTTTGGAGAGTATGTGACCCCTGCCGATCCTTGTATTCCAAACTTCCAACTAACGTCCCGCAGTGATGATTTTATGTGAAAGTAGCAAAACAGGTTTTGGCACAGCCGCCGTATGACTATGCTACTATCGTTCTGTCTATGCGACACGCCCAGGGCGCATTTACATCCATCGTGAGAAGATGTCGGCAAGCTCTTTTCCGCGCCCTATCAAGTATTCAGGGAGCTCGCAATCCAATCTCGGACTCAAGCCGCGAGTTCTTTGATTGCGCGGGATTATCACTCTCCTCACCATGGGGGTACTGGTTCATGTTCCTTGGAGAATGGCGTGGTCAAAGTCGTGAAGCAGGAGTAATGGCAAACGACGGGGCCATTAGGTCAACTGGCGATGCCGAAATACGTACACGCCGCGGCGTCGAATTGTGCGCATGGTGCCGGTTACGGTGGTTATATAGGTTGGGTCTCGGTTTGGGAGCAAGGGACGGATAGTACAGCGCTCGGGAACACTGATGATTCATATTCTGGCAGAAGATGCAGTAGTCAACAGGTTATTACATTACTGTCAAATGACTTGACGTTTGATACGGTGCGTCTCTATAGCCACTCGTCATGTGAAGGCTGCATATGGGGAAGTTGTCATTAGCTTCTCCTCTTCAGCATGCGGAAGCTAGGGTATCATTCATTTCCCTTGTTAACATTTGTCTCGTCGCTAAGTCCCCCCAATCTAAAACGCCGTGAAAAGCAAACCGAAAAGAAGCCAACTCCCCCAACGTAAAAGACGTGCCCCAATGCTATAAACAAAGCATGATACAACGGAGCATAAATTTTGACAAAGGTTTTTTTCGTTAACGTAAGCATAACGCCAGATGTGTAATAAGCGATGAGTGGGATAATGGGTTATTTCTCTCTTCGTGCTCCGTACTGGATTCCCTTTTTCACACCACATTTCCAGCCATGCCCATGAAGAGGGCGTGGATCGCGAGGGAGAGGGTCCAGAAACCAACTTTTTTGAACCGTCGTACGCGGCTCTGCTGGTTTTCAATGTCCTTTGCGAAGGCTTCGTATGTCTCAGCGGACATGTCGTTCTGAAGGCCGCAGTCGTATGCTGACCAGCTGCCTTCGAAATCGGTAGCACGTTTGACTATGCGACAGGTGATGGGGATATAGGTTTTCTTGGCATTGATATAGGCCACGATTGGTCGGACGAGTGCTTGGTTTACGTAGGTGAGATGGTTGGTAAACAGAGGCACGGAGGCTTTGACGTCGTTGAGATTGATTCGCAGATCCATCAACAAATATCGACGGTCATCTTCTAATTTAGGCGATTCTTGGGGGGTTTCGGTGGTTGAGGCAGCCTCAAAGGCCTCTGAAAGATGTCCCGATCTAAGGAGATCAGTGTCAGAGTCGTCATTGTTGCGTATGAAACGATGCCGGTTCGAAATGACAATCTCTTCCAGTTGGTCATAAAAGTCGGACATGACCTTGGTGATGCCTTGGTCAGTATCGGCTGGGAAAGCAATATCGGCGATGATGTCCACGTTGCCTTCATAGATCCAGCCAAATGTGCCCTCGACGCCACGGTTTAGGTGGTCGATTTTCAGGGCATCGATGCGTAGCCGGCTGAACTTCTTCCATGCATTCGCCTCGCCGAAGCCCCACGATGACTGGTGGTCTCGATTTGAGACAACACCAGGTACTTGCTTTGGATGGATGGTAAACAGGGAACCATCGTAGGAACCGGACATGTGGTTTGCTGAAAGGAAATCATAGAACAACCACTGTTTTCGGAGCTGAGGCAGCTCACACGAGTAGATACTCACAGTGAATGGTCGGAAACCGCCGGGGTGGTGGACCGTCAGTAAAAGATCCTCCATTTTAAAGGTTTCGATCTCAAAGTCACCAGGTTGGTGCTCGTGTCGATATGACAAGGGGTCGATCTGCTCAACTGGCCAGGTCACAGACGTGCGGTCAATGACACCTCTCACACCCTTAACTTCGACGTCCTTGAGAAGCCCTCGTCCATTCCACCAGTTTAGAAACGACAGCGTCACATTCACAGTAGCGATTGTCACATCAAACTGCGTGTAGTTGCCATCGTCCTGCTCAACATTGACAATATCATGTTGCGCTTGGCGGTCGGCGGCGGCTACGGCGGCTGCATCACTAGACCCTTTGCTCACTGAAGAGGTGACTTGGCCAGGGCGGCGGGAGACAAACACATTGCGAAAAGAAATCACGCCACCCTTCCACTTGGGGACGATCGCAGACTCGAATATCACAGTAATGCCAGCAGACTTGGTGAGATAGTCGCCCACTTTCTTGGCCAAGGTTTCTACGGTGGTAATTAGCAACGGATGAACTCAATAGGTGGAGGCTAATAGGCGCTTACCTTGCGCAAACACAGTATTGATAGACAAAATAATGATCGAGAAAAAGGTCGTCGTTCCGAGCAGAATCCAGACAATGTGGCCCAACATAACCCAGGAGACGAATGCTCCCCATTCATCGATGTTCCAGGGGCGCATAGATCGAATTGACATCCACTTTAGTCTAACCTTCATTCTCTGGCGAAAGTTTGTCGCTGCTGCAAGCAGCTCCTCCTTGGTGGGCCGATGAGGCATCCGAGGAAGATGGAGATATTTGGACACTGAGGATGCCAATGACTCGGCGTCAGGTTGGGAGCCGTCGGTCGCTGGTTGATGTGTGGTTCCCGTGTCTTTGGCACCCACGGCCTGCTCGGATTTTCGTCCCTCATTCTCTTGAGCATTGGCATTTGCCGAGCTCTCGCCTGCAGTCTTGCGCACAGAATTTGGCCCTTTGGAATAGTCGCTAAGCAGTCTGATATGGCGGGACAGTGATGGCCTGCTCTGGAGGATTGAGGCAGCATGGGATACATGGCAGCGCTGAACGGGTGGAGGGGCTCGGAGATTATTGCGTAGGGTCGAGAAGTCGCAGGCAGACTTTATTCGAGGAGACTGCTGAAAATGCCCAAAGTGTATAACACGGCCTGCCAGAAGGGCTGATGCAGGCCTAGCAACATGTCGATGGCTTGCTAATGACATTGATCCAAGTAAAGTGGCTGTCGGAACGAAGGCCTGGCTTGGCCTCGGTAAGAGGTGCCCAAGAAGCCATGATGGGTGACCTTTAGGCATTTTTCCAACTCATGGCGTCCAGCGTCTCATTGATGAGGCACCGATAAGAAGAGCAGTGGTGGGCCTCTGGGGTCGAAGTCGGGCTGATGCAGAGATCGATCACTTCGACACCTGATTTTGGAAGGGACCTGGCAAGCTACTAATACAACCTCACTCGACAGAATTAATGGGCTTCCATGACGCGCCCACCCTAGCACACCGAGCGCCACGAGCCAATCGATAAGCCTCGATAGCCCACCACAAATTTTCCTCGAATCCAGGTTGGTGGGCATCGATAAGGCATTCGCCAACTTTTTAATCCCACCACGAATACGATAGGAATAATCTCGCCATTCCGACAGTTCTATTCCTTCTGGTCTTTAGTTTTACAAAGAGTGAATTTTTTTTCATATTTATAGAATATTTTGTCGTCGCAAAGTGCCATCATGTCTGCGCCAACCGCATTAAAGAGGGCAGAGGACACCCCGCCTTCAAGCCATTTCGAGACCGACATGGTGCAAGGTAAAGAGCCATCGCAGGCCGCATTATTTAGTTCTATTCGCTAATTGTGTCGGGGACTACAGATATCGAGATTCCCGATGGCGACGAAGAATTTGTTTTGGATACTGCGGAGTCTCTGCCAGTAGATGCGGACGCTGTGCTCGCTCCGGTGACTGTCGAGTCTATGGCGATCGATGAGGAGGGACGGCCACGATTTGCGCCATCGCGAGACATTGTAAGGGTACCAGGGCTCTTTAGCTCCCATGGGTAATGCTAACCGCATGAATTTCAGGATCCCGTCACTCGTGTCGAAACTCGAAAAATCCCCGTCCCGCCTCACAGAATGACGCCTCTGAAACAGTCATGGAATTCCATCTACCCACCCCTGGTAGAACACCTCAAGCTACAATGCCGCATGAACATCAAGCGCAAGACAGTGGAGCTGCGAACATCCAAGCATACGGTTGAATCGGGCGCACTCCAGAAGGGTGAAGATTTCGTAAAAGCATTTACGCTTGGCTTCGACGTTGACGACGCCATAGCGCTCCTTCGCTTGGATGACCTTTACATTGAGACGTTTGAGATCAAGGATGTCAGGACTATGCACGGAGACAGCCAGGCCCGTGCTATAGGCAGAATTGCCGGCAAGGACGGAAAGACCAAGTTTGCCATCGAGAACGCAAGCCGGACGAGAATCGTGCTGGCCGACTCGAAAATTCACATTCTGGGCGGGTTCAAGAATATCCACATTGCAAGGGAGTCGATTGTCAGTCTGATCCTGGGTAAGCCTCCCGGGAAGGTTTACGGCAACCTACGGACGGTTGCGGCGAGAATGAAGGAGAGGTTTTAGGTTATGACATGGATGAAATCATTGGCTAGGCGTTTGGTGGGCAAATCCGGTGCTGCTACCCTACATGAGGTTTTTGTTATTGCGTAGGCTTAGGTATTTCCATAGCGGTTGCTCAAAAATGGAACCATTTTTCTATTCGCATTGACGAAGCGATGAGTCGAGCGAACGATATCTGTTGTTGACGGGGGGTGGCTCAGGGGATATTTTCGGCGGTGTGCCCATTTTCCCCGTCATGGTGGTGTGTCAGTCGACTTATCGACCTATGGGAGATGAGGTTTTGCACCATCGCGGCCATGGCGCCAGTAAGGGTTGGCAATCCTGCTACTGTCTCTGACCAGCCCTTTACACATTAGAATGAGGCTACAAAATACGTAAGCTTAGATTGGCGTGTCAAGGCTGTTAGTCACCCCTCCATGCCTCGTGCGGCAACGGAGGAAGACTATTAGGAGCGGGATTTTGTTGGTGCCAATGTTTTTTTTATCTCATCAAATTTCGCCGATGAGGAGAGGGCATTCGTTGCTAGGCAGGCCGGTACCTCTGCGTTACTCCATGTACCCGGCAGGTAGCTTGTGCTAGCAGGAACAGAGTTCCCGGATGCATTCTGCAGAGGGCCAAAGAGGCGGTAGGTAGCAGGATACAGCTGTTCTGCATGTCTCAAGACACAGACGCCAAGTAGCCCAGTAAGACGGCATGTAAGTCGTATTCAGCATTGGTACTCGCAGGGACAGGCTCCTCACATGCCCGCCGCGGTGGTTGTTGTTGGCTGGCGACACTGCGGCGACCTGCCAGCCCACACCACCCCTCAGGCGAGGGCGGCCCCTCCCACTCACCTCGCCTCACGCATCCGCGCTGGCTGATATGGAGGGACTGACCCCACCTCCCCTTCGATCCCACCTGTTCCAGCAAGAGCTTAGCATTGCATCACAATAAATACTGCCCGTCTGCTCCCCGAGACCAACTTTGATTCTTCCAAGTTCTCCTCCAGTCCACACACCTGGCCTACACACTCCGTCAGATCCCCTAGGTAAGCTTCACGATTTCCCTTTTCTTGCCTGTCCCTGTCCTGTCTCTTGGATCTTGATCAAGCCGTCTTACACGCGATCCTTTGCCTTCCACTGCATCCCCTCCAAAGCCTAATTACCCCACCATGGTGGTAGCTCCCAGCATGCTCCAGCTCAAAACAAAACAACGAGAGGGAGCTTTGCAAACGAGGCTTCAATCATCACAAGAGGGAGTTCTTGGAATCTAGACGCCATCTTGAATACACTACAGATGTACATCAGATTCGCTTTCCCAACTTCCCCTCCAATTCGAGCAACCTGCCCCTCCATCAAGCTACCCCTCAGCCCACCACTGCTCTCCTGAGGTGCCACCAAAGTTTTCTCACCTGACATTCACTTTTAGAAAATCACCTCGCTTCTTCACGACACAACTGTCAAGATGGCAATTACCAAGGTCCACGCCCGTTCCGTCTACGACTCCCGTGGCAACCCCACAGTCGAGGTGGACATTGTTACCGAGACTGGCCTGCACCGCGCTATTGTTCCCTCTGGTGCTTCTACCGGTTCGTCCCGAATCTACCCGCTGGTCGGTTCATGCAAAGCCAATAACCGAGTTTAAATAGGACAACACGAAGCTTGCGAGCTCCGAGATGGCGACAAGTCCAAGTGGGGTGGCAAGGGCGTCACCAAGGCTGTTGAGAACGTCAACTCCATCATTGCCCCCGCATTGATCGAGAAGAACCTCGACGTCAAGGACCAGTCTGCAGTCGACGAGTTCCTCAACAGCCTCGATGGCACTCCCAACAAGACCAAGCTTGGTGCCAATGCCATCCTCGGTGTCAGTCTGGCTGTTGCCAAGGCCGGTGCTGCTGAGAAGGTAAATACTCATGAAAAGTCCCAAGCGTGCACTGAAGTCGGAAGCTAACGGCAAACCATTAGGGTGTCCCCCTGTACGCTCACATCTCCGACCTCGCTGGCACCAAGAAGCCCTACGTCCTTCCCGTTCCCTTCATGAACGTCCTCAACGGCGGGTGAGTGTAAAATCCTACCCTAGTGACCAAAGCTCCTCCACACTCCAAAAGATGCTAACATATAGCTAGTTCCCACGCCGGTGGCCGTCTCGCTTTCCAGGAATTCATGATCGTGCCTTCGTAAGTGTTGAAGCCGAGTTTGCCATCATGAGCATATTGCTAACGATATCCGTAGTGATGCCCCCAGCTTCTCTGAGGCCCTTCGCCAGGGTGCCGAAGTTTACCAGAAGCTCAAGGGCCTTGCCAAGGCCAAGTACGGCCAGTCTGCTGGCAACGTTGGTGACGAGGGTGGTGTTGCCCCCGATATCCAGACTGCCGAGGAGGCTCTCGACCTCATCACCGATGCCATTGAGCAGGCCGGTTACACTGGCAAGATGAACATTGCCATGGATGTTGCATCCAGCGAGTTCTACAAGGAGGACGTCAAGAAGTACGACCTTGACTTCAAGAACCCCGACAGCGACCCTACCAAGTGGATCACCTACGAGCAGCTTGCCGACCTCTACGGCAGCCTCGCCAAGAAGTACCCCATTGTCAGCATTGAGGACCCCTTCGCTGAGGATGACTGGGAGGCCTGGAGCTACTTCTACAAGACCCAGGATATCCAGATCGTCGGTGATGACCTGACTGTCACCAACCCTCTGCGCATCAAGAAGGCTATTGAGCTCAAGGCCTGCAATGCCCTCCTGCTCAAGGTCAACCAGATCGGTACCCTGACTGAGTCCATCCAGGCTGCCAAGGACTCCTACGCCGATGGCTGGGGTGTCATGGTCTCTCACCGCTCTGGTGAGACCGAAGATGTCACCATCGCTGACATCTCTGTCGGTATCCGATCCGGTGAGATCAAGACTGGTGCCCCCGCTCGCTCTGAGCGTCTGGCCAAGCTTAACCAGATTCTCCGCATCGAGGAGGAGCTTGGTGAGCTCGCTGTCTATGCTGGTGCCAACTTCCGCAAGGCCGTCTCCATTTAAGCGACTTTAAGCTCGGTGTGGGACTAGCACCCAAGGGGAGTCGTCTTTTGGGTCTATTTTCGAACTGCGATTCTGCGACTCAGATCATGAAGCTATAATGAAAAGTAAAAATGACGAGGGTTGTCCCGAGGTAAAGGGGCAAAGTCCAATTACGATGCTTGGACTCTTAACGAAGAATAAAAATAAATAAAATACCTAGTTTGATTGACAGTTCTTAGTGCATGAAAGGATGTGATGTCTAACTCGTTTGTTTGACGTCTAGACTTGGTTACGTGGAGGTATAGGGTAGTGATAGGTGTAAGTGTGGCGCTGAACGCCACGACCCCTCCCGCCACAGGCACTCACAGTCACCACAGCAACGGATAAACAGCACTAATAATAATATTTACTCTTGGCGATGCAGCCCCATAAACCGCCCTAGACCGGCCGTGATTTAAACATCACGCATGCATACTTCTTTGGCTGATCCCTACGATACTATACTGGCCAGTCGAGGTGGCTGTCGTCAATGATAATATTTCTCTTTAATTCTTACTAACTCAGCAGCGACCATGGCATCCAACGATCCAATCGATTTTGATTTGATCGAGGGGCAGAAGGAGAATATCCAATCCTTGCCTGGCGGACGTTCTGCCAAGAAGCTCGCACAGGTCTACTCTCCTTCTCCCCTGGGCAAGCTTGCCACGCCTACACCATCAGACACAAGAAGCGTAAACGACTGCATCCGCGCAGAGTACGAAGCAGAGATCCAAAACCTTGCCGAGTCTGACGATCCCTTGGACGTTTTCGACAGATACGTACGATGGACGCTGGACGCATATCCATCGGCGCAAGCCACACCACAGTCACAACTGCACACGCTTCTTGAGCGGGCAACCAAGGCATTCATCAGCTCTTCACAGTACAAGAACGACCCTCGATATCTGAAGATGTGGATGCACTACATCCAATTCTTCTCCGATAGCCCAAGAGAGACATATCTGTTCCTTTCGCGACATGCAATCGGCGAACGTCTTGCTTTGTTTTACGAGGAGTACGCGGCCTGGCTCGAGGGGGCTGGACGATGGTCACAAGCCGAAGAGGTCTACAAGTTGGGAATCGAGCAGGAGGCGCGCCCAGTCCAGAGGCTGCTCCGGAAGTTCAAAGAGTTCGAGGAACGGCGGGCACAGCAGCCAGAGGGTTCCGATGAGCCCTCATCCCCTGCCTTTCCAACAGTCCGGCCTGCTCTGGCCATGAAGGTTGACCCGTTCGGCGCAGCTGCCGCCTCCAGCCCGAGGGACCCCCAGGCACAACGGCAATCCGGGGCAAGCCGCAGCACCAAGCCTCCCAAGGCAAAGCTTGCCATTTTCTCCGATGCGGATGCAAAGCCCTCTGTGCTATCGACGAAGGAGACGGGGTCCAAGGGATGGGACACGATCGGTTCGATGGCAGAGAGGAAGAAGGAAAATACCATAGAGCCCAAGCCATGGGCGGGGGAGACTCTCAAAGCAGGCGGAAAGAAGCCAGCGGCGGAAAAATTGTCTGTTTTCAGGGATGCGGTAAGTTCACTCTCCGATTACCCCTCTACTCACTCGCCTAAATGTTGATGGCAGTAGGACTAATGCATGGATATCGGGTGCTTCTTGCTGTAATTTAGTCACTTGCTCAAATACAGAACATTGTTGTTGTTCCATCCAAGAATCAAGTCACCGTACACCCTCAGACGGGGAAGAGAGAGAGGATATTTGCTAACCTTTCCGTGCTCTATCCCACCCCTGAGGAGCCCGGGACCGAGCTCTGCTTCGAGGAGGTTATGGCGGCTCACCGGGGTTGGCTTGATTATGACTGGGGCCGTGTAGCTGAAGACAGGAACAAAGCCCAACGACAACAGCCCGAACGGGTGATTGAAGAAGTCACCAAGGCTGTAAGTGAAAAATTAGTTATCCACCATGACGTTCCCATGGACGAGAATGGACAAAGGGTAGAGCCACCTCGCCAATCGAAGGCTGGCAGGAAGAAGAAGATGATGGAAGTGAATGAAACACAGATCAGTAAGTTCCTCCTTAATATCGTCCCACGATGCCATGCTCTGGCTCGAGGCCTTTTTGCATGTGTATGTATGATTATACTTACTATCGAATCTAGTCAAAGCAAAGCTGGACTCGCCTTCAGGCCCCAAGCTACGCAAGAAACATACTTCTGAGCCCACAATGACACTGCATACAAGAGCAGCTACCGATGACATATATGACATCTTTAATGCACCCCTTAAACAGCCATCTATGGGTGAAGATGATGAGAGCGACAATTATGATTCTGATGATTATACGACTGATGCAGAAAGCGCAACGAGACAACTAGATAATGATGATGTTGAAGAGGAAGAGGAGGAAGACGAGAACGAGGCGGGTGACGAGGAGGAGGATGACCTGCGCAGTGTGAGCGAGTGGTCAGATTTCAATACACATAAACACATCCCACTCGCTGAAGGGCAAGAGGAAGGTCACGACGAAGTCAACGCAACCCAAGCCACGGATTTGGTGGATCGAACCTTCCAACGCGACGGCAGCATTGACCAAGAGGAATACGACGAACAAGAGGACGAAGAAAACATGTCTGCGGTAGGACTCTCGCCTCCCCGGACAAGGACGAGCTTTGTCCCCATCCTACCTGAGGATTATGACCCCCCGCCAACTCGGCCATATAGGGATGCGGCTGAGATAGCTAACAACCGTCTCCCGTTCATGACCCCGATCACTGAAAGGACCGAGGTATCCCTTGATATAGAAGTCCAGCAGCGACGGGACCAGTTCAAGACCCCCTGCAAGCAAGATGGCATGGCAATATTCCGTGACGATCCTGAGCAGGATGGGGAGCCATCTGATTTGGAGGCTATGAGCAGTCCTCTGCGAGAAATTCTCAGCAACGAACGACCCGTGGCCAAGACACCACTTCAACCCGCATCGGTCTTGGCATTGAACACCGCGTCGTCCAAGAAGCCTCTCAGAGCCAAAGGTCCTATAATCAAAGACGCCCAATGCAACCCGGTGGACGAAGAGATTCGCAAGCAGATCCTCTCCCAAACACAACCACCTCTCGACTCATTTCGTGGGTTCTATCACCACCGTGAAGAGAAATTCGAGCGTGGTAGTGATATCCGCAAGTTTGCAAGAACATTTCGCCGGACTAGTAGAGGCTCTTCAGGCGACAAGGCAGTCTCACCACCCGCACCCGTCATCATCGAATTCCCTGATAATTCCGCGTCATACGTCTTGAAGCGTGAACTTGGTGCAGGCGCCTACGCCCCGGTCTATCTTGTCGAGAACCAGGACCCTGACGAAGAGGCTGAAACAGATGAGAATGCTGTTGTTACCATGGGGAGGGGATCCTTCGCAGTGAATCGCCGCAGTGAATTCGAGGCGCTGAAGATGGAAACTCCACCATCAGCATGGGAGTTTTATATGATGCGAGTTGCCCACAACCGCTTAGGGCCACAACACCGAGCCTCGGCCTCGCTATCGTACGCTCACGAAATGCATCTGTACCAAGATGAAGGCTACCTCTTCCTACCCTATCACCCGCATGGCACAATCCTCGACGTTGTCAACTTATTCCGCGCAGAAGCTTCTGGTGTTATGGATGAGCAGCTTGCCATGTTTTTCACCATTGAGCTAATGCGAACAGTAGAGTCTCTACATGCCAAGGGTGTTCTGCATGGAGATATCAAGCCCGACAATTGTCTTCTTCGCCTAGACACCGCAATCAATGGATCCCAAGAGCAGCGTACCGCCCAGTCACTCAATAGTCAGTGGAAGGCCGACGGCACCGGTGGCTGGGACTCGCGCGGCATCACACTCATTGACTTTGGCCGGGCCATCGACATGCGCGCTTTCATGCCCGACGTCCAATTCATTGCTGAGTGGAAGACGACGGCTCAGGATTGTGCTGAAATGCGCGAAGGTCGGCCTTGGACCTGGCAGGTTGACTATCACGGCCTGGCCGGAACTATTCATTGCCTCCTTTTCGGCAAGTATATCGAAACGATTCGTTGTGACGAAGGTGGACTTACCCGTGGAGGACGCCGATACCGTATCCGCGAGAGCCTGAAGAGATACTGGCAGACAGACCTTTGGAGCGAGTGTTTCGAGGTGCTGCTGAACCCGAGCTCCTTTGTCGAGGCTGAGGAGGGGGGGCAAATGCCTGTGTTGAAGTCGATGCGGGGCCTCAGGGAGAAGATGGAGACTTGGCTCGAGGACAATTCCGAGAAGGGAGTCGGGCTGAAGTCGCTGATGGGAAGATTAGAGGCATTTGCTAAGACACGCAAGTGAGAGGAGAAGGAGACGAATGTTGTGAGAGCTGTTTGCTTGACAACACAACAAGTTTTTATGTTAATGGCTGGTGTTGGAGATTATGTTGTTGCTGTTATGGATGGATCGTTTTTAGATTTGGCTGTTTATTTTATCTTCCACGCGCCGAGGCTTCAATTGCTTGTTATACCTCGGGCATCTACTTCATTATACCCTATTAGACAGGCGCGCGAGTTGGCTCATCGATTATCAAGCGGCCTTAGTTACCGAATAGCTATTTCACCCACGAAGAAACACATGTTTTAAAGTTTTTAACCCTTCCTCTTCTTTGTGCCCTTCTTGGCATCTTTTTCGTTTTTCCTATCCACCTGATCCTGGATCTTGGCTCGTTCACTGGCACCTTTGGCTTGCAGCTCTTCCTCGAGCTTAGTGAATTCCTCACTATCTCTGTCCATGCCAATCAAGCTTTCCAAAAGCTTGATCTCGTCTGCCCAGACTTGTTTATCTTCGATGGTCTTACCCTTCTCATCTTTCTTGTCAATGGGCGTTTCCAGCACCATTGGCATATTGCAGAATGAATCATCGTTCATGATGCTGTGGAATGCCCCGAGTCCGAGGAACCCGGTGCCAATGTTTGCGTGAAGGTCTCTGTTGGACTCGAAGGGGGCTTTGCTATCGTTCACTATCGTCATGTCAGAATTGGAAGCTGTTGTAAAAACTCTAGAAGGGAACCTTACGATGAAATGCTTTCAAGTACTTGGCGCCAACAATTTTGTTGAAGGAATCCATGGTAGCCTTGAAAGTCTCTGGTGTCCGCAGGTCATGACCCGCCGCAAAAGCGTGGCAGGTGTCGATGCAAACCCCCACGCGCTCCTTGTCATCGACCAACTCAATGATGTCCCTGAGATCCTCCCACGTCGAGCCGACGACGTTTCCAGCGCCGGCCATGTTCTCCAACACCGTGATGACGCTGGTCGTGGCCTTGTGGGACTTGTTCAGCTGCGCCGCGATGCGCGCACAAGCTGCCTTCTTCGTGTCGCCGCCGGTATTGCCCGGGTGGAAGTTGTAGAGTTTTATTCCCAGCTGCTCGCACCGCTGCAGATCGTCCAGGAAGCCGTTGTAAGCCTGTGTGGCCTTTTCCTTGTCGGCTTGCGCGAGGTTGACCAGGTAAGATCCATGGGGGATGGTGTGCTCTCCAGCACTATACCCGTGCTCCTTGCATTGGCTGATGAAGAGGTCCTTGGACTCTTTGGATATGGGAGGGTTGTCCCATTTTCGCTGGGACTTGAGAAAGAGGGAGAACGAGTTGGCACCAATTTGGATAGCATTCGTTACTGAGTTCTGGGCACCTGTTACATCACCTTGGGATTAGCAGATGCGATAGATGTCGCGACGAGAGCACCGTCAAGGAGCCATGCCCTCTTGTTAATACCATTCACATACCTCCTGCGGCACTGACGTGAGCGCCGATGTACATCGCCTTTTTCAGCGAGGAGATGGCGGTACGCTCAGCAAGAGGCGTTGCGTCGCTGGAGCTTCCGTTGGCGGCCTTCCTCTTTTTGGGGGCCGACTTGGACTCGTCTTTGGTAGCGGCCGCCTTGCGCTTTGGTGGCATTGTGACTAGGTCCCGAGTTGGGAATGGAATAGCGGCCCTCTTGATTGGGAGTTTTCGGGTTTGATGGCTAAGGTAGCTCCTTGCTACTGTAATTGATTTCACGGGTGCGGATATCATTGATGAACGACTACAAATTGGATCCAAGGGGTAGGAGTAACGCGAATCAATTTACGCGGCAGGAGGGCGCCATTGACACGGTCTCACGTGACCCAAATTACATCTTCGATACCCATGTATACCTGCAGTCAGCCTACCCTACTGTCACGAATATGCTTGCTTTTTGACGTCTATTTTTCTCCGCCATGAGAGAGGATTGATGCATATGAGTCTTATGTTTATCACTAGGTAGATAGCAAATGTTGACTTTGGAATAGGAGCTAAAAATCGTGAGTGTAACAAGAGCGGAACTTTACATGTCGCTTCCATGAAACAATGAATGATACTAGTCGGTTCTTCATTTGAATCCTCTTGTGGCGCCAACATATTATTGAGAGTGGCTGATGACGAGAAGAAAATCGGAGATTTAAAGATGCTGACTATTATTTTTGTAAATCAATGCTTTTAAGTGCACAATATTATTCGCTGTAAATGACGAAACATAACATAGGGAAGCTAATGAAGGATCTCAAGTTCGGAACTCCGACTGGGCGCAAACTTGTCCTTGTATGCGTCCCATAATCTTTCAACTTCCTGGATATAAAGCTCATGGAGGCGGTCAATTTCTTCCTGCGGAGGTTGGGCACCATAGCCCTGGCCGACTTCAATGGGCTTTCCGACAACGATATTGACTGGTCGTCGATAGGGCATCAGTCCAATATCGTAGTTGAGAACACCCCGGCCGTGCAGAGCAGGCAGCGTAAATTTGAAGACCTTCAAGATGACCATCTGGAACTTGTGGACCATTGGGTGTGTTTTCGGGCTGAGCTGATCGTACAGATCGGTCTCCCCGAAACCCACTACGGGAACAAGGTCCGCGCCGGTGCGCAGCGCCATCTTGACGAAGCCCTTGCGGTTGTGAAGAACAAGTCGTAGAGTCCCTGGCTGAGCCTCGAGCGACTCGCGGGCTCCGCCAATGACAATCGTCACGGCGCGACCCGTACCGTCGTTATTTGGGCCACCCGTAGTAAGGAGGTTAGTGATGGATTCTCTTGACACGGAGCCCATGCCCAAAGCCAGGATCCAGTCCCGGTAAAATGGGAGTTTGAAGTTGGATTCCAGCGTCAATAAGCTGTTGGTGATGCCGGGGAACTTTTCCGCAAATCCCAAGGCATTGGTAGCGAAAGCGCAAAAGGCTCCGTGAGAGATGATGCCGTGTGGATGATACCCAAGGATATATTTCTTCTGGGGCGACAGGCTATGCGTCCTGTGCAGCTTCATGGGGAAGTAGCTCGCGAACAGCCTCCATAACGGAAGAGACCTCAAATACTCGGAGCGGAAAGACAAGCGGCCATTTGAGGCAGCAGTAGAAACAGAGAGGTGGATGAGATATGGAAGGAGAATGGGCCAAGCCAGAGGATTTGCACAAGTGAACCAGAAGACGGATACAAATGATACAATAGACATGCAGTGGAAGAGCACAGCAGCTGTCTGCATTCGTCGAATGAAGGGGATCTTGATCGGCGCAAATCGAATGCCCCCAGCCTGCCAGGCTTCCTGCTCATAGTCCGGGTAGCTTGCCTCGCCGGGGGGAGGCATCTTCATGGGGCCATTATGGTGAGCGCCGCTCGGGAAATCGTCAGAGCCCAAGTCCGAGTCCTCATCAGCCACGGCGGCGGCATATGACTTGGCGCCACCATTTATTCTGTGCCTCAGGGAGCCATTGCTATGACCATTCGCGGTACTGCCATTGATGCCTGTCGATTTGATATCACGATCCTGTGTATCCGGAATCAGCCCAAGTCTTATACCCCCCGTTGCGAGCTGGGGAAGAGCTCCGGGATTACTTACAGCGTGCCCGTTCTGATCCGGCGGGGCAGTTGGCGATGCATCATCCGCGGGGTGGGGGATTGCGGTCACCTTCTCGGGAAGCCCTGGATCCTTGCTGACTGGTATTCGCGTTAGTAGAGCGATCGGTGCGAGGGCATGCGCGGCCACCTAGACAATCCGTTCAAATGGAGCTATACTTACAATCGGGCACAGGGACGGGCTCAGAGACAGTGGCGGCGGCCATGCTGGCGGATCAAAGTGGGTGAGTATTCAAAACAATTCAATCGGTGACTGAAGCGCACTGCCCGATGAAAATTTAGAGGGCTGGTGCCTTTTAAGTAAGACAGAATCTGCAGGGTACCACGGGACGCGTGAGAATCAGAAGCTTCGGAGAAGACGAAGCCTTAGGAGCAGCCTGGATGACGTCGATTAGGCCGGAAAGTGTGTTGATGACACGTGAAAGCGGGACCAGAGCAGGAGCTGGGAGCATCCTGTCGGCTGGGCGGCATGGAACTTGACACACGAAAAGTACGATTCATCGAATGAATCCCAATGATATCCAAATGCCAAGACACAGGTACATGACACGTCCCGAACTTGATGTTATTATTGTGTTTTTAGCTATTCTTTTCCTAGAGCTGTCGCGAGCGCGATGGAAACACGAGCCTTTCTGCTTGCATGCCTCTAAAGGATCAAGATATGAGTATACTGGTACTTGTTTCCTCTGCTCCTGGAGAAGCGACAGGTCCCGGTACTTAGGAACGTTTCACAGCAGCCGCTGAGTCATACGAGGATTTGGCCACAGCTTAATGAGGTGCCGCGGTCCTTGCGCAAATATCCATTGCACACATCTATAACGGGTAGGTTCTCGTGTTTTATGTTATTTTTCGCCAATCATACCAGGTATAAAATTCCACTTTGCAATAGACTGGCCGCGGCTAAGACCGGGAGGGAATGCATGAGGCTCAAATCAAAGACGAACAAGGAACGGGACACATCTAATGCTACCCGTCCCCTAACACCCCCCCTGTACAAAACTGCCAAGGCAGATTAGGTAGCCTGATAATTCTCCTGCATGGCGATATTGATGGGCCTCGGCCAAAAAAAAAAAAGTTCAAGGACAAGCTCACTTTGGGAGGGATGCATCCAATACGACGAGAGGTGTTCATGTCAATTGCCAGATCCATTCCAGATTACCAACTCGAAACAAGCCCTTGGGGGTGAAAATTTATCGCCGTTCAGCGCCCTTGCGAAGCATTAACCACTCCCAATTTTTTTGTGTATCATACACTGACACTGACATGGACAACATGCAGCTGTCCGGAAACCAAGCTCTTAGTAGTCAGCAGCCATCTGTGCCTACCATCCACCAAAATCTTCGAGAAATAATCCGTGGCGAGCTAACGACAGGGGTAAGAATAAACGCAAACGCCATCAACAAGTCAAGTAGAAACCCATGGATCCCATCCATCGCATCTCGAAAATGATCAAAAGAACGACCTGCAAGTATGCCACCAAACAACCATGACGCATACCAATAAAAACCAAATGGCAAAACCTATATATCATATCAATAAAAGAAGAAAAAGACTGCCGCGAGGTCATTGTGGTTCGCCGTTCGCTCGTATCTATACATCATGGCATGCATGCAGCCCATTTATTGGGCAGAAGTAGCCACAGCAGCAGCAACGGCAGCAGCAGCAGCGGCGGCAGACGCCCCGTCACGATTATCTAGCTGTTTCTTTAGGCTTAGAACCTCGTGATCGAGGGTCGATACCTTATCGTTGAGTGATTTGACTTTTTCTTCCAAATTGTGAATATAAGCCCAGACATTTGAATCACTTTGCACAAACAAGTTTCGGTTATCCCCGCCCGGCGCCTGACCACTTAGAGTACGTCCATGGCTACTGAACTTGGGTGAACTGGTAGGTGGTGGGTATGATGGATGTGACAAGCCCGGCAACTTTGTCTGTGCTAGACCCGCGGGCGGTGGCTGCAAATCTGAGAGTCGCCGGCTTCCCTGTTGCTGCTGAGTTTGTTGTGGCAGCCCGGGAGAGCGTTGGCGAGCCGAGTTTGAGGATTCATGGTTGGGAATACCAGGGCTCAATGGCTTGGGACTCTCCGTCATCCCAGCTTGCGAGTACATGCCTCCGTTCCCACCACTGGCAGGAGCTGAAGAAATGCTGGTGTTGGGTGTATGCGCGCTAGCCATGCTGTTTGGAATACTCGACGATGTAGTGCTGCCAGCCTGGTTCTGACTGACGTTGGAAGCAAATAGCGAGCTACCGGTCGGTCGGGTTAGAGCGGGAGGGTATGTGCGGGAGTGATTGCTATAGCTCTCATTGTCACTGCTTGCCACATGCTGTGCATGGACAGTAGGCAGGCTCTGCCTCCGAAGATCCTCTTCATCGCCATTCTCGTATCCTATTCCTGACATGGCTGATTCATCTGCCTCTCCCATGGAGTGGCCGTCGAGGTCGTCACCGTCGGCAAAGCTCCCCATGCTGGATCGTCGCCCAGCACACCCACCGGCGCCCTTGCTGTGTCGTG
The DNA here is from genome assembly GCA_902006505.2 of Clonostachys byssicola. Taxonomy (NCBI): domain Eukaryota; kingdom Fungi; phylum Ascomycota; class Sordariomycetes; order Hypocreales; family Bionectriaceae; genus Clonostachys; species Clonostachys byssicola. Next base: position 88,622 of record CABFNO020001560.1, on the reverse strand, counting down.
CTAATGCATCACCTCGAGCAAATTTCCGATCACACTTCGGGCAAACATGTGGCTTCTCGCCTGTGTGAAGCTTCCCGTGTCGCTTCAAGTCGTGAAGACGGCGGAATCTTAGAGGGCACTCGGTGCAGACGTATGGTTTCTCTTGGCTATGCGTGAGGAGATGGCTCTTCAAATTGTGATGTCGCGTGAACTCGGTATTACAGTAAGGGCACTTGTGCTTCTTGGACGAGGATGAAGTGGGTGAACCTTGTGAATGGCCAGGTATGGGAAAGCTCATGCCGCGAGGAGTCGTTTCCGCTAGACTGTTACTCGCTTGTAGCGACCCAGGGTACGACAATGAGCTTGCTTGAACTCTCTCCTCATGGCCCATCACTTCATGCGACAAACCATGAGGCAGATCCTTGAGGTCCAGGTCCATCGGGGTCGGGCTCGTCGTCACGCCAGCGCCCGTGATACCTCCAGGGCTTTGTGGAGTAGTCTCCCTATGCTCGTCAATACGGTTTGACGTGTCTGTAGAAGTCGGTGCAGAATTGGGGTGTTTGGACGCGGCAGATTCCATGGCAGCTACAGGAACCATCTGGGGCGCGTCATTGGACCGGTTGATAGCCTCCTCGGCTGCGCCCGACAGCAAAGAAGCGAGTACCCTGTGACTGGAATTATCGGCACTCGACTGGGGGCTCACTTCCCGTTCGGCTTCCCGTCGCCTTCTTTCGTCCCCTAAAGCTGCTGCGCCAGGCAACGGGGGTGGAGATTGTGCAGTCGCGAGGGCGAGGCGGGCGGATTTCGATGGAGAGCCGAGAGCATTGGACCGGCTCGAGTCCAGAGGCTCTGGAGAGGTAGGCGTAGCCTCGCGTTGGCGCTTCAGTGTTCGAATGCCATCCTCAGAGGTGATGATGGCCGGGGCGGCTAACGGAGGTGATGTGCGCGAGGACGGCGGGGCTTCGGTCGCGACGGCGCCCGGATTGGACGCCATGAAAGCAAGAGATGGTATTGTACGTGTGTGTTTTAAGGGGATAGAAATATTTCGGGTTGGGGCGTTGAATGCAGAGATGGTCAACGCCAATACATCGGAAGGTCGCGGCTCAGAAGTGTGGCTGAAGATCGTGGCGAGAGCTGGTCTAGCAATTAATTGTAGTACCTTCAACCTCTGTGAATTCTACTATTTTTTTGGTCGGGGAAAAAATTGAGCATCTGGCCAAGCGACAGGAGCTATTGGCAGCGGGACAGGGCGAGCTGCAGTGAAACACGATGGGGGAAAAAGGAAGTCGCGAAATTGGGTGGTGACAACGGCGATGATAGATCCGGCGGCGGTGCGTGATGTGGGAACGGGAGCTGGATGGTGATGAGGGAGAGAGCGTTTGACGGCAGATGGGGCTGGGCTTGGCTGGACTGGCTGAGTTGAGAGGTCCACCCTGGTGCAGTCATCAGCCACTGACCAGCCCTGGTTGCTCGAGGTTGTCAGTGGGAGCACCTCCTACCACGAGGTACCTCTGCTATGCGCGTAGCCACGCTGCAGGAGCGGGTTTCAGGCGCTAACCCGGTACCTGGTGCTGGATCCTCCGGGTCGCAGCCGGCGGAACAGACTGGATGTCAGATGTGTGCAAGGCGTCCGAAGTAGGCGTCACGGCGACGAACAACAGGGAAGGATCCGCCTATTCTCCCTCTGCTTCTTTCCCAAAAGGAACACAAATACCGATCGAGAGATGACCAAGACCGGATTTTTTTGCACCCTCGGGGCCAGAACACGAACACGGAGCCTACCAAAGTTGCTGTGGACGAATCACTGGCTGGTGGCAGTACGGTGTGCCTCACTCCTCTGCGCCGCCCGGGCGGGTAGGCAGCTAATTAGCGTGGGCGGGGTGGCGTAGACTTCGACCTACGTATTGCCAGGAATCACGCTGTAATACAAAATGAGTCGACGAGATCAGATATTACGCCCCTCTTAGTCGACGTCTGGCAAAATATAGAACCACGCAGAATCCAATGACCAAGTTCTTCCTCAGCTCTTTGCCGCACGCGGTTGCGACCAACGAGTCGACACCCATCCGGGATTGCGCATCTTGTTTTGAGATGGATATGACTTACGTAGATGGAGCCCCCCATATTTCGTCGGTTCGAAGCAGGGACCGGCTATTCGTCGAGTCAAGGATATACGTAGTGCTCTGCTAAGGTTCTGTTGGCAGACTTCAGCCGCAGCAGCACAGCCATCATTGGCTGTTTGATGTTGAGCCTATAGATCCCTCGGCTGGTTTGGACGTAATCCTATAAATAATACTAACACACTTCGTCGCCGCGATTCGTATTACACATGTTTGAGTGTGGCGCATGCGACACCACTCCATCGGTCCCCTCCTCAAGTCCCCTATTTGAATCAAATCGAGCTACTACGCCCACATGAGGGCGCCTAGGTATCTACTAATATGCACGAAAGGAAACTTACTAGACAGATAGCCTTACACGAGGCGCCCTTGATACTGGGAATGCCAGTTTGGCGGTGACCGCATGGAAAGTGCAAACTCTCTTGTTAGGCCTGCAGCGCGACTAATACGGCGATCAGACAGTGACAAGTCCCGTGCAGCCAGCCAGCCAATGCGGCGGGAGTCAGAAACCCCGGTTTTCTTTGCCGTAAGGCTCACCAGCGGCATGCCCATTGTGATTGCTCACAAGCACACACATATTCGGTAACAAACCTTCTTTGGTCTTCAGCCCACCGCGGAGAGAGCCCATAGTGCAACAGCCTGTCAGCCTCATGATCTCATTGCTATGTATGCAGACGGCTGCTGCCTACGGCCGATGCCCTTACTCGCCAGACACCTCCCTGGCAACCAATAAGCTGTTGTAGTACCATGCCAAGCATCATCTAGTCTCAGCCTTGATCGTCATCTTATGCCACAACAGAAACCCTGTGTCTCGCAGGCACCATCGATGGCTCCCCTCTAGGCTCTCCCTGCCCATCAAAAAATCATGTTGGTCTTCGACAACTAACAGTAGCCCCACCTTTGTCTTCGACAGTCAAGATGCACTCATACTGTAAGCTGACAAACCAATCTGCAACTCCAGCGATCTGAATGCTACCAGGCGCATCAGCCCCTCGACGTGATGTTGCCTTCTTATTTGGGTCGCATCTGACTCTTACTTCCTGTCAGGATTTGTGACTCTCACTTGGCGGGTGGACACGGGATTCTCGATCCCTCAATTGATCCTCGCATCATCTTTATGCCGCTCATCAAGGCAGATTAGATGTCTTAGAATTCCTCGCAGTTACGTTCCAGAAGTCCGATCACGTAGGCCTCAGCAGCAGTTATTGTGTTATGAATCTGGATATAGAATCCAGGTCGACGGAACCAATGAAGAGCATGGAGCAGCTACCGTCGCCATGGCACAGCATGAAACATCTACTGGTTATTTGTGGTAGCCGTTGTCTGTACTATGTAAGTGGTTGGTGCGCATGTGGACATTTGCCCAATTTCTCAGGATAATAGTGCTCAATCTCTGAGGCTGGTCCAAGGCATATTAAAATGCTACTAAGATATAAATATATGGACCTGCCCCCTTTTTGGAGGGTTGGTCCCAAAATGATCTTCCGATGCGGCTGGCCTCTTGCAGGACGCAGATATGGGATTTGGCTGGTGGCACAGCCGTGGGTGAGCGGGGGACATATGTTAGGGCATGAGGTCGTGTGCAGTGCATGTATGGGGGCCATGTACGCAATCGATATTAAGATGAATGCTCTCCCATATTTCAGTCAAAGGCGGAGAGTCACAGGAGATGGCTCAGCAATAGCAAATTGGCCGACATGGTAAGGCTGAGAGAGGAATGCAGAGGACGTGCAAGAATGGCGTGAGGGCCGGTCAGGGCTGGTCACGCAGCAGTTCCCCCGCCCTGGCAGACGGTCTGGGGATTGATATTACTCAGAAGAGAGCGTCGTTCATACCCGGTCGGCGGGGGGAAGATCGAGTCTGGTTTTCTCCTGGAGCGATTTATTATGTATCATGCGCAACCACATACGTACCATGGATACGTACGCAGGTGGACCAACAGTGGCCATTCATTTAACAACTTTGATTGAACGATGACGACAAGCTGCCTAGACGGAGATGCGAAATAAACAGCCTGTAAATTTGCCGATATGAGAACCCTTTGAACACTGTGCGCATAAATAGGATAGCAGCACTGTGCCCTGGCCCAAAAATGCGGCTGGCAGGCTCGTTTGGAGGGCAAGCTGCTGCAAAGAGGACTAGCGCCAGGAACACCGTCCAGAAAAGGCACCAGCTGCAGCCGCTGCAACGCTGCAAGGTAAAGTGAGACGCTGGCGATGCACTGTGCTTGCTAGCTCCCTCTTCCTCTCTAGCACGGGATGGGGAAAGGTACCTGCAGTCCCTCCAGCGACCAACTACCGGTGTGGTCTCGGCGCCGCGAGATGTTATGGGATACCTCCACTGACACCGCTACCACTTGCCCGGGCTAGCTGCGTTGCTGTGATAGGCTCCCCCTGACGACCAACGGCCTAGCACCAACGTGCTCCAGAGCCTCCAGTCGCATCTCCCACTCTCCCTTTGCCAGCATGAGGGTGAATAGGAGAGCCAAGTCAATGCCAAGGTCCCGACTCAGGCGTGGCTCACGCACCATGGTGGGCGATGAGCGCTCATTGCCTGGCCCCCGCTAATTACAAGATGCCCGCCTTGGGAGGCCGCTGGCCACTCTCCGGCTAGCATGGCTCGAAGCAACAGAATTGCTGCGTCGATCGTTGTTTTCAAACGGGAGGCGGCGCTTGGCTACCCCGGGCCATGGGCCTTGCCATTGACCATATTTGGAGCCAGGCCGCCTGGTGGCATGCGTTTTGGCATTGCCAAATCTGTACCCCTGCCGCGCTTCTCCGGTGAGAAGCTTCTTGGTCCACCCACTAAGGTCATGTAATTTCCCAGAGACCCCAAGCCAAGCCTATTGGCCGTCTCCCCTGGCATCAAAGGATCCTGGGCCTGGGCTCGGCCTGCCCAGGCTTGGCTGGGTGCTGGTTCATTCAAACTTGGGCGTATCCCTCTTCGTCGCTTGCCCGTCACCTCTCTTTCTGCTTCGTAGCGTCCTATCGTGTTGTTTTATCTGCAACTTGAGAGATCTCTCTCCTCCACGCTCCTTGAGGTGCCTACCCCCTTACGCTCGTTTTAATCTTTATATTCTGTCTGTCTGCCTGCTTGGTTTGCGCGGGAGCAATAATCATTGCTATTAGTTCATCTTGTAAGTACGGTTATCATGTTGCGATCAAAGGGGGAATGGAGGGGTGAAGTCAGCATCATGGGGTATATTTCCCCAGAAAGGGCTTTGGGTGTTGCGATTCAACGATTCGCTTCTGGCATGTTGAGATTGGTGGGTTGCTGACATTCTATACTCAGATCCTCAACGCTATCACGATGAAGTCGGCCGTCAAGTACACCATCGCGGCCACATTGGCTGTTGGCGCAAGCGCCGCCGCTCACCAGCACCCAGGCCACCAGCTTTATCACGCCAAGAAGGACATTGGTTCGCCCGTCAAGCGTGAGGCCAGCGTCGTCCAGGTCCTGGTCGAGCCCACCGAGACCGTTTATCTGCTCGGTGGCACCGAGATTGATGGGACCAAAGCCAAGCAGGGTATTGCCGATGGCAAGTTTATCGTTGTTGGAGAGTCCAACCCTACAGCCGCTCCCGTCACCATCGCCGAGCAGCCAACCGCCAGCGCTGCCGCCAAGGGTGGTCTCTTCGTTGAGGAGGTGTCTTCCTCCTCCTCCATCTCCTCCTCGTCTTCCTCGTCTTCCTCGGTCGCTCCTCTGCCCACCACCACGACCGTCATCCAGAGCTTGACCACCTCGTCCGCAGCTCCCGCCTCGACATCCTCCGCCAGCTCATCCCCCAGCACTGGCACCGGCCTGACAAAGACCTTCCAGTCCAACTCGGTGTCTTGCAACAGCTTCCCCTCCGACTATGGCGCCATTGCTCTTCCCTGGCTCGAACTCGATGGCTGGTCCGGTATCCAGAAGTTGAAGAAGTACAACCCTAGCCAGCTCTACAACCTCGTGACCGGAGTTAAGGGCGAGAGCTGTGAAACTGGAGGTCTCTGCACCTACGCCTGCCCTCCCGGCTACTTCTCTACCCAGTACCCTCTCGAGGACCAGCAATCTGACGGAACCAGCATTGGTGGACTTTACTGCAACAGCAACGGCAAGCTCGAGCTCACCAACCCTGATATCAATGTTCTTTGCCAGAAGGGCGAGGGAGGCATCTCGGTCAAGAACGAGCTGTCCAAGGGCGTCGCCGTCTGCCAGACCATGTACCCAGGTACTGAGAACATGGTCATTCCTTCCTACGCCGCGCCTGGCGGTACTGTTGAGCTCTTGAACCCCAAGCAGGACTTCTTCAAGTGGAAGGGTGGCAAGACTTCCGCTCAGTTCTACGTCAACAAGGCCGGCTACACCGTGGAGGAATCGTGCCAGTGGCAGCCCCCGCAAGACCCTCTCGGCGCCGGTAACTGGGCTGCCATCGTTATTGGCGTTGGCAAGGACGGCGATAACACCTTCATTTCCATTCTCCCCAACACCCCCACCAGCTCTGCTGTCCTCGGCTTCAACATCGAAATCACCGGCAAGGGGCTCATTGGTTCCTGCAAGTACGAGAACGGTATCTTCTCCAACGGCGACCCCAAGGGTTGCACTGTAAGTGATACCCCAAGGCACATTGGTGTTCTTTACTCTCTATTGCTTACTTTGTATGCTAACTATTTGATACAGGTTACCATCCCCTCGGGCGGAAGCGCTGTCTACCGCTTCTACTAAGTTATGTCGCGTATTGGACAATATGATCGATTTGCATAAAACCCGCATTTATTTTTCTTGTGGATATTATTTTCGACAGCATACCGGCATCTATTCTAGTATTCTTATTTGAAGGAGGGACCGATTGGGAATGACGAGGGACTTGGCTGGTGTTCATAATGTCAAGGCGGCGGCGGAGAGTGGAAAAGGAGGCCCGGCCTACGCTTGACGGGGCGCGGCCGATTCCGTTGGCCGCTGCTGCAACCCGAACCTACTCAGCCAAGATGATTGCGCTTACATATTGCGAGGAGCTGTTTTATTCTGTCCGACTGTACTTATTATCAGGACTACCCCACCGTCGTCGATGGATCTGGAGTTGATGGAGGCAGTAGCTGGCTGATTGTTTAATTACGTGTTGTTTCGTCTGACTGCCTTATGTGCCATACTGTAATGACCTGATTGCTCGTTTTCCAATGAAACCTGTGTTTAATTGAGCGATGCGTGGCATGGATGTGGCCTCGAGTGGTGTATGTGTAGTACATGTAGGTCGATATAGATATCGGCTGGCACTAACAATCCACTCGGACAAATTACCATCTTCAACGGATGTGGACGAGGATTTCCACGTCTTCTCGTCCAATAGATTCATTCGTCGGTGATTCTAAAGCCACCGTAGATGGACCTGGCACTAAATCCCCGCACTCATCATTACAGCCTCCTTGAACGCCACCAATAGTGGCAGTCTAGCCATCGACTATTGGAATGGACCCCAGGTCATGTTAACGTCGACCTTATCGCGGCAATAGTGCCAATCCAGCATGTCGCTCTGGTGCGACTCTAGTGCAGCCGTTATCTAGGTCCTACTGTATCTGCCGTGGCGAACTCAGCTCGTGCATTAGCATGGAAGCCACCTCGTGACTTAGCCGCCACCTTATCTGGATTATCCATGATGTCTACATCCAAGCATCCAGCCAACCAGCCAGCACACAGAGAACGGGCTCCGCTTGGCAATGCAACACGGAATTGGGCTTTCCTCTTCGTGTATATGTGTGCGTGTGCTTGCATGCAGTGTTTTAGGCAGATAATGAAATGTGCTCTGAACCCCAGACGGGCGGCGCAAGATGTCTTCCCTCACCAGCCTCGTCTATTACATCATTCCGTTATCGCCAACCCCGGGCTTCATTCCATTTCCCCGCAGCCTGTCTAACTTTCGCCGTTACTCAAATACCTAAAACACACGGCATTCTTTCACACGCACGCTCACAATCGCGCCCAATTGCCTGTCTGCGGACCGTAGGCTGTCGAGAGTAGCGCTTGGCAGGCACCGATACTACCCACCAACGGCATAGACAGACAGCAACCCTCCCATCGACGGCAGCCATCTTATAGGTGGCCATTTACTTTCCCTGACCATGTCGTTGAATCGTGTGGCAAGCATCGAAACTCTATCAGACTACCATGTCCAGCGGGGCGGCGATGCCAACCATCGGCCCAGGAAGCTCAGCTTCAGTCCTCTCCCCCAACCAAAGGATCTTCCCCAGCCTCCCTTGGTCAGTAGTCAAGATCATTTCTACACTCAGCCCTCGGCCGCGCCATCAATCTGGCCAGATCCGATCCCTGTGAGTGCCTTTGAGGTCCCGCAATGGATGCGAATTCGTGAGTAGACGTTTCTTGCACTTGAATCGATGTTGTAGTATCCAGCCACAACTCTTTCCTCTCGATGAAGTAGCTAAAATTTCTCAACCCTCCAAGTCCAAATATCTGCCTCGGTCTCATACTGCCTATTCTCGGCCGGTGTAGTCTTCGGTTATGCTGCCATCAAACCTGTCCTCAAGGCCGAGGGCGCCTACCAGGACACATGCTCCGGCTCTCCTGATGGCGACGTCTGCGTCGAGATCCATCTTAACCTCATGTTCACAGTTGCTGCGGTCGGGACCAATGTAGCTGCGCTCCCAGTCGGCGCCATTCTCGACAATTTCGGCCCTCGCGTCTGCGGTCTCATTGGCAGCTGTTTCCTCTTCCTCGGCGCCCTCGTACTTGCATACGCCAAGTCGATGCCCTTCGATGCCTTCCTCCTCGGGTATCTCCTCCTCGCCCTGGGTGGTCCATTTACCTTTATCTCGTCGTTCCATCTCTCCAATGCATTCCCACGGCACTCCGGTCTTATCCTCGCCCTTTTGACTGGTGCCTTCGATTCGTCGAGTGCCGTCTTTCTGGTATACCGTCTGCTCTACAACTCCAGCGAGGGTTCCTTCCAGCTCCGAAAGTTCTTCCTCTTGTACCTCGTCGTTCCCGTCGTTATACTCATTCTGCAGCTCTTCCTTATGCCGCGCACCTCGTATAAGACGGTGGGCGAGCTTGTCGACCAGGCTGACGGGGTGCAGGCAGTGAATGACACCCAGGGGTCCGATGAGACAATGGATGATCAGATCGATGAGGAAACAGCTCTTTTGCGTGATGAGCGTCGTGAGATTAGGAGGGAGCGGGAGACGGTCATGGCCGATATCGAGTCGCTCCTGGGTTCGGTCAAGGGAGACGAGCAGATCGAGGCGGAGGAGCGCAAGAACACAACTTCCGGGGTCTGGGGTATTCTGCATGACGCGACGGTGTTCCAGCAGGTGTCATCCCCGTGGTTCATTCTCATCTGCGTCTTCACCGTAATACAGATGACCCGCATCAACTACTTCGTCGCTACCATCCGTGTCCAGTACGAGGCCATCCTTGGAGACTATGCCAAGGCGGTGGAGATCAACAATTTCTTCGATATTGCCCTCCCAGTTGGCGGTCTCATTGCTATCCCCTTCATCGGCCTCGTCCTCGACCACACAAGTACCGTTGTCGTGCTCTCCGTCCTGGTGTCTGCAGCTACCCTGATTGGAATCCTTGGGATATTGCCGTATATGTGGGCTGCCTACGCCAACGTCTCCCTCTTTGTTCTCTACCGGCCGTTTTACTACACGGCCGTTTCCGACTACAGCGCCAAGGTGTTTGGCTTCCGAACTTTTGGCACCGTCTATGGTCTGATCATCTGCCTCTCCGGACTGCTGAATCTTTCCCAGTCAGGGTTGGATATTCTGCTCCATGAGACGTTTCGAGGCGATCCTGTGCCCGTGGACCTTATCTTGCTATCCTTGGGATTGGCGGTAGGTATCTCGCTTGTGTCTTTTGTTGCGATACAGTTGAGGAAGATTAAGAAGAGTAAAAGGACGTCACGATAAGAGTCGGAATTTTGACTTGGGTATAACAGAATAAACAGTGCCTTTGGATGGTTACTTGGCATGCTCTCTTGCGCTGTGCTTGATTTTATTCCCAAAAGACCATCATACATATAGCAATACAACCAACCCAGAACGAAATATAAGCAAAGACTTTCTAATGTAAACTTCATTAGTTCCAATTACTCAACCTGTATATATATACGCTAGTACTGTAGCTCAGGTAAACAGTGATAATATAATATCAGCCACAATAGCACCTAACAAGTCTATGTTGTAGGTTTTACACAATTCTTTTCAAAGGCCGGCTGCTATACCCCATCCGTTGGCACAACTGCGCGACCTTGAACACACTCTTCCATGATTGGAATGATTGACAGAGACCAATGGTCCCAGGAACGTTGTTTCCTTTTCAATACGGCTATGGTTGAACTTCTTGAGCTGCGGATCAAGCACATTCTCACATAAAGCCGTGTTCCAAATGGTCTTTCTTGACAGCGAGAGTCAGAGAAAGCACATGGGCGGAGCATGCTGGGTCATCATTGCTGCTCTAATCCCGGCTCTGGTCTTATTCCGCCTACTCCTTGTGGTGGCCTATTGCAAGCGGCGGTCCGAGGCGACGACACCGAGCCTTCGCGATCTGCAGAGTAGAAAGCACATAGAGATATCTGTACCACATGAATTCCTACCAAAGTCGGGTTTGGTGTCGGTTAATAGACAAGGACATTGCACATCTCACATCTCCATCGGTGTGCCGACTGCTGCCTCCCGGGCCCTCCGGATCTCATCATGCTTCTCCTCATTTTCTTCCTTCAACCTATCCTCGACATCATCTCTAATTGCGCCCAAATCGGGAGGAATCGTTTGAAACTGGACACTGGGTGCCGCTTGAACGAATCGCAATTGCTCAGTCACATGCTGGACGATTTCTTGTAAGCGTTTCTGGGGATTGCGATTCTGTCGCGGCTCGCCCAAAGTTTGCTCTAGAGTAGGGAAGAGCGTATCGTGGCGGAAATGGTCCCTCCACGGCGCATGTTGCGGAAGGGTCGGGTCAATTTTCTTGTTGTACTCTATGGCAATCGACGTCTCGTACGTCCATGCGCGAGCGACGTTTCGTGGGGTGTATCCACCACCGCCAAAGAGGATCATGGGGATATTCTTCTCTTTACAGAACTCGACACAAGCACCGTGACCCTGGACCTGGAGGTTGAAGCGGCCAAGCCGGTCTCCGGCTAACGAGTCGGCGCCGCACTGCAAGGCGATGGCGCCTGGGCGGAACTTGGCAACAATGTCCCCGATCACGCGATCAAACAGCCATTTGTATTGCTCATCGGTAATCCCATCATTAAGTGGTACATTGAAAGCATGGTGTGCACCGGGGTTATGCTCGTTTTTGGGACCGTTGTCCTCGAGGGCGCCAGTGCCCGGGAAAAAGTTGTGAGGGTCGTACTTGTGGAAAGAGACCGTCATGACACGATCCGTGGAGAAAAAAGCCTCCTCTACACCATCGCCATGGTGTACGTCGATGTCAATATAAAGTACTCGTGGGTAGAAGCGGAGAAGCTGCAGAATAGCAAGGACAATATCGTTGATATAGCAGAACCCAGAGGCCTCGGCCTTTTTTGCGTGATGTAGTCCTCCTCCCCAGGCGATTGCGATATCTGACTGATTTGAGCAGATCTTCCTCGCCGCATCCATCGCAGTCCCTGCAGACATGGAGCAGTAGTCATAAAGACCTTCGAAGAGAGGACAGTCGGAACCGCCGAGATTGAATTTCAAGTCTGGGTTTTGGCTTTCCAGGTCCCGGGGAACAGGCTCGGGTAGAACTGTGCCCAGAAAATCAAGGTAGTCGGTCGAGTGGAAGCCCGCCAGTTCCTCGTATGTGGCAGTGCGAGAAATGTAGTTATCCATGGCAAATGACATGCCATATGAATAGATTAGACTCTTGGAAAGCGCGAGTCGCCACGGCTTCATAGGGTGATTTTGGCCGAAGTGATACTTTTCCATTTCCGGGTTGCAATGAAACGACACGTTATAGCCCTTTGGGCGGGTGACGCCAGACTCTTCCGCATAGCGCCTGCATTTGTGATAGAACTTGATATCATCAGCTTCGCTGGAAAGGCCTAAGGGAGTGTTGTATTCCTCGACAACATTTTCACGGTCGACATCCGGTTTGTGAGGTAAGTAGTTGGGTTTTGGAACCTTGTATCTGTATGAGTCTATATCCATTGCAGGCAAGTCGCAGTCGGTGGACAGCCCGGGGTTTAGGTATATTAGGCGGGGGTCACTGTGTTAAGCTGGGCGATTATTATGCCGTAGAGGGTAGTAGCTATGAGTGGTCTGCTCCGGTGTATGTTTCCTTGCTGCTTCACGGGGCGAAAGATAAGTTTTTATCGATTTTACTTGGATGGATCTTTTTGATTTGAAAGCAGGCGGCCCAGAGTCCTGTAAATCTCCAGAGCTCGGAGTTCGTTCGTGTGTATAAATCCAAGAAGGCGAGACGAGACGGATACAGAGATAGAGATAGCGGCTCAACTGGGTGTGAGAGCCAGTATATGGGTTGGTGCGACGATGGTGAAGGAGCTTGAATGGTGTGGAAAGAAGGCAAGATGCTGGATGAGATGAATGAACTGGATGGCAGGCACACCCGACATAAGAACCGAGAAACTAGTCCTGGCCGAGTCTAGTGCGGGGACATGGTGCTCGTAGCGCATGGGTTCGGCCAAAGTACAGGCTCTTACATTTCTGGTGCAGAGCTACCAGCCAGGCTACCAATCACTTATCGCCAACCTGCATCTCCAGGGACGGCACCCACCCAGTCAATGATGAATGGCCGTCAGCCCTCTTGGATTCTTCAACCTTCTCGTCGCTCTTCCTCCAACGCCATCAAGCACCCCTCCGTCTCATCTGCCTGAGCCACCGACGGTCCTCCTCTGTATCGTCCGGCGGCTTGGCGAGACACGCACTATCAGGCCGGAAACGTCTAGCACTTACTCACTACAGAGCGAGCGCCCCGGGGAAAAACTAGCCCAGTGCCACGGTACCTGTGTGTATGCGCCTGAGAGACCGCAGTCATTGCGCATCATCCACAGATATATACTGAACCAACCAACCAACCAACAACGTACGTACGTGCGCGCGCATTGGAATCGAGGTGAGCCGCGTCATTTATCAAAGTCGCCCTCTGCCTGCGTTCCTCCGCGTTGTTGCTCTTGACAGCGTCCTGTCTTGCTTGTCTCGTGTGCACGCTATTCGTTTGACGTCCCTGAAATCACAGGGCCTAGATGTGCGTGCTCCGGCATCCCTAACAGGATCTTTTGCCCTCCTTTTTTCACATTATTGTCTTTCTACATCCTCTTTATTTTCATCTCGTTCTTCTTTCATTTATTTCATCTTCTCCTTGTTTTTATGTGACAGATTGAGCATTTCGCATGCTTGTTTTCTTACTGTTGGGTACAAGGGAGCCAACTCTAGCTGTTTTGGCCGCTCCACCATAGCGTTTGTTTCTTCTGAACACGCTCTGCTCTGCTCTGCATTTTCCCTCCAACACAAGCGAACGAACGGGCAGACCAGCACCCTGGCAAGCTACCTGCTCCCGGTTCCGCTTTATTTGCTACGTCTTCTCTGCTGAGGTTTCAGATTTCCCTCTTCAGTTTACAAGCAATTCATCCTGCTACGACTTGCCATTGCAGTCAGCGAGTTCAAATCTGCCTACACAAATCGCACAAGTTTTGTTGATACTGTTCGCTGCGCAAGACGCTTGTCCATTCAACACCATTAACAACCATGCCTAGAGACGACTTGTCAATAGATTTCGTGAAGAGGATGCCTCAAGCCGAACCTCTGGATCCTGGCTTGATTTTGGAGGATTGGATCAACCGCGTTCAGAACCTCCCCGAAGAAATCCGATTTACCCACGATGAGATCCAAGACAAGGACCGCCAATATGCCGAATGCATTCGTTTGATAGAGGATAGGGATGCCAAAATCCAGAAATGGATCAAGACGAACGGCAGCAACGAGCCCAATCCCAAGGAGGAGACCTTGCGATCCCAGATTCGACAAAGCTTCGAGCGAGCCGACCAACTATCAAAGGAGAAGATATCTCTTACACAAAAGCTCCAACATCAATTCGACAAGCACCTCCGAAGCCTCGATGTCCAGATCAAATTGCTTTACGACCGTAACGAACCTGGGTTCGGCAATCCAGATGAAGTCCCTTCGCTTCTCCGACCAAGTGCTGCGAACCATAGCGCGCCCGCTGTCCGACCGACCAACCCAGCAGCAGCCGGTATCAAGGTCAGCCCTGTACCAGCCAAGCCCGCGAACCGAACGCCATCAACCAACCCGACCCTCGCCCGCCTACCCAGCCACTCGCAAATGCGCAATGCGCTGTCGCTCCCATCGGTTCCACAGCACCCTTCGTCTGCACCAACCACCCCAGCAGCAAGCATGATTCTCAACAGAAATCAAAGGGAGAGTTCTGCAGGACCTGCGACCAAGCGTGGGGCTCGTGTAACCTCCGGCCTAGGAACCCTCCCCGCTACGTCTAGTGGTCTTGCCAGACACTCGTCATTGGGACCAGGCACTCCCAAGAATGGTCCTGGCATTGGTCCAGGTGGTGTAGCAAGAGCTGGTAGCGCCGGCCCGAGAGCGAGTTCGGTCAAGGCAAGCTCCCAAGCAGGAGCTAGGCGGGGCACTCCTGGTTCAATCAGCCGCAAAAAGCCACCCAACAAATCGTCCCTATCACGCGTCAAGAAAGCCTCCAATAGGAACTCCCCCGCATCAACAGCAGATAGTGACCTGTCTGATGCACTTAGCGCGAGTGGTGACGAGGAAGGTGCCGAGGTCCTCTCAAGAGGGACCCCTTCCGGAGATGGCAAAGATGCGGATGGGGATGACGTTCTTGCAGATGCCGACGACGATGATGACGAAGATGGCAGTGATGACAAGAAATATTGTCTGTGCCATAATGTGAGCTACGGTGACATGGTCGCTTGTGACAATGACGACTGTCCTTACGAATGGTTCCATTGGTCTTGTGTTGGCCTCAAGAGCGAACCCAATGGGACTTGGTATTGTCCTGAATGCTCTGAGAAACTAGGGCGAAAGAGCAAATAAGGTTTTTGGGTAAAACGGCGGATTTACAGGGAATGGAGTTAGTCGGTTTGTTTCTAGCCATTATTTTCAATACAGGATACCCCCTTTTCTTTGATCATTTTTACCGACCGAGACTCAACTTGTAGCTCATCTACTCGAGAGATTGAGGGCCTAAGCACAATAATTGGTGTGCGCTTTTGCTTGATCATCCCCTTGCCCTTATTCAACCCGTTTCTTTTTCTTCTTGCTAGCCATGCATGTGCTGAACGTACTTCCATTATTTCGTCATGCTGTACCTCATCATGCCCCAGCCTGCTAGGATCCAAGAGCACAGCGTACTACGCCCCTTCTCACACCCTCCGTCTCTTCTCGTAGCTGCGTAATGGCACCTCCTCTTGCCGTAGCGTTCTCTATGAAATCGTCCAGCGATCCACCGACCCCAAAATACAGGCGTTTAGCTGCTACAAGAGCAACTGCAGCTGATTCCGGTACACCTCGCTCCCGTTCAAGGATAGAGAAAATGGTCTCTGTAAAAGCCTGGAGAGCGAATGGGGAATATATAGTCTCAGACCCAAGAATCAGGGTGGTTGATGGGGCGCCAGAGGCAAGAGCAGCCTCGTACGTCAAGTCGACAAACTGCGGCGACCAAGCCCCTGAAAGGAATGATAGGCTGATGTTGGATTTAAGGAGTGAGCTCTGGAAAGCCTCGAGGAGCTCTGGAGTGAGCTCCAATTCGCCGTCCTCGGTGAAGGCCTCTTTGACCAAAGGGTTGCTAGATTGCACGGCGAGAGCCCAGGCGAGAATGAAATTGGGTAGAGTAACCAGCTGGAGGACTGTTGGGTTATAGTCTGCTGCGATGAATGAGAAAGGCCTGGAGCCGGATTTCCCCTGGTTCTGGATCGACCACTGGAACAGGGCGAGGGACGGTAATGCCGTTCCACATCCAAGCTATATTTTAGCATAAATGCAATTCGGTTAGCTTTTTCTATGTTCTTTTAAAAATCGAGTCTGATTATGTGTCGAATTAGAGTATGAAACGATGCATAATGCCGACCTACCTCGATTACTCGAACTGGCTTGCCCTCTGGGCCATAAAGGTCATCAGTCGCAGCCAGGACTTTGACCAAATCTACACTGCTTTCCCAACTTTTAAACCCTCCCTCATAAACACCAGACTTGACATCATGCTGGCCCAGACCCTCGGGGCCATCACCACCCTCGTCCTCCGCCATGAGCTGGACTCTCACGTCCCACAACTCTCGGCGGGGGACCTGCATAACGGTCTTGCCGTCATCCAGGGCCACATCTAGACAGCTAAAGGCAATTTTGGAGGGCAGCCGACTTATCAAAGAGGTAAGGGGCTCGAGAGTTGGTGGCAGCTGGGGTTTGCCGGGGATGGGAAAGGCGCTTGGGGCCGGCGGGGGAGGGGCCTGCGGCTGTGACGGGCTGATCTCATCACCAGTGTCAATGTCATCGCCTGAAAAGCCAAAGGAGAAGGCCATGGTTCGAGGCTCTCGGTCTGCGGATAAATCTCAGCGATGAATCAGTAGAGAAGATGAAGATAGCTCTCGGCAGGTGGTAAGTATCAAAGGCTCGGCTTGTGGATGTGGGGCGGATATCCAGAAAAAGTTTCCGTGGTGGTTCAATCGACGGCTCTCTGCGACGGCATTAGCAATCAAAGCCCCCCCCCCGTCAATTGAATCACGGAGCCCGAATCTCTCCATTTAATAATAGTTGTAGAGTCCTTACGGCATACGGTGTAGCAGTACTCTGACTCCTTTCCCAGATCAGACATCATGCGTCCAACACTGGTACGGCTGGCCACTGCCGCTGCAGAACAAGCTGGCAACAGCCTACGACCGCGGCCCATGGCTCTGCTCCCGCCCATCTTCTTATACCGCCGTATTCTGAGAGCTCACAGGAAGCATCTGCCGGCGGAAATGCGTGTGCTGGGCGATGAGTACGTCAAAGCCGAGTTCAGAGCTCATCGGAAAGTCGACAACCCGGCACACTTGGTAAGTCCCAAATTACCCTCCCCTGCGTGCGGTTCTCAAAGCCCTATATCCTAACAAGGTGGTTTAAACTGGCTTAGATTGGATTTCTTTCTGAGTGGCAGCTGTATGCCCAGAAGATCGAGGGTGACTCATGGAAGGGCCAGAAGATTGATGAGACCAAGCTTGCCAAGATGAGCGGTATGTTCTCTTATTCTGCCTCGTGTCAAGACGCATGAGGGCGGGTGTTATGCTCTGGCGCATGGGATTTCCACGTTACCTACCAGACTCGCTAATATCTTATGCAGACGAACAAATTCAGCAATTATATGAGCTTTTGCAAGCCATTCAGAAACACAAGGGGGTTCCTGGCGATGAGGAGCCGCAATCATAAGAAACTGTTCCAAACCAAAATTATATCATGTATCTACCATCTATGTATCTATATTTCAAGGCCTGTATGTTACATTCTCTATCGCTTTGTAAGTTATATGATTGAGCATGTCCAACGTGCTCATTAAGAAGGAGGAAAACGACACACGCCAAACTCTCCCATAGAGCATCTCTACCTATTTTCCAATGCTTCAGCAATCCATGCTGCCTGGATAGCGCTCACTTTCTTGGCATAATTCTTATTCGTATAGACATGTTCGAGGAACATGATGGCCTCTTTCTTCTGCCCGTGGAGAACACTAGCTGGGTGTATAGCCACGACATGCTTTCCTTGCACCGTTACGTAGCTCGCATCAGGGGCAAGCATTGCCGTCTTGAGAGCGAATCCCTTCAGGAAACATTTAATGACCATCTCTGCCTGCTCCGGTGCCAGAGGAACAAAGGGCTGCGGGTCTTGGGAAGGGGCTTCAGATAACAGCCCCTCTTTCAAGCAGATGCCACGCAGCTGTCGACGAATATTCAGTGCCTGTTTCATGTTGCGGATGTTGATCTTTCTCTTTTTGCACCATTCTATCCTGTTGGCGTTTTCGGCCGTGTATTGCTGGATCGTGGTAAGATAGGTGATGATATCTCCCTCACGACGTTGTACTTCACCCCTTGCCTGTTCAATTTCCTCTTGTGCTTCTTCAGACTGCACCTGGAGGAAGATGTCTTCTCCGGAAGTAATGCATGATATGATGTCAATTGTTTCGAGTACGCAGTCGAACTCGGGCCTAGCGGCTGCCAGCAAGACCGTTCCCAGTGGCGCAGAGAGAGGGAGCCTGGCCATCGTCTGACCTTTCGACGTGATAGAGCCATCGTCAGCCAACGCGCCAAGAAAATGTAGGTGCACCAAGGCCCTTTCGATCGCCTCCGTTTCAGGGGCATCCATTAGCGGGAAGGCAAGAACGTCTTGGATTCCTCTTGCTTTCATTGTAAGAACGGCCCCTAGAACATCACTTCGTAGAATTTCAGGGAGGTCAGACCCCTGAAGATTCGTGAACGCGTCCTCGGTGTAGAGTCTGAAGCATTTTCCTGGGCCTTCACGTCCAGCACGACCGGTTCTCTGGACTGCAGATGACTTGGAGATGGGTTTTGCGAGAAGAGACTCCATCCCGAGCCGTGCACGGAACTGCTTGACCTTGGCTTTGCCACAATCAATGACATATCTCACTCCAGGCACCGTAACTGAAGTCTCTGCAATATTTGTTGCCAAAATAACTTTCCTTGTGAACGGAGTCTTAACAGGCAAGAACGCCTCACGCTGTGAATCCATCGACAGCTGTCCGTAGAGAGGGAACGCTCTTAGTTTGGGCATATTTGACGCCAGGGTCGTCGCATACTCCTCGATGATCTTCTGTGCAGCTTCGATTTCTTCTTGGCCGGTGAGGAACGCAAGGATGTCGCCAGGAAGTGGTTCCTGTGTGTGGACTTTGAAGATGGTTTTGAGAAGCGCATCTTGAAGATCGGCCACTGGCTTTCTTTCGTGTTTAAGCTCGACAGGAAACTGGCGGCCTTTGATTCTCAGCACTTGAATCGCACTTTCACGTTTGTCCTCCGGATAGATATCCCCAAAGAATCCCCGGATGGCATCCACATCAGCAGTTGCGCTCATGACAACCACCTTGAGCGGGACTCCTGCCCGGCCGGCTTTATTTCCAGCCAGAATTTGCTTGAGGAAGCCGACGAGTAGATCAGCGTCAAGGCTTCGCTCGTGAATTTCATCCACGACGATTGCACTGTATTGCCGGAGGCTTGGGTCTCGCAGAAGCTCTTGGAGCAGCATACCTTCAGTCAAATACTTGATCCTTGTTCCAATTGGCACGTTGTGATCGAATCGAACAGAGTATCCAACTTTGCCATCTTTCCGGCCCTTTCCAAGCGGAGTACCGGCCTCCTGCGATACTCGGTGGGCCAGTGTAGTTGCGGCAACTCGTCTAGGTTGCGTAATTGCGATAGTTCCCCCAATCTGCACCTCATCCTTGGAGCCGGGCAGCTGAACCTTTCGACGTTGACACCACGGTTCGGTGTACAGAAACTGAGGTACCTGGGTACTCTTTCCTGAACCCGTTTCACCGACTAGAACAAGAACGTCATTTTCCGGGCCGCTCAGGGCATTCTGAATATCCGAACGGTGCTGCCAGATGGGAAGTTCCCGGCGAGTTTTCAGCAGCTTTTCGTCTTCGCGGCCTTTGAACTGGGGCCCCTTGGGCCCATTCTCCTGCCTCTTGGAGTGTCTCTCCTTTAGTTCTGATTTTATTGGTTTCTCTGGCCCATGAGCGTTCTCCGAGCCGTTGACAGCCTCAGCTGGAGCAGTGGTGGGCACAGCGGGCGACGGCGCAGGTTTTTTGGGGGCATTTAGATAGCCTTCCAGAGAGATGGCCTTGCCACCAATTTTGAGCGACGCAGACTCTTTCTTGTCTGTTTTTCTTCGCTTTGAGCGATGCTCTCCGTCCTTTTCGAGTGACATTTTGGACTAGTTGTGATGTAGTAGTGCTTGACCCAAAACTTCTTCTCTGCCTGTTGAGGACGTCGGTTGCCAGGATGGAAAATCGCAGCGATTGGCTGTGGCTATTATGGGGCACAGTGTGCCTTCTATCAATTGCACGGTCTCAGCAGCCAGTAGGAGATCCCGAATCTACATAACCTACAGCATTGGGATCGCCAAATGATTTCACTAATGAGTTTTAAATACGTTATTAATTCTAGAGTCTTATTTTGACGCTTATACGGAATGTGCTTGTGTAGGAGACCAAATGAGAAGCAAAAAACTAAAACAGAGAATGGCTTAATGAACCAAGTCTCGCAACTCTGAGCCTTTCTCAACCCCTGCTTGATTCGTTGGAACGTCTCTAGTTGATGCGGGCTAAGCGTTCTCTGTTCATGCGGGTAGCATCGTCGACAGCATCGCTCTGTGATATTGTGGTTAGTGATATGCTCAACCAACGTGCCAAGAGAAATGAGGAATAAGGGGCCTTCAACACAAACCTTCTGGGTGATTCGGTCGATCATCTTGTTCTGTGCGTCCACCTCCTTGCCAATTGCTTTACCGACCATGTTCATCATCTTGACCTGACTCTCCAGCTCTCCAAGCCCCTCATCAATTTGGTCCTCGAGGTCATCATCCTCATCGTCCAAGTTGTACTTTCCGTAGCCCTTCTTGGTAGTCTGTTTCTGTCGCGCACCAGCAGTGTTGAAAGCCCTGAAGCTGTCTTCCATGCGCTGGTTGGCTGCGAATCCCTCGCGACGAGTGTTCTCTCGTGCTTCTCGCTCCTCATGGTGGCGCTTCATGACTGCTTCGTCGGCCCTTGCTTGGCGCTCCTTGGAGGTAAACGGGTTGCCAACGTGTACCGCAAACATGCTTCTGTTGAGCGTCTTGAGTTCGGCAGCCTTGTCCTGAGCAATCTTATTCTGGTTGGCGGCGAGATCCAAGTTCTTCTCAGTGTTGTGAAGGCGCTCGCCCTGAGCGCCAAGTCGAGCCAGCGTCGCCCGTCCGACCTCGTTTGCCTGTCTCGCCATCAAGACGGAACGGTTGACGGAGTTGGCACTCTCCTGCTGCACCGCTCGCTTCTCGGCCAGAATGGCCTGGACTTCTTGCTCCTCCTGCTCCTCGGCGGTCAACTCTCGCTGCTCGCCATAGCCACCGTAGTCACCTCCGGCAGCACTGCCTCCCGCATCGGGATATGCAGGGGGAGGGCGCTGCTGCTTTTGCTCATATCTCTCCTGGGCTCCGGCAAATAGTGCGTCTCGGTTGCTGTCTGGCTCGTTACCCCCAAGACCGCCGTAACCGCTGACACGGCTGCCTGCGCTGTACGGATTCTGGGCAGCCGGAGATTCGTATCTGTTCGAGCCGTAGCCGCCTCCAGAGCCGTACTGGTTGTTGCCGTAACCACCGCCATTCGGGCCAGGCGCACCTCCAGGGTTGTTCAGACCTGCCCGAGCCTGCTGGTAGGCAGTCGTAGGCTTCGAGCTCGTATAGGGATCGTTGGCGGGTGCTTGTCGGGCATAGGGGTTGTCGGACTGAGGGGCAGGGGGGGAATTGGGAGCGGGAGAGGACTTCTTACGCCCGAATAGAGCGCTGCGGTTGGCCTCGTCGCCATCGTCGGCACTCTTCTTCCCAAATCCGAATTTCTTCATTTTGATCGAGGGCTCCCGTGATAAGAATAGAAAAACAGGACAATGGTATGTAGTGAATGTGGGAGAGCGTAGGCGGGCGGTGTGGTATCTGGTCGGGGTGATATATGGCGACCAGATCAGCTTGTCCCGACAAGTGGGCTGTGGTGTGCACGCTTCGAATGCACTAAGAATACACTTGGGCGGTTGACACTGAACCAGCAAGACGGCGGGTATGCATGGACCTAAATCCAGCCCGAAAGCACCCCAGGGGCTTACACCTGCGGGTGCAATTGGGTTTCAAGGCTCCTCACACTGCGCTACCCAGACCCTTCGCGTTAGGTGGCCATCGTCATGAGCCAACGGGGAGCCTGAGCGCCACCCCTCCCCCACCATCAGAGGTGCTGGGCCTGCTCAGGCTGCCGTGAGCAGCAGATTTTAGGGGCTCAGCTCCGGGCCCACCGCTGAGACTCCCCCGCCTTCAGGCGTGAGTCCAGACACACGCCCCCTGGTGGCCCCTTTGGATAGTGGACGCCTTGACGCCGTAAGAAATCCCTAGAGACGACAGTCTCTGGGGCTGAGGAGGCTGAAAGTTTACGAGTTTGCCACAGCCTCAGCCACTAGAACCATGAGAATATGAATATGTAACGAAGGGCAAGAGTGCCCCAGTTGATATGTATGTATTCAGAAGGCTGGCCTCGACCGGGTAATTAATGCAATCCACTGAGAGGAAATGATGCAGTGCTGTCGTAGCAGTTGTATGCCTGCCACCTTGCCTTCGGACACGAGGATCAGAAAAGATAGGTCTTGGAGGTACCGTAGTCGGCTGTAATCTGCCGCCTGCGTATGTGTATAATTTATTTAATGCGAAAACTCTGATGCAATGCAACTGGTCCAACGCCAACCACGAATCCGCGCTCGTCCCCAAACAACCTCTTCCATACAACTAAATGCATGTCTGATCCGATCTCTGAGGCCTCACCCAATTCCCCATCGCCAATTGGCATTCCCAGACATTGAAGTCATTAGCACACAAGTTACCCACTATTAATGCACCTTACGTGCATTAGCATCTCCCAGACACTTACTGCCAACCAGCATGACCCATTTGCTCCCGCCGTGTTGAGTCATCCCGCCGCAGTTGGAATCATCTCATGGCTCCCCTTTATCTTTAGCACGAGCCCGCCATTGCGCTCCCTCTGCTTCTTGAACTTCATCTCTCCTCTCTCAAAAAGTCATTTCCAGAAGAACAGCAGCTTCTGACCACCTTGTTGATCTCTTCAAGCAATCAAAATGATACCGTCTATACAGCGGTCGCGGAACATCACACCTCACCGTATCCAAGTGTTAATACGCAACCAACCACTGGCCCAGCTATTGTCATAAACGTCTAGAGCACATCTACCTGGCATAACCCCCTTCATCCCCCCTTCATAGCTTGATACCCCTTTGGCGACCGCTCCGACTAACCCGGACAATGGCGTCGATATTCACCTATGACCCCGATCCCCCGCGGATCTCCTCTCCTTGGCTCTCCCCCGAGGATCCAGGAACTCCCCAGGAACTGTCACGGCAGTCCACCTCGGGCCAGGCATCCGCAGAACCGGGTTTGCTGTCTGATTACGGCGTGACCAAGTTGGAGGCTGAACCTCAGGACGGGCCTACTGAGTACAAGCTACATCTCCTTCTGCGGCCGAGAAGGGCATACAAATCGATGACAACTATACCCGCCCAGTCCCAAACCAAAGCCTCTCTCGCATCCCAGGACAATAGCACCAGTCTTTCCGCTCATCCTACACGCACCTCTACACCAGCCCCAGCCCAGCAACCACGTCAGCAGCGGCTGCTGCATCTGACTACGCAGCTCTTATGGAGACTGCAGCAGTCGTCCCCATATCATGCCTCCAGTTCCAAAGAAATACCCATGCCCAAACTCCCCGATGACAATGTGGCACTTGAACCCCTGAAAGAGCCGGATAGCCTTGTTCCTGGCTTGGATGAATCAAGAGGAGCCCTGTATGAGATTGGTGTGTCCGACGACGGTACCCTAGTCGGACTCACTAAAGATGAGATGGACGAGAGTATCAAGACCCTTAAAGTGATGGCTTCTAGTCTTGGATGCACGGTTGAAGTGTTGCGTATGGTCATTGTTGGTAATTGCGAGTGGATAGAGCAGGTCGATGGCGCTGGTGATGAACTTACTAGGCACGGTAAGCTCTGGGTAGCTGAGGCACTTGTGACTCCCAATCTTCGCATCTTTCGCCAGCTCGGCCAGAATGGGGAGGCTTCCAAGAACATCCGGGCCCCCTCAGCATCCCAAGACGCCTCTGTTGGCGATGCGACCCCTAGTCAGGGAATCTCGCTGACTCCCCAACTGAGAGTCACCTTCACGGGGCCAACCACTTCTGGCAAATCTAGTCTCCTTGGAACCCTGTCCACGGGAACACTGGATAATGGTCGAGGAAAGAGTCGGCTCAGTCTCCTAAGACATCGTCATGAAATGGTGTCTGGGGTGACCAGTTCTATTGCCCAGGAGCTGATCGGGTATAAGGATCAAGAAATCCTCAATTTCTCTCAGGGCAATATTGAGTCATGGATGGATATCCATGATTGCGCTGATGGCGGTCGACTTGTCTTTGTATCTGATTCAGGAGGGCATCCCAGGTACCGTCGAACCGTCCTGAGAGGCCTCATGAACTGGGCACCGCACTGGAGCATTCTCTGCATCGCCTCAGATGACGGTGACCCGGCATCCATGAGACCCGGCGGGACGTCGACTGCGCAGGACGTCCTTGGGGCGGCCGCGGCAGGCGTAGATCTCGTCAGCGCACACTTGACGCTGTCTCTCAAGTTGGAAGTGCCAATGGCCATTGTCGTCACTAAACTGGACCTCGCCTCAAAAACAAGTCTGCAGAAGACCATGTCCAAGATCTTGACAGCCATCAAAGCTGCTGGTCGAGTTCCCAAAATTCTCCAGCCTGACCAGAGCCGGCATGAGGATCTGCAGAAGATCCCCCAGCAAGACCACGACAAAGTGCAGAGTATCATCAAGGCCATTGCCGAAAGTGGAAGCTTGACACAATATGTCCCTATCGTCCTTACAAGCGTAGTGAAAGGGACAGGTGTTGGCCTGGTACATGCCCTCCTTGAAAGTCTGCCTTTGCCGTCTCCGCCGACATCTCGTGATTTTGTTGGGATGGCGCTCAACCCAGAGCAGCCCAACAGTCTGTTCCACATAGATGACACCTTCTCCCTTCCGTCTTCGTTTGGGACTCTGGCTGGAGGTGGTTCCGAGGCGGAGGCCCGAGGCGTCGTCATATCCGGGCATCTTCGCTTCGGGGATCTGTCCGTGGGTGATGAGGTTGTCGTGGGCCCATTCCCACCAGAGGAGCAAGAATCCGGGGATTTCAGAACGGATGATAAGGCATCCCCTGGGAACTACGGTCTGTCAATCTCACACCCGGCCTCTTCTCAGCTTGCCAAGATAAGCCTGGAGAATGCTGTCTCTGCATCGACAATAGCTGGCGAGTGGCACAAGGCGCGCATTGTGAGTGTCAGGAACCTGCGATTACCGGTACGGACACTTAAGGCCGGCCAAGCTGGTTCAATTGGTCTGGTGTTGGAACCAGGCGAGGCCAGCACAAGCGGCTCGATCCCGAGGATCCGAAGAGGGATGGTCTTGGCTATCCCTTCAAAACATATGGTGGACACGGGGCTCTCACTTCAAGCTGCCAGCGGATTCACGGCCACCTTCACCGACCCGGACATGGAATCGTTGGTCGTGGGCTCTTTGGTCAATGTGTACGTGGCAAGTGTTAGAGCCACAGCTCGGGTCAGAGGCATTTCACGCCACTCCAAGCGGCCAGAGTTTGGGCAGACGGCGACTGAAGATATTGACGTGTTCAACCTCAGTGAGGATTTTGAGGAGTTGGAAAGTTCCAACGGAACAGGCGGCGTTTCACGGACCGAGGTCTTTCTGGAGCTATTGCACAACCGAGAGTGGGTGGAACTGGGCTCACGGGTCATCATCTTAGAGGGGGGAAGTCAGGATAGATCGGGCCTCGAGGGTTATGTGGGCAAGATTATAGAGATTGTCGACTGAAGGACATAGCAAATTGCAGCGTATTGATATTCCTTGATATTCCTTGGTACGAGTGATCCTAGCTTTTTTTTGTTGTCTCTTTCATTGGGTTTCTGATATTAGTTTAGAACATTCACTTGGTCTTTTGTGAACCCGTATGCAGGAAGGTATATGCACATATCCCTAGTTCTTCGATTTTATCCAAGCTAGGCTTCCAATATCACCAGGCAACCCTGAGCAAGAGCCCACTTGTATATGCTGTACAGCTCCTTGACGCCGTGACAATCCCATGATCCATACAACAGACAGTCCTGCCCGTCTGTTAAACCCGTACCAGGCCGTAGAAGAGCGTCCAAGTCAAAACAAAGCCGGAGAGGCCGCTGAACAAGCCGCCCGTCCAGAAATCCAGCGCGCCCTTGAAGAATCGTGTCGTATCAAAGAGGGGCTTCTTTTCGCTGAGTGAGGCAGGCGCTACCTGAAAGATGTAGAAAAGGAGGGTGGTGATGACGGAGAGGACGAGGTAGAGGAGGAAGCCGGCATAGGATTCGAGGCCGAGGATGCCAGCGGTTACACCGAAGAGGGAGGCCGTGAGGCTGTGAAAGTTGGAGAGCGTCTATATCAAAACAATTCCAGTATTAGCATGGGTGGTAGGAGAATTGGACAGCATCAGGTGTGTGAGCTCTGCGCACCTTCGCATTGTGGACTACCGACTCCTGTACGATGGGGTGAATCTGGAGCTCTTGCTCGGACGACGACATGACTTATCACTTCTCGGAGCTGTAAGGGAGAAAAGAATAAATAAAGGCGTCGATCTGTAATCCAACAAGAGTGCTAGGGATTGCTCAGCTTCAGCGCAAGGAAACGTTGATTCGCAGTTTACGATCGCGAAATGGGCGGGCCAGAGAATCGTCAGTGCTACTATGTAATCGTGTCACCACTAGCAGTGTAGGGTATGCAGAAAGGCGCTGACTAAGAACACCATCCGCGGCTCAGTGGCATGGATCTACATTTGCTGGGCCGCGGCCGATATCAAGATAGGTACTTTCTCTCAGAAAACAGGCGCGGCGAAGCTATTACTTAGATATTTCGCCTTTTAATACGAGCCCAATATTCGTAGTCGAAATATTGAGATACTCGTAAATCCTTATTATTGATCAATTCCATCGACAATAACAAAATATTGCTCTGAAAGTAAGAAACATTAGCGGTTCGGCAGAGCTGACACCCACTTCTTGCCTTGATAGGCACTAGTAGTGGGGTAGAAAATGGATGCAACTTGGATCGGAATTCACTTCTCTTCCAATACACCCGTCAAAGATACCAATCCAGCACACAAATCCAGCCATGGAGCTTACATTCGAGCCATTGAAGAACGACCTGTTACTTCGGGCAGCATGGGGTGGGTGCGCCGTCGTCCCCTTGAGCCATACGAAGCCAAGGTCTCATAAGTGATTGTGTCTTGCTAAAACACCCCGCCGTTGGATAGGCCAGGTCGTGGAACGCCCTCCCATGTGGGTAATGCGACAAGGTATGTACTATTTTCCATCATTGATCTCAGACTGTGTCTATCCTGAGGATTCCTAGCTAACAAGGACGCCAATTGCGAAGCTGGTCGGTACCTGCCAGAGTATCATGAGGCCAAAGGCTCCCGTGACTTCTTCGAATGCTGTCGCGATCCCGAAGTAGCATCTACCCTCACTCTCCAGCCAATCGAGCGCTATGCTGGTCTAGTCGACGCTGCCATTATCTTCTCCGACATCCTCGTCATCCCCCAAGCCATGGGCATGGTCGTCGAAATGGTGGACAAGAAGGGCCCGCACTTCCCGAACCCTCTACAAGGCCCTGATGATGGCCAATATCAGCAAGTTATGGATCGCAACGTGAATGTGGAGGAAGAACTAGGATATGTCTACAAGGCAATCACCGTCACGAGAAAGAAACTCGCTGGTCGCGTTCCCCTCATTGGGTTCTGCGGTGCGCCGTGGACTCTGTTTTGCTACATGGTTGAGGGAGGAGGCACGAAGCTCTTTGCGCAGAGCAAGAAGTGGATTTACCGACACCCGGAGGAGACAAAGGCTCTGCTCCTCAAGATTGCCGATGTTTGCGTTGAGCACTTGGCCCTGCAGGTCCGAGCCGGAGCACAGGTACGGTTTCTTTGCCCTTAAGTACAAGACCTCTCAATTCAGGAGACTGACAGCAAGGTATTATTTCTAGCTTGTCATGGTGTTTGACTCTTGGGCCGGTGAGCTAGGACCGCCTGCGTTCAAGGAGTTCTCTGAGCCGTACCTGGCACACATCTCACAGAAGCTTCCTGAGAAGCTGAAAAGCCTTGGGCTTGAAAGGGTCCCCATGACCGTGTTCCCCAAGGGGGCCTGGCACGCCTTAGACTCGGCATGCAATCTCGGATACAACGTCGTTGGCATGGATTGGCTACAGGACCCGGCTGAGGCTGTAAAGATCCGCGGTGACCGCAACGTGGTTTTCCAGGGCAATGCCGACCCCGGCGTCTTGTACGGATCCAAGGAAGCCATTACCAAGGCCGTAGAGCATATGGTCAAGGGCTTCTGGGTTGGCAACAAGGGCTGGATCGCGAATCTGGGACATGGTAAGTTTCGCATGCCGTTCACTCGAGCCGGTGTTACTGTTGAAAGCTAACTAGTGATATAGGTATCACCCCTGGTGTGAATCCTGACAACCTCAAGCACTTCTTTGAAGAGATCCACCGCCTCACAAAGCAGTAACTAGTAATAAAACATGGCATAATGACAAGTTCGAAAGAGGAATTAAGCCTGTCACGGATGTACTCTATGTATTGAATATTGGTTTGAAATGAAACGTTCGTGCTGTTTAAAAGCATACACACCCATTCGTACTCATAGTTAAAATACTATATACCCATGCTCAATCATCATGGAGCTATAGAACCTGCGCCCGCCCAAGTTATAGTAGCCAATTGAACTCCGAATTCCCACCATATACTCCAGTGCATGCTACCAAATGACTGGACCTGATTTAACTACGGAAAATGAAAAGCACAACAAACCATAGCCCATTGCCGTAATGGCCGCTTCCCGGGAAAATAACGACGAGGGGAGAAAATTCTTTTGTCAAGAATCCATCAAATAAAAGCGCGCAATAACCAACATGACTCCTTCAATCACACGGATAATTCACCCAGAAAGAAATACCCCACACGCGGGCTAGGCCTTCTTGCCGCCAAGGAGCCAGTGCTTGGCCCTGCTCTTCTCCTTGGCCGCCGCCTCCTTGTCCTTGTCGCCGCCCTTGGGATCCGTACTGGCGGACTCGGTGTCGTCCTCGGCAATGGCGCTGTCGTTGTTCGCCTTGCGCGCCAGCCTCTCGGCCTCGGCCTTGTCCTTGAACACGTTCCCGGCGCCGCCACGGCCTGCGTGCTGTGCGCCCGAGCTTGGTCGCCGAGGGACACTGGCAAGATGAGCAGATGTTAGCAAAAGAAGTTTCCGAAGTCCCCCCCCCCGGTTGGAGGGGTAGGCTGGAGGGGTCGCAAGGAGAAAGAAAGACGTACGCATCGACATCCTGGCGCTTGCGAGTTTCAACGGGGTCCTTGTTGGGCGCCATGTTGCCCGTGCCACCACGGCCGGTAGTGATGACGGGCTTCTTGAGAATGGGTGTTTCCAGATCGGACGGCTGTAGGCGTGGAGACTGGGTAGTGTCGGCCATGTTGCCGGCGCCACCACGGCCGTGGGAGGAAAAGTTCGACATGACGACTGTTCGGTGAGGAGCTGAGCTGAAACACGACTGGCTTGCGGTGGCGGTTTCAATGTGTAGGGAGAATGTTGAGAGTTGAGGAGGCGGGGGGAGATCAAGACCGCAGGGTAAGTCTTTGGGGCGCGTGATGAGAAGGGCTCTGCGCAACGGATGAGGAGAACAAATTTCGCTCCATATGGGGCAAGTAAAGGGTCTAGTAATTACAGCCTAAGAACGAAAAAGACCACCGGTGTTCCCAGTAGCGGCGTTCTAGGAAACAAAGTAGACGCACTAGACTCGTCGGGAACATTTCTTTACAACCTGCCATTACTTAAGGTATTCGGCGAAGCAATAGAGTGGGCCAATGATGAGCCGGGGAAGACTTAAGTTTGGAGTATGAAAGACTATTGGCCTCAGCCCCTGGTCGCAACCCTTGGCATCTTCCCATACCACTTTTAGCAACTTTAACCTCTCGCAGTTGATCCCGCCTACTCAGCTCCAAGATGAAGGTGACAAAGTGGACAGGCTGTGGGCGAGAAAGAGAGCATTAGATTCTACCAAGGGTTGCGATTCTCAAGGGCAGTTATAAGGGGATGTTGTTCTGAATTCCCACCAGAGAGCAAAGAAATTGTGGATAAGAGGTTGTTGTAGGGAATTCATGGTAATTGTGAAAACGACAAAACTGGTATTACCTATGTGCGTGTTGTTCTCCAGGATTCATCTTTCAATTCATGATCAAACAAACAACCCCTTGCCTTTCTTTCCGCCATATACTCATCTTGAGATGAAGAACCACATGTCTTCACTATACAGAGAGCGGACCGCAAATACGTGAAGACAATATTCATTCAGTCTGAACTCAAGCTCAATAGCCTTCTTATATTCTGCCACCAAGCAGGCTGTGCTACTATGAAGGAGCATCATCGCATCAGCACCGGGATGTTGGTCTGTTTCCAACTGCACCATGTGCTCAGCATATGTACTATTGCAGCCCCATCGAATCTCGCAATGGTACGGGAGAGGGCGCTTTTATGACAGGCATGATATATTTCGAGATTTTTAAATCAACACCATCCTCCACACACCCGCCATCCTATCTCACCAGGGTCTTGCTCCCTGGGGTCACGTGCGCTGCTAGCACAAGCCCGTCCCTTCTTAGAGATAGCATTACGATTGATTGACGAGTTCAAAGAAAAGATCCTCCCAGACATACTGTAATCATAGTTCCATGAGACTGAGAAAGAATCGAGACCAAGAGGCCGTCGACGGATCGGGAATTTCCTCAACATCCTAGCCAGTCTCAGCAGAGGGCATGGTGCCTCTTGATTGCGGTGGTTTTGATAGTCATCTGAGTAACGCAACAGTCTACCTAGGTGAGGAGTTCCATTATCGGGGTCATAAAGTCTGTGCTGGAGGTCTGACTTGGTGCAAGGCACTTGGCTAAAGCAGTATCGGCGAGATGGAGACAATTAGTCAACGTCGTCGTCGTCACCACCCTTGTTTCCATCTTTACGAATTGGGATTTTGATTCCCTGGGTAGCGAAGGTTTTACTTAGCGATGTGCTCTCGCATACGCCAGGGAATTTCTTGGCCGAATACACGGTAAACGCTGCACTGAAACAAGATGCTAAAATAGGAGCCTTGCCCTTGATCACTGTCGATTGTTGTCCAGGTGTGGAGCTAGGTTTTCCGACGTTGATGAAGGAGAACTTGAGTCTACAATTAGGTTGAAGGCGTAAGCGATCCAATGTTTTATTTTCGTCCAGGCGATTGGGGAGTTTTGCATGCCAGCCCGGTACTTACCGATAAGTTCCTTCTAGCCGTACGCTAAGATCTTGAAGAACAAACCAGATGCCTTCCCGATCATGTGTATCAGTAAGGCAAAAGGCACTGGCGGCTACACTGCCGATCAAGTTCCGATTAAGAGCCCCTTTGCATTGATCATTAATGTAAGACACGGAAGCGCCATTGCCATCCAAGTATTCGGCTGTCAGGGGCGGAGCGCTGGGGTCGCCTGGATAGTTATGCCGAGGGAAAAACTCTTGAGCAGGTAGATATCTGCCACTGGGTGGGTAAGACGAGTTCGGCTCGTCAGTGATCGGGGGAAATTGGGTAACTAAGTCGTTGATTAGGGGCGACGAACACGAGTCGCGACTTCTGCATGGGGAATTCGGTGAACTAACCTTGATTATAAATAGGTTGCGATTGATGAAATTCCTGGGCATAGGCAACTGACGCATGCGGTGCATAGGCAACTTCGCGACCGTTTACCACAACTTGGGGTGTATAGGACACTGCAACAGAATCTATCCCGTTAAGAGTCATGTGTATGTAAGAGCGGTGTCATAGAGATGGGGGACGTACCCGTCGATGAAGGTTGCCGGCACAGATTCACCTCCTGGGATGCAAGGTCGTTCCAAAGGTCGACATTGAGCACATACATGGAATAATCAATGTCTCTGTTAAAACAAACGTATTAGGTCTGGTTTGTTGTGTCGTTGAATGTAGAATTGTTATTGACAAGGACCTACTTGCAACTTATTTCTTTTCCCTGTTCATTAGTTATAATAAGCCTGACACACGGTGGTGGTGTGATAGGTCGTCGATCCTAAGCGATTGCATTAGTCTTTTTTCTTTTTCCGCGTGAGTCTGTCACCACATGTACGCAAACGTCGCAAAGAAAAAAAAGGTAGGGAGAGAAGGATGAAAAAAGGGCCATGCTACCTTATCACCATAGCCACACATGCGGGCACGCTGAGGCTGTTGCACGACATCAAGGCTGAGGGAGTTCTAGTTCAGCTTCAGACCTCAAGAAAACAGGATGGACAAAACATACTGGAAACGACGGCCAGTGCCATCTTCTAGGCGAGAAACAGGCGCAAGATTACTCTCTTGGCTTTGCCGCTGGTCTTCGACGGATGGTTCATCTTGCCGAGGAGGGGTAGTGGAAGGCAGTTGGGACGAATGCTGCTGAGAATGGTTTTGATGATGCGGCGGTTGTGTAGGTCGTGTAGAAAGATGGCTAACAGAATGTGGCATGGAGGGGGGCGGTTGCCTTGGTGGTGGTGCAATATGTTGGCCTTGATACGGTTGATATGGATGGTGGCGCATCGATGCCATGGAAGATGGTGGAGGCGGTGTGGGATGAGAAGGATAAGCCATATGCTGAGAAAGATCGGACGATGGGTATCCGGAGCTCATTATAGGGATATATCAATTCTCGAATGGTCGGATATCAAGCGAGTGAGTGTCAGGTCGGCTTTGAGTCGAGCCAGCGTTGGAGCAAGGCGAGGCAGAACAAGGCGTCCCTGGCTTACGCGGGGAAGGGAGAAAACCTTGGTATGACTCGGGATGGTTTATAGAGCCATAATACAAGGCATGTAGCAGACGGCGACGATGTCGAGATTGATCGATGCCTGCCAGCTCCGGAGGTCTATGAATTGGAGGTGTATAGGGTCGCGAGTAGGTAGTCGTGATGGTCGGGTAAATGGTGGAGGATGCTGATGCGGGCGAGCTGGTCAGCAGGCGGAGGTTTTGTCGCAATCAAAGTCAGCCCAGCACATGAGCGAGCGATGGAAAGGCTGGTGTGCCTATGCAGGATGCCAATAAGCAAATATCGAGGGAATGGCAAGTCGGGGGGTTGCAACAGTTGCAATTGCAGTCCGCACGGGAATGAGGGAGAGCGCGGTTGGACGGGCTGGGTCCAGTATAGCCCTGTAGGGTACCTGGCTTGGTACCTGCCCGAACCTAAGGTTACCTTCGATGGTGGGTATGACCCCCCATAACGATTTGATTACCGCAGATATTCGGTACTGGGGACCTACCTGTGACATAAATCATGAGTCGCCGTACCGCCCTCAGCCTCTCGAAGGCGCAACTTGTGGACTTGGCATCCCTTGCCGACAGTATTGAATGCGCTCGCACATCATCCATCTTTTATTCTGTTGCTTGCTGAGTTAAATGCTTGCGCCTTTTGTCAGGATACAATCGTCGGTGGACTGGCCTGCCGAGTTTCTGCCCCGCACCTGGCAGGTAGCTGTTGCTGCCGCCGCGTCCCCATGGCGCTGGTATCGCTGGCCATTGGCGAGTCGTTGCTGACAGGATATGCATAGCTACATCTGATTACGCGATGCAGGCCGGAATCCAATAATGGTCATGTCACAAGCATCCCGACACTGCTACTTTGATACACATTTCACGTGCACTTCGGGCACACAGGCGTCAATGTCCCTTCAGGCGCTGGCGGAATCGGGCAGGCGAGCGGCAAGTGGAGAGGGCGCTAAGGAAGCGGCCAGGGACTTCCGATAGCCCCTGGGGATTGACATTGAAGTGAACTAGGGACTTTACGCAACTCGTACAACATGCGGTCTGGCACTAGTGGTGACAGCGGCTGGGTGAGGAGAATGGGACTTGATGAGATTGACGTTTGTCTCCAACTGGAGTGCTTGAGTGCCTCACCCAGCCCCGTTGTGTAGGTAGGTACCTGGAGACTGTTACTTTACATGGGTCGACGGTCCACACTCATCCATCTTGACTCGTGAGAACTCGCATGGATCCCTCTCCATGACTAGGCACCGGCCGGACGGCAAATGCAGCAGATCAATTGAACTCTGTACAGAATGCCGTGGGTGCGGAGGTCTCTAAACTGCGTAGTTATTCCACGGTAACTTCAACATTGGTGGCGGCCGGGTGTTAATGCGGTACTTCTTGACAATATCATGACTCGCCTTCAGCTGGAACACTTTTGCTCATGCATGAATTTGATTTACTTTTTGCACCCTGTTACCGATCCCTTTCTTGGTGCAAAGCAGCTTTGTGTTAACTTCGGGAAATATATCTGGCTTATATATAAGCCCATACTTGCTGTGCAATGCTATCATCGGCTATGTGTCGCTATGTATTCGTCTGGGACTCGTCAGAATTGATCAATACGAGGTTGATTCATGCCTCAAAGTGCCACAAGAGGTAGGAAAATAAAATAGATATGTAGCATAGTTAATACAATATCCGAAAAACGCCTCGCTTCTGATGCTAAGAGCCAAAACATGTCTACTGTTGATACTGGATAATATTCGTGAAAAAGCAACATGATACGAAACAGATTAGCTAGACCTCCGGTTTGGCCGTCTAGTAGTTGCACTTCGACGAATGCTTTCCATCCAGGCTGAGTCATCCAGCATTTCCCTGGCTTGGCTTGGGCTAACGGAACTCGTTCGCCGGTGAAGCTCTCCTGAAGGTGCCAGTTGGCCAGAACCTTCGCGGAGCTCGAAACCGAAGCTTGCGGGTGAGAGTGGAGGTGATGGGGTCGAAGATGTTGATCGAGGGAAGCTCAGCGGATGAGCCCACGCGGATGAGCCCCATGCGGATGGCTGGCCGTCATTGGACCCTTCGCTGTGTTTTCGCGAGTGGTGCCGTTTTCCGTCAACACTCAAATGTGTCGTTGATGTTGCCTGAGGGGCTGAAAATCGCGTCTGTCCCTTGTCCGCATCGTCTTGGCTGTCGAAATCAGGATCGACCATGATGTCGGGAATGTCCAGTTGTGGGATAGTAGACATTCGAGCAGACAGCCTTGACATTCTATGCTTTTTGAACTTCCTTGACCAGTACCTATCGAATATTGTCAGTAAGAAGGGCCTATGTTCGCCCTTCCGAGCGCGTTTCACAAGATGTCGAGCGACTTACAGTGTGTCAAAAAATCCCTGGACAATTTTCCGGCGGACCGAGTCCTCCACGCGTTGTAGGCGTGCACGACGCCTCAAGAATTCATCCAACCTAGAGTATATTGTGTTAGTCGCCTGTTTCTACCTGAAATGATAATGCGGAGCGGAACAGAGACGGGAAGGGACATACTTGAGACTCTTGCTATCGTTAATGATGTTGTAATGAGCCAGGATCATAAGAACGCCCGTGAATGTGACTCCTCTGTCAGGATCAGCACTCACTAAGACCTCCTCGTAAAACATATTGAAGCGTCTTCTTCGTTCACGTATTTTCTCTTTGTCTAGGAGAGCTAGACGCTCATTAAGCCTGGCAAGGTTAATGTTGCTATAGCCGCTGCTCGTTGCAATCGATGCATGAGGATCTCTCTTGTCTTGGCCATGAATGTCGTCCAATATCTGGTGTATGGAATCCTCGGCATCATAGATGCGCATTTGGAAAACACCAGATAGCTCACTAAGTAGCCTTGGGAAAGTCTCTTTGCTAATTGCACCCGTTCCAGCAGGGTCAACGCTGCGCCAAGCCTCTTTAAAGCGCCGAATTTCGTCACGATCAACAGCCGCAACCCAAGTTGAGCGTTGGTAGACGTAACTAAAGCTCTCGTAGATGAGAGAGACGAATAAGTTGACAAAGAGATACATACTGAGGATGTTCCAGGCCACGAACAAGAATCTCGCCCACGGCTTACTTCCACAATCACTTCTGAAAAAATTACCGTCATCGGTGCAGAACGGAGGCTCAATGAAGGCGTAGTCCTCCATGACTGCATTCCAAGCCTCTCCGAAACTAAGCCGAAATAGCAAAATCATTGCCTTGGGGACGGTTCGGAAGTTACAGTCACCACTCGCTTCGGATCCAAACCGGGTTAAGCTGAAAGCTTGTGTAAAAGCGATAGCGAAGGCCAGAAAGAGCACAAGCCAAGTGGCTAAGAGGTTGATGATGTTGGAGACACTGGCTGCCGCCGTTTTGAAAAGTTGATCCAGAGCATCGTTGCGAGGAATAATCAACAGGACAATTCCGACTAAGAAATACTTATGAACCTGGACAAACGTGTCCTTTTCGTGCTTAACGATGAGAACCGCGATTGTAGCAGCTAGAGCACCGGAAACAGAGATGAGAGAGTAGAGATCCCAAGCGCTTCGGCGGAAGCGGGTCCAGCCCAAGCCTTGTATCCGGATTCCGATATTTGCCACATATATTAGGATGAAAATGAGGAATATTGAACTCCGTGTGGTCTCCCACTCTCGTGGCTCGCCTTTGAATTCGATCATCGATAGGACAAGGTGCAAGACCAAGACGACGGTGACAGTCTGATACCATTTGCCGCGTTTCTCAATTGCCCTCTTGTGGCACCACCGTGTCCAGGTCCGTTTTCCTGAATCGTCATACGAGCTCTTTGATGGCGAAATTTGCCGCAACAGTTTCCGCAATTCAAGCCAAGATCGTTGCTCAGCAGTCAGGTATGCGACTCCGGTCTGTTCCGTATAATTTCGCATAAAAACTGAGATGAACAAAGTGAGCACAAAGACGGTTGCCATCAGATTGAAAATGATGAAGAATATGCCGTTTGCTTCGGATGTCCTGGGTTGGGGTTGGTAGCCACGGCCAGTGATTGCTTGGGCAGCAAAAGACACATCCGTCCAACCTTCCTGACTAGTAATTCCGAAAAGCGTGAAGATGGAAGAGGAGAAGTCGTCGAAGCGGAAGTAGCTGTTCGAGGCAACTCTTGGGGCTAAAGTTTCCCAAGAATCACTGTAGGGAGTGCTCACGAATTCTCCAAAGCAATCTTCGAGCTTAGTGATCAACCCCTCTGTATCGTCATTGCAGCTAATCATCAGCCCATTGAACAAGTTCAGCCCGTAAATTGCGAAGGGGATGAGCAACGAGATTGAGATAAATGCAGCCTATATCAAACCATTAGAGTTTGGGATTATTAAGAAGGATGAGGAGTAACGATGAGTTGGGCTGCACTTACACCAAGCAATTTCCACCATCCAACAATAATAAGTGAATGGAAAGTGTTTCGCGCACTGTTGCTGATATTCAATAAGCGGAGAGCTCGAAACGCCTTGACTGCTCCGGTCGCCCTTGAGACTTTATCATTGTTGTCTAGTAGAGTTCCAACATTCACCCAGAGAGTAATTAGCACGATTGTATCCACAATGCCCCATGAACTCCTGAGATATGCATTGGGGGTGTTGATAAGGCCATCTGCAATGACTTTGATGCCACTCTCCACAGTGAAGACAACAGCAAAGGCCAAATCAGTCCACACGTACCACTGCAACTCATCACGCTCCACATATGGCAACTGATATAACGGGGTTGTGATGCAGGCGATGATGACCATGGCCAATGTTGCAGCATATACAAAAGCGGAGAAGGAATACCAGGCAGCTTTGTTTGGCTCAACTCCGTCTATCCGTTCGTAGCCTCTCGCCGGGCCAACGAGTCTTTGGCACAAGCGTCGGATAGGGTGATTTGGGAAGAATAGATAGAGTGATTTGTTATATGTGGGGTGGCGAGCAAGGTACTCGCGCTGCGCTTGGCGGCGAGTTGATGCCGCCGATACAGCCTGCTGCGCCATCTGCCTTGCGTCTAGAGTGTCATCCAGACTATTGAAGTTGATGGTTGAGTAAAATGGGTTTGGCTCTCGTTTCACAATACGGTTAACAGCCCTACCCCAGATTTTCGAAAGAAATCCAGGGCGAACATCACCTAGAAGAGTCGTCTGCGACCTTTGGGGTGGACCGTGTTCACCAACATTCTCCTTCTCCGTTTCTCCAGGCTCATCAAGAAATTCTTTGACGACGGCATCCTTAAGAAGCATTTCAGTCATCGCTGGGCCGTGATCGAATGGGTCCTTAGCGCGACGGGCTTTCCCAAAGCTGAAAATAGTAGACAGCGCGAGATTGCTTGAAGAACTGCCAAGATCTCGCCGTTGGAGAAATGCCTTGACCTGTTCTAGCCGTTTTTCGTCCTCAGAGACATCAAAATTCTCTTGGATGACAGCAATGAACATGTTGACAAGGATGAAGAAGGAGAGAATGAACCAGCCGATCAGAAATATCGCTCCAATCCATGCTGTACCATATTGGGTTGTGTTAGAAGTTACCATGTACAGGATCCCAGTCCAACTTTCCGTGGTGAGCACCTGGTATACGCCTAGAAAAGAATTGTATAACGTGTAGAAGGACACGTTATTGATTTCGCCGCCTTCTTCGAGTGGAATCACCCCCCTGAAAAGCTGGGCGGCGAGAATAGCGGCGAGAAAAGACATTAAGAAGACAAAGAGCATCAGATTAGCAATACCCGCTGCGTTTCCGAGCACTAGCATAATCAGCTTTCTCGTTACAGGTATAGCCAGGACCACGCGGTAAGTTCTAAGAATCTGAAAAACGGTGAGCCATGGATATGCCGCCGACTCTTTGATCGGAGGAATCAAAATGATCGAGGTGATGACTGCCAAAAGGAGGTCGAACAGATTGCTTTTGCTGCGGTGGAAACCGCGCCAGTTTACCGCAATCCTCAGAATAATATCGATATCAAGGAGAACGGTCACCAGAATTTCGGCATAGTTCACAAAGTCGCTTGTTGTTGACTTCATATCTGAACTTCGGAAGGCCTGGCTCACCAGGCCAAACACAATCACTACCACCCAGAACACGCGTGATTTTTCGTACATTCTTTCCAGTGTTGGAACACGGCGGTACTCATCTTCCTCGAAGAGATGAGAGGCCCGAGGGTCCTCGGAGGTAAACGCACTCGAATGCGACTCCTCACGGATGACCTGGAAGGATGATGTAATGACAGCAATCAATAAATTGATGAGCCAAAGCGTCAACACCATGACGCCCGAACCAAAAAACAAGGCGGCGACGGTATAGTCCGACTGTATCGTCCAATACATAAGGTCCGAGAACGTGTTGGCAGCCATGATCACAAAGACGAGCTCCAGCGATTGGGCGATGTTGTCAAAGCTCACCGTGCCGTTGTAAGGATTGCTCTGCTCTAAGCAAAGGGATCCACGGGGGCAAAGGAAACCTTTCCCGCGATTACTGCCATTCGCTAGGTTACCCGGCTCTAAGGAACCTTCCAAGTTTATCATCTTCACCCAAGGATGAGTATCACCCGTTTCACTGTTTCTGTAGCCACCGCAAAACCCTTGGTCATGTCGGTAGGTTGAAGTGAGATTAGTGGGATCGTCCGGGTCCAGCCATACGCATTGGCGACTGAAGCTTGCCTTGAAACTTTGAAGGCCAACAATAGCGAAGAGCAACCAGAAGAAGCATATGAGGAATGCAACACGAACTAGCAGCGGCGCCGCCTTCTTCAAACTTTGCAGAATGATCTAAGATGGTGTTAGTCTGCACTCATGCCAAGTCCTATGGTTGCGCAAGTATCTTACCGCTGTTCCATTGGTGATAGCCAACAGTCGTAATATTCGTAGGCAACTGAGCATTTTGAATACATACAAATGGTGCTGATACTCCCAACCCGTAATGCCAAGTATGAAAGAAATCCAGTAAGCAACTACGGCGACGAAATCCAATCGGTTAAACGAGTGTCGTAGGAATGAACGTCGTGCTAGCTGGAATCGTTGATGTTCCTCCGCTGTTTCAGGCAAGGATTGTTGTCCCTGCATGAGGGTAGTGAAAGATCGAGAAATCATTGACGGCTCTTGGTTGAATTGAACGCTTGCTTTCTGGGACTTGTGCTGGGGTTGAAACACTGCTCTATATTGGTCTTCAATAGCAGCGCGTATGCCCCTTTTCCTGTCAATAGTGCTGTACTCTGAGGCATTGAGGATGAAACCAGAAACGATAATTCGAGTGATAACCTCTAGAGTGAAAATGATAAATAAACCCAAGATGGCCCAGTCTATCCATCGCTGACCCCAGCGCTCTGGTCGCCCATACCCGTCAGCAAAGACATTCGGGGCTGATTCAATCGTGAGCAAGACGGTCTGAACCACAATGAGGAGCAGGATCAGAGGTTCGAGATACGGGTTCACTAAAACGTCGCAGAGCTTGTTCCTGATGACGCTATCTGGCCCAAAAATTCCCAATGATCTCCCTTTAAGTGGATTGGGAGCTGGTTGCCGGATATGTGGTCGCGAGGGAATCTCACTAGACGAGAATCTCTGCTCTCCAGACTTTCCACCTGCTAAATTTTCAGTCTGGGAAGGATAAGAGGTGTCTGTATGTCCGGTGAAGCTGGGCGCTCGGCTACGACTTGACACAGAGCCACGTGGTGATCTTGAATGACGATTGGAGTTTTGACGTTCGGTCACCTCATCTCCACTAATATTGACCACACGTTGCGACATAGCTCTAACGATTGACCCGGCAAGATGTAAAGCATCAGACGTTGAAGACACGGGGCGAGATGAAGAGTGATATTCGTTTGGGTCTAGTGACATTCCATAACTTGGACGGCGACGGGGTGATCTTGAGCCATATTCGGTATCCCTATTAGGGTGTAGCATGTCACGGAATCTGGGCTGGTCGTTTCCGAGGTCTGACACAGTTTGGAAGCTATCACGAGGATGAGAGTCTCCCGCATTAGACGTGGATTGCAGACCAGCCGTGAGGGGCATCCGGTCTGACTCGAGAAGGTTTCTGCCGGCCGAGTCTTCCATGAAAGGATTTGTATTATCGAAGGAAAACCGTTCGTCTACCGCGGCGATGTCTAACGGCGCAGAAAGATTGAGTTCAGGGGGGAGAGCAGCCTGGAGAGCCGTCGGATCGATCGGTGAGCTAGGTGTCACGCCCTCGTCCAACCGAGAATCATAAGGTTGATCCCATGCAGGAGTAAGTGACACTGCTGGTTGTAGCCGAGAGGACGGCCCAGAAAGCGGTTGTTGGGAGGCATCTCGATCTGTTTGCCCATAGTTGGGGTCCATCCAGCCACCAAAAGGCTGTGAGGGCCGCCGAGATCCTGGACCACCGGTCGGTTGGTCAGACATGTTGCGGGCAGCAGGTTTGATTATGGAACGAGCGACAATCTTTGTAGAGGGCTTGGGCCTCAGCTAAGAAGAATTCGTTGGTCGTCGATGGTGGAGCGTCGCATCGTCGTCGTTTGTATCGGTTTGAGGCAACGGTGAAGACAATAGAAGATACACACACGACTCCAGATCCCGCACGATGGGACCATGTAAGAATGGAGGTTTGAGACCGCCAAAAAAACCAACCGTCGAGAAGCCCTGCTGCTGATGGTCAATACGAACTCGCAGCCAAGAGCCAATGAAGAAGCTCTGGAGCCCTTCAGCAACTGGTCCCTGAATTGCGTGTCGGGGCTTGCTGTTGGGATGCTGCCAAAAATAGAATCGTTAGCATGCCTCTATCCTTGCTAGCAAAACGCTCGGTACTTCGTCGCATTCTCTGCTAGAGACTCACTACGCTGCCGCATAAATGCATAGCAATCACGTTTAGCCACTATCGGGAGTACAAGGGCCCTATCCACGCTAAGCCATCTTTGGAAGGGGCGACAGGGGCTCTCGAAAAAGATGTCTGACAGAAGCTTGTCCACTGGCTTGAAGAACCAAGAAAACGCGACACAGCGCATCAAAAGCGCGTCTCAACAACCTTCAACCGCCAAGATGCCCTCGCGAAAGCGATCAATCGAAGCTGGCGATGGGCCGAGCACCGATGAATCGACGCTATCTCGCCTGCGAAACATGTGGCAGTTTGCCAATCTCAGCCAGTGGATTTACATCTTTGGCAAGGCTGCGAAGATTGACGAGTCCATCGACATTGAGGCAAGCTTCAGCGCTCTAGCTAGAATATCATCTATCAAAGACTAACAAGGTATTTGGGGTTTAGGAACTCGAAATGGAGTGTTTGAAACCTCAGTCAACGGTTCTAGTCGATATTGCTGTCGCACTTCTTCGGCTTATTTCGAATCATCGCGGATTGACGTAATGAGCAGCACCCCCCTTCTCGAGTTCTCCTGCGACAAGTCGCCTTCTTTTCTTTTCTAATAACATGGCTACAGTCAGGAAATACTCAACTCTCAAGCACAGAAGCTCTATTTATCCCGAGCGCCAGAGCGCAATCCCTTCGGAAGCGATGATACCGCCCTGAGTTTCCAAGACTTTGATGTCTTCACAAAGGTACACGGTCCGGTGGTTCCCTCGACACCTAGCGCTCTCTCTCTAACACGAGTATGTGTAGATCACAGTTCTACAGCAGCTTACCCAGTGGGTGATGATTCATCCAGAGCGGTTTCGCGACAAGATGGAGGAACAGAAGGATATCGATCAAGCAACCTGGGTAAGTCAAAGACGAAGTCATACTCGTGTTTGTCGCTGTACATATTCTTACTCCTCATTAAACAGCGCATCGAGCCCTACGGATGGGACAGCGAGGACAGAACTTATTTCGTGCTGGACGACAACCGCGTTTATCGATTGACAGAAGCACCTCCTGCTCCGCCACCGAAGCCGAAAAAGAAGAGGAAATCGTTTCGCGCCGGGCGGCGCACGAGTAAGCGCAGACGTACCGACCAAGGAAACTCCAGTCAACCCGACGAAACCATTGATATCGATGAAGAAATGCATGCAGAGCCTGAAGATGACGGGCTGGGTGGAATGACTTGGGAATGTCTTGCCATCTCACTCGGGGAGGTACAAGCGCTCCTGGAAGGGTTCCAAAAAACTCGCGACGAAAATGAGAAGGTTTTACGAAAGCAGTTACAGGACCATCTCGTTCCGATTCTCGAGAAACAGGAGGAAAGTCGAAAACGAAAGGCACTCCAGCGCGAGAGAGAACTTCTCAACTTGGCCAAGATGGCCAACGCTAAACGATCAAGCCGCCTTGCTGGGAAAGCAGAACAAAAGAAACAAGAAGAAAAGGCCAGGGAAGAACTTGAGCAGCAGAAAGAGGAAGAAAGCATTCGTCGCCGGGAAGCAAGTGCACAGATAAAGATGGAGCAAGAGCGTGAGAGGAGGATGGCGTCCAGGGGTAACCGTTTGAAGGAGCGCGAGGCCCGCCGTATTCAACACGAGGAAGAGCTTGCTCAACTGTCTGAAGATAGCAAACGAACAAATGACGGTGTCGGAAGAGCTTCCGCAAGACGCCTACAGGCCGAGATTGAGAAGAATCGGCAAGCTCTCATGGAACTCGGCGCTGAAGAAGATAATTGGGTTTTTGATTGCGTGTGCGGCCTATATGGACAAGTTGACGACGGTACTCACAGTGTTGCCTGTGAGACATGCAACGTGTGGCAACACAGTAAATGTCTCAACATTAGTGAGGCCGAAGCTGAAAGAGCGGACTTCCACTTTGTTTGTGAATCTTGTCGTCGACGTCAAGAAGAACTCTCGAAGCCAAGTCATCAAACTCAACAGCTTGAAGTGCGCCAGAACACGCCTGTCCAAGCCCAGACTCCTCTAGCTGGGAACAACGTTCTTACGATAAATCCTGCCTCAGAGCAGAAAAACGGTCATAGTGTTGTTGAGTCGAAGCACTCAGCTGGGTCCGAGCCCAAGTCAAGAGCACCAGAAGCTTTGAGCCTGTCGCAACAAAAACCAGCGGAAGTTTTACAGCCAAATTCACCAAATAAATCCTCCTTTGAGCTACCGCTCTCATTTGGAACACCAGCTTCATCGACTAAACAAGTTCTCAATCTTGACAACGGTCCCGAAGCGTCGCTTAGCACACCAAGCATTACTCGAGATATATATCGCGCGGCCCATTTGGAAAATGGAAATTTGCCTTCTCATGCAGGAATATCACCAATAAAACACTCCCCACGCAGCTCATTCACAGCA
Organism: Clonostachys byssicola; assembly: GCA_902006505.2. Taxonomy (NCBI): domain Eukaryota; kingdom Fungi; phylum Ascomycota; class Sordariomycetes; order Hypocreales; family Bionectriaceae; genus Clonostachys; species Clonostachys byssicola. The sequence continues at coordinate 44,694 of CABFNO020001560.1, read as the reverse complement.
TCCAGTCCAAGTTCTCACAACATACACGGTGCGAGTGCTACAGCTCTGGCACCCGAGTTGACCTTGTCGCCAAACCCCCAAAAACCAATTCTAACGCCGCCTACAAAACAGGCCGAATCTGCAAGGCCGATAGAGCGAAGTTAGCGCGGCGAATATCCATACGGCCCTGCGCGTTTTCTCGTCGGGTCTGTTTATTATGAAACTTCCAAAATAGCAATCTTTTAATGGTGGGCGTCCGTGCCTGCAAGGCTATTCACCCGACAATACATCCATGCTCTCTATATATAATTCACATAACCTATTATCAGCAAGGTGGCGAGCTAAGGAGTCTTTCCTCTTGTCTGGCTATGTGTGGCTATACTGCCTAGTTAAAAACAAAGCCATACCAAGAAATGCATCATTCAAAGAGCAGCTGCCAATTAAACTCGGGGATACTTTAAGCAGGCATCAGGCACAGAAGATGCGAGTTCCTTGTATAGTGACTGCTGCTCAACTGATACCAACCAGTGCGAAGGGAGGAGTGGAATTACGGCAACGGTTCTGATTCAAAAGGCTAGTGCTAGAGAGTTCGCATGACGAGTCCGCATCACAAGTGTGAGAGAAGCCAAGGGATACCATTGTTACAAAGTATCCCAGGCGCAAGAGGGGGCTAACAATAAGTCACTGGAATGCGCCATGGCTGAACTTAGCGCAGTGTCCAATCAAACGCTGCGCTGCTGTACACCATCTGGCTCTAGTGGCCCAATAACACGAGGCTGCCAAAATATCCTCGCGCGCGGACCAAGTCGCTCCCTGATTTTCTAGAAAATCCATGTTGGTTGAACTAGACAATGGCTCTGGTGAAGTCGCGTGGAGGTCACGTACATAGTTACAGATCAGGGAGCGGTCATAGTTGTTCCTAAACTTGTTTATTCAAGGGGCAACTTTCTAATTCTAGACACGGCTAGGTTATACCTTCTGGCCAAGGCCATCCGTCCTACGGTGTGTATAAGAGATCAATGGCCAAACCAGGGTAGTCGAGCAGTTGTCGCCTCCGTAGTTTCAATTTTTGACAAAGGGTGTCAGTTCAAGGACTCTTGTCCCTGGATTTTTTTTCTTTTACTTTTTGTCAAGTCTACTATTTGAAAAGAATCAAGCCTTGGTAGACAGACAATCGTTTTGTTCTCTGAGTTGAGAAACAAGGCAGGTTACAGAACTCAAACAAAGAGGCCTGGCCCGGGCCTTGTCAGGTTCTTTCTTGTGAGAAATAAAAGCTCCTCTGTTGCAGCCATTCGAGCTTTATAGCTTTTGACACTTCAATCCCATCTTACAACATTCTACGAGACACGCCTTATACAAACTTTTAGTAATGTCGTATCCACCAACGCCTCCGATGGACAACGTGTATTTCAACCAAGGGCCCATCTATCATCCCAATTCAAGTGGTCAAGTAGACCTCCGCGGATCGCCTTATACGCCGCCCGAGGATAGGGAGACTATATTCCACGACCCCTCGACCGAAATTAATGTGCGTGCTTCTCATCCAAAATGCAGTTGTGAATCTATTGAAAGTGTCTAACTCGTATGTAGCCACAAACTTATCCTCCTCCTCCTCCTCATGACCTTGTCTATTCGAGTGGACAAGCGAGTTGGCACCAACATCCACAACAGGTAAGTAAATTCTACTTTGATCGCAGAAAGTGACCGGAAAATTCTAATATTGTAATAGCCTTTGCCACAATTTCCTCATCATCATTATTATCCTGTGCCTCCTGCGCAAAATGTTATTTACGCGGGAGATGATCACAGGAGAGAGGGGAATGCTGCTGCGCGCGGGAAGATTGTCAAACAATCCAAAGAAGTCAAGCCAGTGTCGAAAAGTAAAAGGAAGAGGGCTCAGAAACACACCAAGCCTGAAGTTCTGCCTCCCAACTTCAAGACTTTGTCTGTCTTAGCACAAAGTTACCCCGATTTCGACGACGGGCTCACTGAAGCAAAGGTTAGACGCGGAAAGGAGGTTCGAGAACATGAGAATGTTACACAGGGAAGAGTGAAACGACCGCTCAATTGTTTCATTCTATACCGAAGTCATTTCAATAAGGTGACGAAGCAAGAGCTCACAAAAGCGGTAAAAGCAAATCCCAGAGAAAAGCCAAAAGAGGGAGATCCACACATACCTTCTATCAATCCTCGAGTCTCAGAGTATGTTGCAAGATCATGGAGGAATGAAACAAAAGCTGTTAGGGCCAGATTTGATGCTTTGGCTGCCGAAGATGCAGCAGAGCATCTGCTAGCCGACCCCGACTACAAATATACGCCAAAGCCGAAGAAAGACAAGAAAGGCAAGAAAGGCAAGGGCAGAGCTAAAAGCCGCGAGGACAGTCCAGACTCAGATGATGAGGAAGACGCAGATTTCTCTGACGGTGATATGGAATCGACATCATCACGCCATCATACACCTCAGACTATACGCTCCGACTCGAGGAAGTCTCCCCTCCCTGAGGTGACAAGACAGGAGTGGGTTGCTGTTGAACACAATTGGGTTGCTGCTGAGCAGCGTTCATCACCGTACCCCGACCCAAGGTACCAGAACTATCAGCAGCCACCACCAGCGTATCCACAACCACCCGCGTATCAGCAACAAACACCAGCGTATCATTATCAGCATATGGATCAGGAACTACCAGCGTTCTCGCAGCAATCACAAGGATGTTATCAACCTCCCAACCAAGGGGAGCCTCCTCTTGGGACAGTTGATCCAAGACTGTGCCAACGGCCTGGTACAGAGGACCCGCATCTGGGTCTGGAATCATCAACTCAATACACCTCACCCCAATACCCTCCAGCGTACGCTGTTGACAACGAAATCGAACCATCGGTCGGGCAATATGGGATGCCATTTGATGATGAAATGGATAGAATGCTTAACCTTTCTCCTTCTTAATTATGGAATTATGATCAGCGGGATAATGGCTGTTATAGCGGTAGAGTGCCACTTGTTTATTGCTCGGGTAGTTTAAAGCCCTGTCTTTGTTATATATATATAGGTATGTGCTGAAAGCAGGTTTTCTTTTGTTCATTCACGGTCGGAGGGTTCTCTTAATTTAGGTATACTGTGGATTTAGAAGTTGAAATTTTTATTTTTTAATCTTATCGCAGACCTGACGGAGTTGTATCGTAGAAATCATAATAGATTGAGGGCTCAATGTGCTTCTAGAAACAATTGGGAAGACATTCCTAATTTCGCATTCATAGTGGATTTTCCCGAGTTTTATGGATGATAAAGAATAGAAAGGGAAGGGTACCTGTGAGTACGGTACCGGTACTTAGTCTGGAGTCTGTAGTTGATGCCTTAGGTAATATGAATGCCGAACTTGATTATGTCATCAAATAGTCAAATCAACAGCTTCCCTGCCTCAACAGCAACTCGTAGCTTCCCTCTACCGTACCTTGCATTTGCGTCATCAATCATCCACAGGAAGTGCACAAGAAACATTGCAAAAATGGGCTTTCCCGCGCAACTCGTCACTTTTGCCGGGCTTGTTCTTCTGGCGCATGCGTTCGTTACCCTCCTTGCCCCTTGTATATTACCTCGGTTTCGTTGCTAACCTGTCCTTTGCGCAGTGGATATTCAGCTCAGGAGCATGCAGTGCTCTCGTCAACACTAGTCAACCTCCAACTCTCTTCAAAAACATTACCTCTTGATATAACTATCGAAACGATAGTTGCCACCTTAATAGTGTCCCTCGGTCTGATCTGGGGCTCCCCTCAACTTCGACCAATCCAGTGGCACGTCTGGGCTGGCAAGATCGAGCGCGAAGGAATTGCTGGATCAGCAGGCCAAGGGAAAGAAGCTGAGAAGAAATTCCAGGGCAATCCATTCAACGCTTTGGAATTTCGTTCCGGATTTGTTGACATTCGTAAGCAAAGGAGAGACTTTGCCGACTGGGCCAAGAGCGGGAAATGACATGGCAAGCATCAAATATTGATCATTGACGTTGGGGGACTCAAATAATAGAATGGCTTGAGGGTTGGGGATCTTGCTTTATGATATTCATGGATTGACGGCTTACTCATTTTCTGCCTGTCTATATCTTCGCTACCAGGCAATAAACCTCCTGGCTGGCAGCGCGCCCTTGCTTATAGCCCATTGTTAATTGATGGAGCATATCTAACCTCCGTTGCCAACATTCCTCGTACCATCGATCAACCATTTTAGATACTTGGTGTAGTAGCTACCTACGTAAGTAAAGTCGCATCTTTCCTACATGTACCTATCTTGCCTAAGGTACCTAGATCTCAGTTATCGGGAGCTAGTGGAGTAGGCACCTACCTTACTTCTTGGTGTAAGAAGTACATGTATGGAAGGAGCAGACTGTAACCGAGATTTTGGAAAGTGCCTGCCCACAAAGTATGCGATGGGAAGGTACAGATTGCTCCCAAGTGCCATTGCATGGTTCTCGAGTCAACTAGGTGCCAGAATTCCTACAACTTTTTCCCTCCTTGCCCAAATTACACAGCCCGTAATGAACTTCTTGATCTTGCAGATGGCTGTATAGCTTCTCTAGAGTTTCATTACCCAAGTATTCAAGATGGCCTCACGATCTACACCCATGAAATCAGCAACCGGCTCGTCTCCGCTCATGCCTCGCCAGCGAAAACGCCAGAGAACCTCGTACCCGCCAAATCCAGCCGCACAAATAGGAGAGCAGGACATGAACTATGGATCTAGAAATAATTCCCAACCAGGTTCATCGAGGGCTTCTCAAGTACTGAATCCACCATCTCCCTTCGGTTCGTTTAACTCTGGCACGATCGCTAGACGCCAAGGCAACTCTCCAAACTCAATCCATGAGGATTCTCCAGCAGACAGGGATAGCCATGAGCTGGAACTTGGAGATGGCTTTTCAGAAGAGATCATTATGGCCATTGATCTTAAAGGCACTGACACTATGGGGTGCGCATACTTCAACACCTCCACCGCTACTCTGTACTTGGCCGAAGATATCCTTCAAGCTACGCTGGATGTAGTCGGACAGCTCGTCGTGCACGCTCACCCGACAACATTCTTAGTTTCACGAAGAGCACGAGAAGACCTGATGGATACCCTAGAAAAGTTGAACTCTCAAGGTAAGTTCTTTTATTCCAGATAATCTCGCTAGAGCACATTAACAGCTAGAGTTTTAGCGGAGCAGAGCCCTTTGTTCAACCTCCGAGTTGTTCCGTCTTCTGATTTTTCCAATACATCTGCCAGAGAAGGACTTGCCTCCCTTGACCTAGACATCGCCGATTTTGTTCAAACACTGGTCTCATCGTCTGACAACAGCCAGTTAGGTGCCTCGCACCACGAAACTCTCAAGGAATCTCGTATAATAAAATCGCTTCGATGCGGTTCTTTGGTTAACATAGACAGTCATGTTTCCGTGGGTGACAATGCTCTCTATTGATGATAGTTGATCACTAATGCTATACTAGATTGATTGTGCAGGGGCGGTGATGGTTGAACTTCATCGACGTCGCTCAGCAGGGCATCATTCACAGTCAACTTACTCTATTTCTTCTCTCAAAATGTTCCAACTTTCACATTATTTATTTATTAGCGCTGAAACATTACTGTCGCTTCAAATAGTACGTTCAGAACTCCATCCTAACAGCCAGATATGGGGACAGGGCCCAAACAGCAACAGCATGAAAGAAAGTCTTTCTATTTACGGTCTCTTCCATTTCTTAGCCTGCACTTCTCAAGGACGAAAGTCTCTACGACAAATATTTCTACGGCCAACTTTGGACATGGGTATCATTATCGAAAGACAGCGAACGATACAGTTTCTCCTGCGGCAAGAGAACACGGATATTATCAGGAAGCTTCCCTCAGTATTGCGAAAAGTCAAAAATGTGAAAAGTATCATGGCACATCTTCGCAAGGGTATTGATTTGGCGGCAGTCCGCCAGTCATTCGACAAGTGTGTGTGGGCCAGCCTGAGAGCATTCACGGTGCAAGCGCTGAGGTTGAGAGAGATGATTGCAAGCCTTCGCGGAGGTGACGATATTGAGATTGTTCGCCAGGTAATCGCCCCCGGGTGCCCGCAAAGCAAAAGTAGATGGGCAATGCCTTAAGTACATATCTGACCACTGATGCAGGTTCTAGAAGGTGTTGAGCCATCCATTTTGGTCCAAGTCGGGGAGCTTGTTGACAAAACTATCGACTTTGATCAATCTATCGAGCAGTATCGCCCGTCTGTTAAGGAAGGTATAGATCAAGAATTGGATCAGTTAAAACGATTCTATGGAGGAATGCCTAGTTTCTTGAGCAAGGTGGTCAAAGATGTAAGCCGCAATATACCAGAATGGGCACGCCAGTACATTCAATCTTGCGTGCTTCTCCCCCAACTTGGGTTTTTAGTTATGGTTGACTTCGATCCCCAAACGAAAAGTGCCAAGTACGAAGGCGAAGGCGCAACAGATGATAAGTGGGAACAGATCTTTACTGCGAACGGCGCAGTATGCTATAAAAATCGCTACATGAGAATGCTCGATGAGCAGTACGGGGACATGTATTGCCAAATAGGCGGTATGACCCTGCTTATTCAAAGACGCAAGCCAAGATACATATTTCGCTAATTCTTCAGCAGATAGAGAAGTTGAGATCGTTCACAATTTGGTCAATCTCGTTCTCAAGCATGAAGATGTTCTGATAAGAGCATCGGACTTGTGTGGTGACTTTGACGCCCTTGCAGCGCTCGCCGCTGGTGCCGAAAAATATAGGTGGACAAGGCCTCGAATGACAGATGCAAATATTCTCGAAATAAGAGGCGGACGTCATCCTCTTCAGGAACTCGTCGTGACTACATTTGTGCCAAACGACTGTCGCCTATCATACGAAGAAGTAGATGATCCGGATGCCACCGAATCAAGTTCAGCTCTCCTAGTCACCGGCCCGAACCATTCAGGGAAAAGTGTTTTCTTGAAGCAAACTGCCATTATCGTCTATCTAGCCCATATTGGAAGTTTTATACCGGCGGAGAGTGCTACTATTGGTCTGACAGATAAAATACTTACCCGTATCTCAACTCGAGAAAGCGCCACCCGTAATGAGAGCGCATTTGCTATCGATCTCAAACAAGTTGTTCAGGCTACAAGAAATGCCACAGAGCGAAGTCTTGTGCTTGTAGATGAGTTCGGTAAAGGAACCAACTCAGATGATGGCGCAGGCCTTTTGGCTGCTGTCTTGAGCCATTTCCTCTCACTCGGCCCAAAATCCCCCAAGTTATTAGTTGCCACACATTTCCATGAGCTCTTCGAATGCGGCTACTTGAAGGAAATACGAGGCTTAGCATTTGCTCACATGGATGTACGGGCACATACTGCGGAGATCGGCGAGAATAGCCAAATTACATACCTTTTCAAGCTCACGAGTGGCTACAATAACTTGAGTTTTGGGGGAAAGTGCGCGGCGCTGAACGGAGTACCTGACGCAATTGTGTCTCGGGCAGATGCGATCTCAAATCTTCTCGCTCACAATGAAGATCTAGCCTCCGCCTGCGCAAAGCTGTCAGCAGAAGAACAGACTCGATTAGAGGAAGCGGAAGTTGTGGCACGCAGATTCTTACAAGCAGGCCTAGATGCTGGCAAAGGTTTTCATGGCACAGCATCGCTGAAAGCCACATTAAACGCTATATTGGCTCCTCCTTAGCTATTGTCGTTATTTCAAAGTACAAGACGCGGAGATAGATAGTAAGGGACGTGGCTATTTCCAAGAGCTTAAAAATGCATCAATCTCAGGCTAATATTGGGAGACACAGCAATTGCCAGTTGTGTGATGATATTCACCAGAATAAAGTCTTGGCCTTTATATTCTCTGGTCGTGAGATTCATATTCATCATAAAGTCTATAATTTGTTACCCGAAGAACAAAAAAAGCAACGAGAATGAGCAGATGGTTGACGTCCACCAAGATCTTCATCCCAAAATTTGTCATACCCGTCAAAAAAAGAATATTCCCATGCTGTCAATCTCTTGAGCCGCTTGGTCCTGATTTCATCTAGCGTTGACGATTAACAAGGGTATATATATCGCGAGAAGCGTTCAAGTTGTGAATGTACGTGAAGGGTCTATGTGCATATGTGCAATGGCCCGCCTGTAATATACGCCGCGTCGCTGCTGCCATCGATAGTGGTGTTTCAGCTACCACACTTTCAATACTGTTGTAAGCCTACTCCCTTGCTTGGAAACATAATGCTTAAGAAGTGACAAGCGAGACAGGCAAAAGAGAGAGGACGCGCCCTAAAGAGAATCAACCCATAACGACTGCTACAACAAGGATGGCAACGAAGGAAACAATATGCCTCCGGTGACTAGCCTGTCTTTGGGCCGCAGACTCTTTGTAATTATCGCACGGCGTTGCTTCCAAGTTGGCACAAGCCTGCGAGCTTAGACTAGAGCAAACAGAAGTAGCCGAGGCGCCCAGGTTGACGTTTGGAGCTCCGACTGTGACACCTCCGCCGCCAGGCACTGCTATCGTTACGGCGAGCCCATTGCCTGTAGCTGTACCACCCCCTAGCTTGGACGTGCAGATTTGGTAATTCTCCGAGCAGGCCAGAAGAGCAGAGGTGCACTGTGCCCGGTCGTCGTAGGTGGTAAAGGCATACGGGAAGGAGAAGTACGAGTTCGGGACGAATGACACAACCGCTGTCGCAGCGCCAGTAGCCGTTTGGCCAGGTGCGGTTCCGGTGCAAACAAGACTAGAGCGACGGCAAGATACGGCGGGTTAGCAAGGCTCGTTCCGGGAGGTTCATTTCGATTCGGGATCTGGTTAGCAAGCCGCTGGATAACCTACCCGGATGGGCAACAGGCGGGATTGTTGTTGTTGTCAAAGGCACAGCTCTGGCCATTTGCGCAGCAGACGTCGCTAAAGGCAGCCCCCAGTGACGTAGGGCATCGAAATGTATTGCCTGGACAGTCGTCGGCTCTGCGGAAAAGGGCATCCTCGATAGGAGCATAGGTCGGTTCGGGAACGAAGACTGCAGACGAAAGCGCTGCACCGCACAGGAGAAGGGGGGCTTGGAGCTTCATCTCGGACGGATGTTGAGGTTGTGTATGTTGTGTTTGTTTTGTTTTGTTTGGGTCGCCCCGGCTCGGTTGGGAACGGCGGCAGATCAGCGCGGGTCAGCTCCGATGAGCTTAGATTTGGACAGTAGGCAATTGGAGAAGTGTTGATGCCTCGAGGCGGCGATGAGGAAAGCAAAACAGGGCGATATGCAGGTAGTAGTGTAGGTGAAGTTGGATCAGATCACCTCTGCCCAGACATCTTCAGCTGTTCTGCAGGCACTGACCGTATTCTGTCCATGTACCTCGCTACCGGGAGTAGCCCAGAGCTAGGAGGTAAACTTATTTTATGCACTTGCAGGTGGGGTGCAACAAGCTGTCTTGGTGGGCGCAAGGATCTCATCCAAGTGCTGCGGCAACCACCCATGCACCAAGCATGGATTCCCACTACCCAGCTGAGACGGCCTCATGATTATCACATGGTAGCTGGTTGGGCATCGGGGTTTGGACGGCTCTCTTCTCCAACACCCAACTTCATTCATACATACTTATTAACATATGAGGGCCTGGTGAGCCCATGCCGTGTAATTTTCACTCTCTTATTCTCACTGGTAATGTTGTACTAGAGCATCTCAGCCTGAGCCTCCCCGTAGGTGGGCTACTATCATTCTCAGGCGGCCCAGGGCCTTTGCTTGGCCTGGAGCGGCCTGGCCAGCCTCATCTTGTGACGCGATGTTCTTGATTTCCTGTCTTGCCTCCGACACCAAAGGCCCCAGGTCACCCCATACCTCATCAGTGTAGTGTGAAAGAACATCTCCCCACTGCTGAATCCATATATTGGTTGCACCGGTCTGGTCTGAGGTGCCTGTAAGCTGTTCGGCTCCTTCATTTATACCGTCACTTGAATTTACCAGAAACTGAGGCGTGAAATTGAGCATGTCATTCCACAGCAGCTCCCGTCCATGCAATCCCGTATCGAAGAGCGCGCTCCGGAGCTTAGAGGCAGCTTCTGGTGATAAGCCCGTGTCGAAATCATCCCCCGTAGGCATCATCTCATCGGAATCAGGTTGAGAGAGGATATTTACAACCGCGAGCCCATCCATCTCCTCGGCCTGTTTCGTTTCGTCTGGCCTCAGCCAATCTCGAGGGTTCTGTCCATCCAGAATGGGGGGTTTTTGGGACTGCGACGTGAATTCATCAAATGCCTTCGCGGCTGGATCATGATGGCTTATCTCCCTAGATCCAGACATTGATGATGTTGCAAACGAAGCGCCTCTGCCGTGCGTAGCTACATCTTGTGCGATGCTTGATGACTCCCCAGCGCTCACAGGAAAGCCCGGCAAAGGACCAGCTTTGCTCGAGCTCGAGCCGGATAGCGACTGGACAGCTTGTGCTGAAGGTGTCGTCATAGCCTGCGCGGCCATTCGACCCGATGCCCAGAGCCTGTCTGGCAGAGAGGTGCCCTTGCCTGTTCGCGCACTTGCTGAAACTTCTTCCCCGTGATTCAATGAGTTTCGATCCGGAGGTGCTGCACCCTGCGGGTGGTCATCCTTGCTTTGATTATGCTCCATCTAGGCGAGGATTGACTGCCGTTAGCCTCGAGTGAAGGGGGCCTATTGCTGAAGTGCAAGAATGGGTTGTGCCTGCCCCATATGAATGTAAAGAATGTGAAACGCAAAAATGAAATTGAAAATATATAAAAGCTGATCAAAAGATCATAAATTATAGGCTGCGAGGGTACAAGTGGAATTTGATGGCAAGTACCTAACCTGCCTATGTAGGTATGACATTGGATGGCTCGGCAGGGCAATTCATGTGCCAGAGAGGCTGCGATGGTATTATGTAGGTACCACAGGCTGGCCATCACCAAATGAATGGAAGCGACAGTGCCTCGGCCCAGGTGAAGCCGACCAGACTGATTGACATGGAGGCTACAGCGCTTGGCTTCGGCCGGGCTAGCGGGGCACTCGGAATTCAGCGGGCCTGCCCTTGGAACCCGAGAGCTCCGTGACGTTTTCGGGAGGACGGGACTGCTCTACGGGATGGCTACGTATGCATAAATACAGCTGGCAGCGAGCAGTGCATCAGCCGGCTGCTGGTGGCTCCCTGGGGGCGCAGAGAGGCAAACAATAAGAAACATGTCACAGATGTTGAAGGGAGGCGGGGTCAAGTGGAGGGGTGACTTGCAAAGATAGCTAGGGCCGCATCGTAGCTGTGTAACGGGTGCCTCACCCCTCGGCCAGTCTTCACACGAAAGGTGGCTGATACCAAGCCCAAGGGCGAGCTGTTGGTATACCAAATAAGAGGACATGCTCAGGATTGAAATGGGTGGAGGAGCAGCTCAGCTAAGCTTTGTACTCGCTTGGCCACGCCATATTCTGAACCGCTTCCAGCTACCTAGGTAAGCAAGTAATGTGGGTTCTCGCCTACCTGCATAGAGGCACCACCAATCTTCATTAGGGTCACACTACTATTACCTCAACGATTGTCGAGGCAGGTACCTACCTAGTACCTCGTCCAAGTCGTCGGCTGTCTGAGGCCAGGCCCAAAGCGCAGGCAAGCGCCTTTGTGGCGGGAGGGTATGACAGCAGAGCTATCTGGTGCCCCCGACAACAATAGAATAAAGCTCGTATCGCAGCAGGGAAATGCATCACAAAGCGAGGGGAAACAACCAGAACTAAATCTGTCTATGGGATGCATGAAAATAGTACTGGAGCGAAGATTGGTCGGGATAGTCGATCGGCATGCCTATGTACAGCCAGGGAACCGAGCTGATGTCGAGATCCAGCCCACCGCCCTGAGGTGCCCTCAACCACCAATGGCCCTGCATGAGACAAGCTACGGTAGGTGCCTAAGGTGTTGGGCGCCGGGAGCTCCCTACATGCCTCCATAGGTACCTTACACATCACCTTTGGTCACCAGTAGGACGTATGTAGGTAGGTGCGTCAGGTCAGGGTAAGGTACCTAAGGTGGGCAGACAGGCGTGTGCGCTGGGCATCCAGGCAAGATTGCCAGGTTCCCCACACCTGATTGATGGTTCACTGGCGTGTTGCGAGGACCTACCGCCCGCCACCACACGACCACCACTGCCACCGCTAACACGCACCGTCCAACACCACCTCAGAGATCATACTCGCCCTTCTTGTACCTTGCCTTTCTTCCCCTCAGCCAACGACATCATCAATCCCAAAACTTTTCCGCCGCTGTCCACGCCTCCCACCCCGATCCCATCCACCACCCGCACCTCACCCAGGCTACCTGGAGCCTCTCGCCTCCCAAATTCCACGACCACGCCCATCCTCTGTTCCCGCTTTCTATTGATTCTTCAGCCCGTCCTGGAATTCCCCTCCCCACCCTATCTAACACCACCACCACCACTCCCGCTACTTTTGCTTGTCCCGTCTCCAACCCTCCTCCGCCTCCCACCTTTCAACTCCCATCTACCGCCCTCACTTAGCTTCAGCTGCCAGCTCTCAGTTGTCGCCTACTCCCACCAACTCCATCGCCAGCGCTGCCCACCAACATGGTCGACAGTGAAGCTAGCTCGCCTACGTGGAAATTCACACAGTACGTCCCCATGCTCCCACCTTGGACCGAATCAATAACCAACAGCAGGATACAGATGCTTTGGCGATAAGGGAGATGTGGAGGACATTACCGAGGGTATGCCTACTCGCTTCTACCACTGCATCGCACATCTTTTCTACCGCTTTGTTCATGTATACTGACCGCCTCTCCCCATCGCAGCTGATATCATCTCCACGGTTGAGTTCGATCACACGGGAAACTACCTAGCCACTGGCGACAAAGGAGGTCGCGTCGTTCTTTTCGAGCGGAATGAGACGGTATGTCATCATCTCGACGCATGATTTCTTCAGTTCCAAGCTGCTGTTGTCCGGATCTGCCAGTCTGACAAATAGTTCTGCAGAAAAAGTCTTGCGAGTATAAGTTCCATACCGAGTTCCAGTCCCACGAACCCGAGTTTGACTACCTCAAATCTCTCGAAATTGAAGAAAAGATCAACAAAATCAAGTGGTGCCGCCGACAAAACGCCTCACACTACTTGTTATCAACCAACGACAAGACCATCAAGCTATGGAAAGTCTTTGAGAAGTCTCTCAAGGTAGTGGCCGAGAATAACCTATCTCACGATGTCACGCCGGCAAACGTCGTCGGGGCTGGCGGCGGAAGTGCCCTGCGCCCCCCTCCATCCGCCTTCAAGAATGCCTCTGACCTCAAACTTCCACGCTTGACCCATCACGATACCGTCGTTGCCGCGGTCCCACGCAGAACCTATGCAAACGCCCACGCCTACCATATTAACAGCATATCCGTGAACAGCGATGGCGAGACGTATATCAGCAGCGACGATCTTCGCATCAACCTTTGGAACCTCAACATCCAAGACCAGAGCTTCAACATCGTTGACATCAAGCCCGCAAACATGGAGGAGCTCACCGAGGTGATAACGGCCGCCGAGTTCCACCCACAGAGTTGCAACTGGTTCATGTATGCCAGCTCAAAGGGCACAATCAAGCTCGCAGATATGCGTGAGAGCGCGCTCTGCGACCAACATGCGAAAAGTTTGTCTCCCTCTCCCAATCTGCCTTCGTATTTCTCTGTCGCTCTCTCATGCTCTCCCCATTAAAATTCACGCTGTTATACTGACATCCAACCCACCTAGTGTTCGAGCAGGAAGAAGACCCTTCATCGAGGTCGTTCTTTTCTGAGATCATCTCATCCATTTCCGACGTTCGATTTTCCTACGATGGCCGATACATCCTCTCTCGCGACTACCTAACTGTCAAAATATGGGATATCAACATGGAACGACAGCCCGTCAAGACGATACCGATCCACGAGCATCTGCGACCGCGATTGTGCGATACCTATGAAAACGATAGCATATTCGACAAGTTTGAAGTTGTCTTCTCTGGGGATGCAAAGAACGTAATGACGGGAAGCTACAACAACAATTTCATGATCTATCCCTCGGATCCAGAGAAAGAGACGGAGGTAGTACTACAGGCGGATAAATCGGCGTTCAAGGCAAAGAAGATCGGAGTACCCACACCCATTAATTCAGCAACGAGCCCGACGGCAAACGGTGGAAAGAAGGCAGGCTCACGGGCAGAGAGCCCAGGTGGCGGAGCACAACGAATGCGCAAGGAGACCGACGCAGACCAGATTGATTTCAACAAGAAAATCCTCCACATGAGCTGGCACCCCTTCGAAGACAGCATTGCAATTGCTGCGACCAATAATGTGAGTCCGATGGTCAAATTACGGCTACCCCAAATATAGTCCATATGCCCGTTGCTTACCAGCCTTCTAGCTCTTTGTCTTTTCGGCACTGTAATTTATAGTGTGGCCCCACGTTATTGATTCTAGACTCTTGAGGATATCACTTGTTTCGCTTAGAGAGCCAGGGTTCTTCTTGTGTTGGAGGTGGGCGGGATGACGACCCGAGGCTTCACAAGAATGATGTTTCGCCCCAAATGATGGACACGTAGGGCAAGGCTCCGGTAGGCGACAGGTGGTCTCGACCCGGCAACGATCAAATGTCATTATTGATCTAAAGATGGGTGGACGGCATTGTGAAAGCGCCGGGGTCGCCTGACCACTTTAAATCAGCGTCGCACTGAGTCACAGCTGGAAGTTGGAGGCTACTAGGCCAGTCGAGGTTTATCGTCTCCCCTATGCACAACCGCCTTCAGCCGGCGATTGGTGTATTTTCGATGCTGGTATCCTTCAGCTTCTATAATGCGTTCGTGTCTGATGGCCAGTCGTGCACGACGATTATTACAAGTTGACATATTCAGGAGAACAAAGAGAACAAGAACTAATTGTAAATTCAGTCCCTGCGTGATTACTCTCTTCTCCATGTGCATCCATCCAATGATGGCAACGTATTGCCCGAGAATATCCAGAACGGCCGCCTTCCGCGAGTTTGCACATTAGCTCTATTGGTAAGCTGGCCTAGCGCGCGGATTGTCGTAGCTTACCTATACTTCAGATGCGTGTCTGTCATATAAAACAGGTCGTCTTCGAAGCTGGTACGATTATCCTCCTGCGCGTTCCTGTCATCCATGTATTGATCAGCGAGCAGGGGTGAGGATACAGGCGGATCGGCTAGCGTAGGTACCTTGCACGTCTAGATGGGCGAGCCTATACCTGATGGCAGGTACCCATCCTGCCTGTCTAGGGTACGCAGATGCCTGACCTAAGCTTACTGGGCACCTTGTACCTCAAAGGCCAACGGTCATTTGTTAGAACCTGCCGACCACCTGTCCTAGTACCACTTTACACCCCTACTACTGGAAGTACCTCATCCACCAACTTCCATCTGCAAGATCACTCTTCATCCGCTTCACGACGATCAGGGTTCAGCTACCCTAGGCAACGAGCCTCAGCAGGAAGGCTGTCTTTTGCTTCATAAGCCTGCTCCACCCAGGTCGTGACACGGTGGTGACCTCGTGGCGCTTGGTTGTATCAGAGCTTGATCTCATCCAAGTAGAGTCGCATCGCAATGAGCAAACACGACGACCAACCCAACGGAGGCAGAAGGCCAAGTAACGGAGATCAAGGTGATGACAAGCCCAGCGCTATGTCTCTCGCCCGCCATGCCGGACCTTCGCTGCTTGCCGCCTCAGTTATGCTGGGCCTGATTTTTGGCGGCTGCTGCTCGAATGTAAGACCAGTTCTCTCCATCTCCATGTAGCACAACCGATGGGATTCATCCCTGTTTTGGTGGCCACTGGCAACATGCTAAGTATGTCCAATAGGTCTACGCACTCGAAGCAATCATCAAGTACGTCTGTCCTCTCATTCCTCATCTTTGAGGAAAACTTCTCAATCAATCAACCAGGGCCCAACTAACATTCTGCCACTACAAGTTTCGAACCGTCTGCTGGTACGATACCCTCTATGAATGCTTCCTCCCCTCGCCTGCAAATCAAGGCTGTTGATAGCAGCATTTGCTGAGATGGTGTGACAATTATAGGAACTCTCTTGACCTTTGTCCAGTTTATCTTTGTAGCGACTACAGGTTACATCACACAGTTTGACCAGTCACGGCCACCCTTTTTCCTGGCCCCAAACAAGGTTCCCATTCGCCGCTGGATCATCAACATTGTACTCTTCTTCAGTATCAATGTGCTTAATAACCATGCATTCAGTTATAACATTTCCGTCCCCGTTCATATCATCCTTCGTTCAGGTGGAAGTATCACGACCATGGCTGCAGGCTATCTCTACGGAAAACGGTATTCTCGGATGCAGGTTTTCGCAGTCGTTCTCCTAACCTTCGGTGTTATTGTAGCTGCATGGTCCGATTCTCAGGCAAAGGTGGGTAAACACCCTCCTCTCAAGTACATTCTCACAATATCATGTCCGATTCTCATAGTCTCTTTAGGGCAAGTCTGGCGATGACTCGAGGCCGGCTTTCAGCACAGGGCTTGTGGTTCTTTTTATTGCCCAAGTGCTATCGGCCATCATGGGCCTCTACACCGAAGCCACCTACCGAGAGTACG
The DNA here is from genome assembly GCA_902006505.2 of Clonostachys byssicola. Lineage (NCBI taxonomy): Eukaryota > Fungi > Ascomycota > Sordariomycetes > Hypocreales > Bionectriaceae > Clonostachys > Clonostachys byssicola. Next base: position 28,138 of record CABFNO020001560.1, on the reverse strand, counting down.
GCCCGCAGTGGAAAGAGAATCTGTTCTACTCCCATACGCTCTCACTGCCCCTTTTCCTCCCATTTGCCTCGTCAATGTACGCCAGCTACAGTCGTATGGCTGCAAGTGAGCCACTGCCCGTGGGTTTCTTTTCGCCTACCGTCGGTGCCGTCTTTGCCAAAGCGCCAAGGCAATTGGTGTTCTTAGCGGCCAATGTCCTCACTCAATACGCCTGTATCCGCGGTGTCAATCTGTTGGCTGCCATGTCCACAGCTCTCACTGTAACCATTGTCCTCAACATTCGGAAGTTAGTAAGCTTGCTGCTTAGCATATGGCTGTTTGGAAACACTCTTGCTCCTGGGACCGTTCTTGGGGCTCTGGTTGTCTTCGGTGCTGGGGGGCTGTACACGTTTGGCTCGTCGCGGCCGAAGCAGAGTTCACCCTCAAAAGAGAATGCCCAAACTACGGTCAAGAAAGAAGGCTAGGCAGGGGAGTACAGTATGCATTGCCAAACGGGGCGAAGTATGAAATGAGGGTACGAATAGAATGGGTGATGAGATTCAATAAACAAAAAGACAAGACGAGAGGAGAGGAGAAACCGGGCAAGGCGCAAGGGAAAGTCATGGTAATATACATATACTCAGTACAATTGGCAAATAGAACATTTAGATGGTTGTTGGATTTCGTTATGGAAAGGCCCTTACCCAATATCCATTTACTACCTAATCCATATGGATTGGGTCCTGATACCACATCCTGATGAAGTTGTCCTTGATGCGTTGTGTATAACCTATTTACACAGCCAGTATGACATCCTCTGACCTACCTAGCGTAGCTACGGGAGCTGCACCTGCCTGCGTGGGTTGGTCTGTAGTCCCATTTACCCACCTTCAGGCTTTGGTGTGCATCTACTAGTCCCATATCGAAGACTGCCATTTGTCTGTCCAGACCCAGGCACGGGGCTAGCTACCCCAACCAAACGCATACCTCTCAATGAGAACGCAATGGGCGGGCTGGCGGGCTCTATCTCCCTTGCATGGAATAGCGTTCTGTCGTGGTGGGTGCAACCCAACCCCAACCTTCTTATGTCACCGACTAGGTACCAGGGAGCTCTCGGTATTCGCCGCCATCCTAGAACAGCTCCACCACACTCGATCTCCCCCTCTACATCCGCCCCTCCAAAAAAATTAAGGACCAAGATATGGGTGTAGGCGGTCTTGGTACCAAGATTTCTCCTCCCTCTATCTTCTACTAATTTCTTCGATATCTACCAATTCGTGCGAAATCTGCCCTTGGTCCTCCCTCCCGTTTGCCGTGCCGGAGAACATCTTCCCTGCTCACTCGAGTCTTGGATCGCTTCAGGCCGCCGCGATGGCTGGCGGTACGTGTTACTACTGCTCCATGTTGACAATGCAAACGCCAGCAAGGGAGGGCCGATCATACTGGGAATTCCCCGCGACAGACAGGGCTAACATGAAATCGATTCAGAAAATGGTGCTCCCCACCAGGATCAGGTGACACCTTACGGTGTACATACAAGAGAGTCAGATGAGGAGGATGCAAGCGTACAGGAGGGTGGTGCAACAGAATGGGAGGAAGCGTCCACAGATGAGCACCGCGCATGGAACGAATCGACCGAGAACAACGAACAAGGCGAGCTTCGTGAAGGAATGCTGCTACGCGATCTGCCAAAACGTACCACTTTCTACGATCCCGTCGCCGAACGCCAGATGAGCCAAACAGACTTCAAACACTTCTATCAGCGCAGCAAGGCTGAGACTCGCTCCAACACAGGCGGGACTCGCTCCCAACAGACGCCATTCGGCAGTCCTATGATTGCTGCTGGCTCGCAGCCCCCAACTGAATATGGAGCCGATTCTTTGCTTCTCGATCCCGAGAATCAGAGTACAGAACCCCAAGTTCTTTGGAATGGTAGCTCCGAGACACCAACCTCGGTCCCAGAATACAATCGACCACCTCTAGACGCCATGTCTCCCCCAGGCGCCAGGATTTATCCCGGGATGGCAGCTTCCAGGGCCGGTCCTGCATTGTACCCCAAGGATGCGCCCGAAAATTCACAGCCTGCAGCTCCTGCTCTGCCCCAGAGCGGCCTTTTGGGAAGCGGTGCCTTCGATACCGAGCCTCAAATCACCGAAGAGCTCAGTGCGATTTCTAAAAATATCCAGCGAATTCTTGATATCAGGCGCAAATACATAAAACTATCTGCCCAGGGACCAGATGATAACCCCAGGGACATGCCAGGTTGGGACATTTACCCCCCTCCCCCGGAACCCGCCTGGAAAGCGACCGGGGAGGTGTATGGTTCGGGTGGGCATGAACAGCAATCTGGGAAACAGGAAGCGAAACGTCCTGTTAGAAGGAGAAAACCCGGCCAAGATATCGGTGAAGACTTTGATATGGATGATCTTGTGCCCCTCCCCGGCGACGACGGTATGGCTTTCAGACTTGATGAGAGCGGAGTATACCAAGTATTCGAAACCGAGAAAGCTACCGAGCCTGCCATCCAAATCCCCACCATCAGAGAGTTCTACATGGACCTAGATGAGATCCTTACCACCTCCTCAGATGGGCCGAGTAAGAGTTTTGCATTCCGTCGTCTCCAGTATCTCGAGGGAAGGTTTAATCTCTATGTTCTACTTAATGAGTATCAGGAGACAGCCGACAGTAAAAAGGTTCCTCACCGAGACTTCTACAACGTTCGTAAAGTAGACACCCACGTCCATCACTCGGCTTGTATGAACCAGAAGCACCTTCTCCGGTTCATCAAGAGTAAGATGAAGAAGTTTCCCAACGAAGTTGTTTTGTATAGGGATGGAAAACACTTGACATTGGCGGAAGTCTTTTCAAGTATCAACCTGACAGCTTACGACTTGAGTATCGACACCCTGGATATGCACGTAAGTTTGATGGCACGGTCCAGCTACCCAGATATCTCCTTGACCGGATGTTCATAGCTAATGATCGCCCGCTAACACACTGGATAGGCTCATACTGACTCTTTCCATCGTTTTGATAAATTCAACCTGAAATATAATCCCATTGGCGAATCTCGGCTCAGAACCATCTTCCTCAAGACGGATAACTTCATCCATGGACGGTACTTGGCAGAGATCACCAAAGAAGTCATCTCAGATCTGGAGTCGAGCAAGTACCAGATGGTAGAGTGGCGCATTTCCATCTATGGCAAATCCATTGACGAGTGGGACAAGTTGGCAGCTTGGGTTGTTGATAACAAACTCTTCTCGCACAATGTTCGTTGGCTCGTGCAGATTCCTCGATTATACGACGTGTACAAGGCCAGTGGTCTAATGGACTCTTACGAGCAAATCGTCAAAAATGTCTTCCAGCCCCTTTTCGAAGTAACCAAGAATCCTTCAAGCCATCCAAAGCTCCACGTCTTCTTGCAGAGAGTCATTGGCTTTGATAGCGTGGATGACGAGAGCAAGGTAGAGCGCCGGCTATTCAAAAAGTTCCCAGTCCCCAAGGATTGGGAAACAAAGCAGAACCCACCATACAGCTACTGGATATACTATCTTTACTCCAACATGGCATCTCTGAACTATTGGCGGAAGAAGCGAGGTTTCAATACTCTGGTCATGCGCCCCCATTGCGGCGAGGCTGGAGACAGCGAGCATCTGGCAGTGGCGGCCTTGTGCTGCCATAGCATCAGTCACGGTCTCCTCTTGCGAAAGGTGCCGTTGCTTCAATACGTTTTCTACCTCGAGCAAATCGGCATCGCCATGTCTCCCCTAAGTAACAATGCCCTCTTTTTAGCATACGAGAGAAACCCTTTCCATCAATATTTCCGGAGAGGACTCAATGTTTCTCTGTCGACCGACGATCCTTTACAATTTGCCTTCACCAAGGAGCCCCTGATTGAGGAGTATGCAGTTGCAGCACAGATTTATAAACTCAGCCCTGTGGACATGTGTGAGTTGGCCAAGAACTCGGTTCGGCAAAGTGGCTATGAATTGTCAATCAAGAAGAAGTGGCTGGGCCCGAGGTGCGACCTGCCTGGTAGAGATGGCAACGAGATGGTGAAAACAAATGTACCTGATCGAAGAGAGGATTTCCGATATCGTACTCTTCTTGAGGAAAGAGACGTGTAAGTGATTATCTGGTACGTGACAGGTTTTGAATCACTGGCTAACGTGGTATTTTTCCTCTGTTCTAGACTTGAGCAGTATGTCAACCACAAATCTTCAACTGTTGGTGCACCAACCGGCACTTCGGCCTCAAATAACGCGAATTCCGGAGCTCAGAGTGGCTCCCTAAAGTCGAACGATCATTCCTCGAGCTCGCTGTATATGCCTGGTTCCGCTACTGGTATTATTGAGTCTTCTCAAGGCTCGTCCCGGGAGGGGCAATATATGACAGAAGGCACTCATCTTTCCGGCCATGAAGCCCGCGCGTTCCCGGGTATTTATACTCGCGAATCAAGGAGCAGCAGTATACGCAAAGATAACAATGCTCCACCGCCACAGCCAACTGGGGCTAGCGGCGCCGAGTGATCTGCCACGAGATATGTCAGGCACAGATAGCTTTCTCGGGTTCAAGAAGTGTTTGCCTCGATTGCGGGAACTTGATGTAGCGGTCTCGTCTATATTTCCCTTCGCCCCCTTGGGCCAGCCGCTAATTCCAGGTCCAGACGACGATTGGGCGAGGTATCGCTTTTACGTGCGTACGGTCACCAGAGCCGTGCAGGAGGAAGATAGAACATTGGACGAATTGATTCGGACTCGTCTACTGCGCAGCCCTTTGGAAATCAAGTTTGTTAGATTAATCTAGCAATAATCTATTTGCGAGCCTACTACTGTCTTAGATTCTCTGAATAGAGCTTGGTCGTAATAAGTGCGTCTGCTTGTGGGTTCGTTAATTGATAACATGGATATTGATCAATTTGAGGATTGTTTACAATCATGGTGTGTATCTCGTACATTTCGCACATGCTGTGATGAACAAGCCTCTTGGTTCACTTGTACATATGTATATATGCCTGGTAGTGAACCGGCATGATACTTGACATCCAACCCCCAACCTGTCGGGAACCCATCAATTGAACACAAGTTTGTGTTAAAAGTGCAAACAAAACATTTTACAGGTCCAACACGGTCGCCTTCTGCGTCAGTCGGTCATCGACCACCTGGTGCTTAGGGTAGGTATGTTGGCACGAGGTGGAAATAAGCGAGTGCTGACTTTAAAGCGGCGTTGTGTCTCAGTGATTCTACAGCACTTTACCGAGTGCAATGTACCTCCATGTACGCTGCCTCGTGGAAGGTACCCGTCAGATGGGCTTTGGTAGCGGGTAATGTGGAGTATATCGGTGCTAGCTCATGCGCGTAAGGTACCTTCTCCTTTTCCTCCCAGATACTGTAATAAGTAATTGGGCTCAGTGGAGAGAGCTGTGGCCGGAGGCCAATTAGCAGCAGCAGCGCCATCCTGCAGCCCTCAACCCCCCTGTCCAAGTATGGGTACTTGCGTCCAGAAGACAGACAGTGCGCCCATCATACCACAGCTTACTTAGCCTCTGTGCGTCTATATCCTCCAGCTACATCATCCATAATACTAACTGCAGATAGCTGGATCCATAGCAAAGGCAGGCCGACTCCTAACCAACCCGCCCTCTCGCCCTCAACCACCCCGTCGTCCTCTCCCTCCCTCCCGGGCTACGGTAACGGCGACAACTACTCGCCATCTCAAGTTTAAAATATACTCGACAGCTCTCGGGCTAATGAAACGGAGAGCCGCTCACGCCTAATAGCTAATTACAGCCTGCTCCTGTCCACGCAAACCACAGCCCCCTCCCCCCCTCGACCACCGATCGAAGACCAAACAGCCCACGTCAGTGAAGCGCAGCCGCACGGGTGACGCCGTTTGCCATGGGGTTTCTTGGTGTTTACAAGGCGCTTTACGACTACGCGCCCCAGGCCGATGGCGAGCTTGCGATCGAAGAGGGTGACCTGCTCTACGTGCTGGAGAAGAATGACGACGATGGATGGTGGAAAGCCAAGAAGAAGGCCGGCGCCGAGGACGAGGACGAGCCCATAGGCTTAATTCCACATAATTATGTTGAGGAGGTGCGTAATACTTGCAATGGTTCCTGGCTTCAATTCCACGATTTTGTCGCCCCGAGCTGTTTACGTGCGCTCCCAATCGGGCATCTGTTGATCGCGGATTCCGTGGGAGATGCGGCTCACACGCAGCCAGCTCTGCCCCCAGCGGTCATGCGGCACTCGCGGACTGGCCGGTGATCCCGCCAGTTGGTCTATGCCAAGAGCTGAGTTAACTTGCAAAATAGGTTCCCAACCAAGGCCATGCGAGGGCACTTTACGAGTATACCCGCCAGACCGATGAAGAGCTATCCTTCCCCGAAGATGCCGTCCTCGATGTCTTTGACACCTCAGATCCGGATTGGATTCTGGTTGGTCTCGACGATGATTATGGGTTTGTCCCATCGAATTATATCGACATGTCGGCTGTTTCCGATGACGCTGCTGCGGAAGCTGCGGCGCCAGCGCCTCCAGCACTCCCCTCGAGACCACAGCCGGCAGCCGTTGAAGAAGAACCACAGAGCCCTGTCCGAGCATCGCCGCCTCGTGCTCCAGCAGGACCTGCGGCAGCTCTTGCGGGGGTGATGGCAGGTCGTGCGGCGCCTCCTCAGCCATCCTCGCCCTCCCCCCCCCCTCAGCCTCAACGGTCATTTTCGCAGCACGATGACTATCAGCATGCATCGGATGATGAGTCTACTCGATCCCCAGCCTTGCCTTCGCGACCACGACCGCCAACGTTGGAAGTCTCACGTAGCCCGCCGCCTCCACCCAAGGATGACGATGTGACTATTCCTCCCGACCCTGCGAAGTCTCCAGGAGGCTTTCACTTGTACAACATTAACGAGATGGTATCTATCATGGGCAAGAGGAAGAAGATGCCAACCACTCTTGGTATCAATCTGAGAACAGGAATCATTCTCATCGCACCAGAATACGCCCAAGACGGCCCATCACAGGAATGGACGGCTGACCGGATGACCCATTATTCCCGGGAAGGTAAGCACGTCTTTATGGAGCTTGTCCGCCCAAGCAAGAGCATCGATTTCCACGCCGGAGCCAAGGACACCGCCGAAGAGATTGTCATGTCTCTCGGCGAGATGGCTGGAGCTGTCCGGGCCGAGGGGCTTCGCGAGGTGATCATGGCAGGATCCAAGCAGGGTATGAAAAAGGGCCATATACTGTATGATTTCACGGCACAGGGCGAGGACGAGGTTTCCGTGTCCGCCGGTGACGAGGTCTTTGTCGTTGACGACTCAAAGAGCGAGGAATGGTGGCAAGTTCGCCGGCTCAAGAATGGCAAGGAAGGCGTTGTGCCAAGCAGCTACATCGAAGTAACGGGGACCGTCGCAGCTGGCGCCGGACAGTCGGATTATGATAATCTCAGGTCGACGGTGGAGCAGAACCGTTTGGATGAGCTCAGACTTACCAAGGAGGCGCTGAAGGCCAGCAAAGAACCAGAGCAGGTAGGGCATGGAGTGCCTCTTCCCGCACGAGGCAGCAGTCTCGCCGCAAGTGAAAATGGTAATAATTCGGGAAAACAGCGAAGTCGACGTGAAAATGGCCGGGGCGAGAATAGTGGCCAGGCCAAGCCCAAAGCCAGTGAGTTGACTCCATCCCCGTTCTCTCCTTCTGGATTACAAACCATTCGGTTGACTAACTGGTTTTCCCTTTTCTCCCTTGGCGCCAGAACCCGACCCTTCGAAAGTCCGTACTTGGACAGATCGATCCAAGTCTTTCAGTGTTGACGCCCAATTCCTTGGACTCAAGGATAGCAAGATCCACCTTCACAAGATGAATGGTGTCAAGATCGCGGTCCCTATAGCTAAGATGTCACGAGACGACCTTGAATATGTAGAAAATCTCACAGGCATCCCCCTTCAGACTGACGATGCTACATCATCTTCTCGCAAGTCTAGATCCCCCGACAAGGCCGCCCCTGCTGCTAGCTCAAAGGTCGAGAAGAACAAGAAACCCGAATATGACTGGTTCCAGTTTTTCCTGGACTGCGATATCGCTGTGGGTCTTTGCGAACGATATGCACAGGCATTCATCAAGGACTCGATGGATGAAAGTGTGTTGCCGGATGTCGACGCTGCCATTCTTCGAAATCTGGGTCTCCGGGAAGGGGATATCATCAAGGTAATGCGGACTTTGGATAATAAGTTTGGACGACAACGGGCAAAGGATGGCGACGGCGGGCTTTTCTCTGGCGCAGGCGGTACTCTTCGTAACAACACCCGCAAGGGACGCCCTGCTCCCGCTGTCCAAACAAGCGACGTTGTTGATGCTGCCGCCTTTTCCAAAGGCGATAAATCAAGTCCTGCTGCTGAAGAGTCAAAATCTTCACCTGCCCCTACCAGCCCAGTAAAGGCCAACAACACAAATGCTGGCGGCTCGAAAGCCGGCGGTGGGTTTGACGATGATGCCTGGGATGTGAAGCCCAGCAAGCAACCTCCAGCAGAGCCCAAACCGCAGTCCCCAGCGCCAGCTCCAGCACCTGCAGCTCCAGCCGCTCCCGCGGCACCCTCAAGCGCCCCATTGACCGGTTCTATGCAGGAGCTCTCTCTCCTGAGCGAGCCTCTGCAGCCGACCAAGGTAGAGGGACAGCCTCAGCCGGCTCAGTCTACCATACCTGCGGCTGCTCCCCAGCTTGTCCCCCAAGCAACTGCCACGACTCAGTCTTTACAAGGAGCAAATCCAAGCTTTTTCTCGTCCTTGCCTCCACCACAACAAGCTATGGCGACGGGAGCACGTCAACGCCCGACCCCCCCTCAGCCCCTTTCTCCCCAAAACTCACTTGTGCCGCCGCCACCCCAGCGACCATTATCTGCGCCCTTGAGCGCACAACAAAGCGCCTTTGCTTCTCCAGGTCTTGTCCCTCAGATGACAGGTGGACTGTTGCAAAGCCAGGTGGCACCCACGGGCCAGAGCTTGAACGAGATAACGCAGGCTCGGCAGCAGCAGCTACAACAACAGCAACTGCAACAGCAGCAACTACAGCAGCAGCAACAGCTCGCCGCAGCACAGCTACAGCCGGCTTACACGGGTTTCCAAGGAGCACAGCAAATGGGCCCTTACTCGATGGCTCCCGCTGCATACCTGCAGCCCATGATGACTGGTGCGCCAAACTCCGGTCCGTTCATGGACCCAAGCCGACCCCAGTCCTTCTCCCCAATGCAAGCTCAGCCTACTGGTTTCCAACAATTCGGCAACAACATGCAGAATTCTTTTGGTCAGCCAAATCAAAGTCAAGGCATCAACAACTTCTTACCTCCTGCCCTTGAGCCTCAAAGAACTGGAATGCCCGGTATCCAAGCCCAGCCGACGGGAATCAATTCATTCAACCCCCAGCAGGCAGCTCAGCAACAACCTCTTCAACCTCTTCAGCCTCAGCAGACCGGCCCGGCGCCGCCAGTTCGCTTTGGCGTCACACCAGACACCAAGAAGCTGGTTCCACAGGCGACAGGACGCAGAGCAAACCTGTCTCAAGCTAGTAGGTCTAACCATCTCAAGGCGTTGACATGATATAAATGCTAACTGAAGGCTCACAGCCCCGGAGAATCCGTTTGGCTTCTAAACCTTTTGCCCAAACCATCCCGCTGCAAAAGAACACTCTCGCGACTCCCCCCCTTTACTTAATTCCATGCATGTAGGCTTGGGCCATATGAGTTGTGATGATTGCAGTTGAGCGACTCGATTAAGCATATTGGATGATAGGACATGCCTGTCTTATAGACTTAGCTACCTGTATGTATGTACGTAGATCTGAACCTGGAGCACCGGCAGGCTACATAGTTTTTTTTATCGACATCGACATTATAGTATATATTCTAGCCACTGTTGCATAATTGGAAAATTTAATTGCGTTGGCATCAGTATTAATATTTGAGGCTGGCTAAAACTTGAAGGCTTGCATGGCTTTCCTCGTTTGCTATGTGGTTGTTCGTTGATGTGAAGAGAAATCTAAATGTGCGAAGAAAGAACAAGAATCAGAAGGAGGAAAGCAGACAATGCTATCTATCAAATCCCACAGGTGTAAAAGAAACTGCGCTCTATGTGTGACTAGCCAAAAATTGGACGCGGTTGCTAAAACCTCCTTGGTGTTTCCAGTTTGGCTATCTGGGGTCACGGCTGGCAAGCATACGGCATGCCGCTGATAACTGTAGTTATCTGATGTCCTGTTCCATTTGTTCTTTGGGCCTTGCTAGGGTCAGATGAATATTGGACTCTCGGAGTTCAGCTTTGCTATCGTTGTAGACCAGATTTGAGCTCTTGCTATTATGCAGGCGATGGGGAGGCCCGAGGCGTTTCAAAAACCCGCCCCTTTCTTCATGCTTTGCGGCGCCTTCCCTGGACTTTCTCTGGGACCCCCGAGGCGAGCGTTGATAGATCCACGCCTGACTCGGTGGCTGTCTCATTAACGGGCACTTCGGCTGGCTTTTCGGCTGGCTTGTCGGCTGGCACGAATCGTTTGCGAACAGCACGAATCATTCTGAAAAACCAGTGAAAATTTAAGAAGTTGAGGGTCAGATTGCTGGCTAGATAAGTAGCGGCTTGCCAAACAGGTACTGTTGAGGCCTCAGTCGCAAATATCATGGTAGAGATACCTAGCTTAGTAGGGCTAGGGTGGAGGTTCTGGAGTGCAAGCCTGATGTCGGTTAGGACGACATAGGACTGATATGTTCCAAAAATGAGACGCGAGGTGAAAAACGTGAAGAGGAGTGCGATGCCATTATACAGCTGAGCCTTGGATCCTGTCATCTTGACCTTGTCCATGAACCAATGAACATTCAGAAAAGGGGTAGAAAGCTCCCAGAGAATGAATACTGGGGCATAGAAGTTAACGAGGGGGCGCTAGATATGGAATCTGGAGTTAGTAGGCTGTCTGGAAAGCTTTCGGAGGAATATGGAGTCGGGGATGTCACATACAAATCCTAAGCCGTACACCAGCAGAGCAGCGATGGCGTGGGCCAAAGTACCAGGACCGAAAACGTCGAAATGCAAGCTGCTAACAAAGAAGTCCCAGACAAAGTATCCAGCAGCAAGAGCCTGGATCATGCCTTCGGCGCCCGTATAGCCCCAAACCCGCTCCTCCCAGTCCATGCGCCCACGTTCCTCGTTGGCAAGCATAACCCATATCGCCAGGACATTGATGAGGCAGCTCTGAACCATAGACACGACATGGGCATCCCAGTTCAACTTCGTCTTGCGGGGAAGCTTGGAGTAGTACTGGGGCGCCAGGATGTTGGAGATGATGGGCGACACAGGCCAGAAAATGAGCGAGTAGAAGAGGGCGCTTCCAACGACTTCATGGATGTGCAGAGGTAGTGTAACCATGCCAAGACGGTCGGCCCATGGCTTGACGAGCTCTGATAGCCATGGGATTGGGGCAATGAAAAAGGGATCCTCCATGGTGAAGGATCGCGAAAGCAGATCGGAGATGTAGGTTCGTGGTGGTCGTTAGGGGCTGCGTCTTTGCCAGGGGTCGAGCAATATTTCCCGGAGAAGTTGTTATCTTCGAACTCGGACGGCGCAGGAGGCGGACGGCGGTAATTATCTTATCCCAGAACCTCGAGTTGGGGGGGAGGGACAGAGAGAGAAATGACGTGGGCACGCGACGGTCTTGAATCCAGGACTTGAGTATGGCGGAGGGGTGGAGAAGATGATGCGCCAGTGGAGAAGAAGGGGCTGAGCTGGATCGACTACGGAAGCCACGAGGATTAAGGACCCATGATAGTGGCAGCTGGAGTGTGAGAGAAAGGAGGGCGAAGTGAAGCGCCGGCTGGTTGATGGGGAGGAATCCAGCCAAATCTGTTGGGGTAGCAAAGGTACGTAACAAGAGGCAAGTAGCAATTAAGGTTAGGTCATGCTTGCAGAGGGGACCTGCGACTGCTGTGCTGTGACCTGTCACAAGCGCGCTTTAGGGGCCGAGCGGCGGGTTAGGTACAGCAGACAGGCAGCAGAGCGGGTGGGTGGGTGCAGGGTACCTCGCTGGAGGTTGATCATTCCCAGGAGGCAGCTCACAGCTGGACAGAGGGACTGGAATACAACCTCGTGAGCACGCCCTTAGCTCCCCTCGCATCGACTGACCAGCCCTCCCTTACTTGTGCCCGGATTGCCAGCTGACCTCTTCCGGCCACTCGCCCGCCATGGCTGAATCTCTGCACGAGCTCCTGGATCCCCAGCGGACCGTGACTGACGGTGCTGCCCTGAAATATCTGGCCCATTTGGCGGATGTGCCTGCCAATGCCCTTGCAGCCTCCGAGCCGCAGCAGCTTACGCATACATCGCACTCAGTCCTGCTCCAGATCCAGGCTCTCTCAAAGCGATCGCACAAGCCTCTGGTTGCGTCGGCGGCCAGCCATTCGACCCTGCGCCAGTCGTTGCCGGCGCTCGCCCAGAGTGCTGCCGACCTGGGCCAGTCTGTCCCGCGTTTAGATGGCCAAGCTGAGTATTTTGCCACTACTTTTGGCAAGGCAGCCGAGAGCGATACGCTCGCTCGTCGGAAACGGGCCCTTCGCATGCTTCAGAACTCGGAGCGTTTGGTGGACGCCATGGAGCTCCCTCCTCTCTTGAATTCCGCCATCAGGACCACACCAGTCAACTACTCATCCACCCTTGATCTATATACCCACATCCGCCGTCTTGCTTCGTTGTACCCCAGTTCTCCGCTAGTCTTGTCTATCATGAGCGAGGCAGATATTGCCATTCGTCAAATGGCTGTGGACCTCATCTCAAGTCTCAAAGCACCCAGCCTCAAATTGGCTGCCGCTCTCAGAACTGTCGGTTGGCTCAAGCGGATTGCCCCTGACCTAATCAGTGACGCCTCTCCAAACGATGCACTCCCGGCGCTCTACCTCGTTTGTCGTGTTGCCACGCTTCTCAACCAACTCGAGGCTCTAGATCCGCTGAGGGAGTTGGCCGAAGAGGAACGATCCAGGCAAGGTAAATCAGCGCAGTCTAATTTTGGTGGGCAACAAACCGAGAGGTACCTGAAACGATATGTCGAAATATTTCGTGAACACACGTTCAGCATTGCTTCAGTTTTCAAGAGTGTCAATGCCAGCTTCGATTCTCCAGCATCAGATAGCGTGGGCGATGAATCTCTCATGCCGCTCCCCTCAGCCATCTCTACACTACCGCTGCATCTTGTGGAGATGCTACTTGAGACCTTGCGACAGCATCTGCCTACAGTCAAGGAGCAGGCTGCCCGGGAGAGCATACTGACGCAGGTTCTCTACTGCTCTGGCAGCTTTGGCAGACTGGGCGCCGACTTTGGCTTGCTCCTGTCTACCATCGGAGTCAGCGAATGGGTGGACTTAGTGAAGCGACACCGCCTGCTGGCTGGCCGACTGGAATCTGTCATCGGTGATTACAGCAGAGGCCAGAGCACCAGCACCAATTGATGTCTGGAAAAGGATGTATTTTTGACGTGCTTTGCTCAGCATAGTCTGGCACAGATCAGACCGATCAATCTTTCCTACAACATCACTACCAGCTTCCATTTTACAACACTTCTACATTCAATGACAACTTCTGGAGCCGGCTTATAGTCAAACTCTATTTTCTTGTTTAAGCCCCATGCTCTGGCACCTTGGGAGAGTTGGAAGCTGACCTGCAACCTTCCCGACAACCGGCGTTTAGCCGTGAGTCGCCGTTATCGCGATCGCATTCATGATCGACGTATCAGCTCACTTGACCCATTTCCCGTCAATCCCGGAGACAGCTTTACCATCTCACGAACGACGCTCTGGGTTCTTCATGGTCGCTTCCCACCCATATTGGCATCGATACATTTGCAGCTCCTACTATGATGAGTAGAGCTCATCACCCATCATCATGAGCGTGACCAGGACCAAGTCGCCGGCATCGGCAACGTCAGGTGCGCATACCCAAATGCAGGAAACCATTCGTCTTGAACCTTTTTTTCTCTTTCTACACCGTCTCTCTCCAGTCATTTCGGTCCTTCTTATCTGACTTGGAAATGCTCAGGGCACCACTTTGTTTCGGGTCTTGGGTCTGGAGTTGCCTCAGCTGTCATTCTGCAGCCTTTGGATCTGTTGAAAACACGCATGCAGCAGTCGGGACATTCATCGTTAAGGAATCTCCTTCGGGATATGAGACAGTCTCCCAAGTTCGTGGCCAGTCTTTGGCGAGGGACGCTCCCATCAGCCCTGCGAACTGGATTTGGCTCGGCCCTTTACTTCACAACCCTAAGCTCAATTCGCCAGCAAGCTCGAAATTGGGATTTCGTGCGGTCACGCAATCAGCTATATCATGGGTCATCTGCTCTTCCCACGCTGAGTAATTCTGCTAACCTTGTGTCTGGGGCTGTGGCCCGCACGTTTGCTGGCTTCGTGTTAATGCCGCTGACAGTGATCAAAGTACGTTTTGAGTCGAATCTCTACTCGTATTCATCACTCTGGGCAGCAGCCAAAGACATCCAAAGGGTTAATGGCTTCCGAGGTTTCTTATCAGGCTTCGGTGCCACTGCCATGCGAGATGCGCCCTATGCTGGCTCGTATGTACTCTTCTATGAACTCCTAAAAAGCCAGTTTAGTAAGCTGGCACACCCACCGGGCCAGTCCCATGAACCAACGAAAATGCAAGCATCGGTAGCTGGTTCGGTTAATTTTGCTTCGGCAAGCCTTGCCGCTGGAATTTGCTCAGCCCTCTCCAATCCTTTCGACGCCATCAAGACTCGGATCCAACTGCAGCCGAAAGAATATAGAAATATGGCGCAGGCTGCTTATAAAATGGTCACCGAAGATGGCTTTCGAAGCCTGTGGGATGGACTGGGTCTCCGTATGGGTCGAAAAGCCATGAGCTCAGCTCTTGCCTGGACGGTATATGAAGAATTGATTCGCCGTGCCGGCACACCCAGATCCCTATAGGCTCCCATTCCTTTCACCCATCCATACCAGTCACGAACAAAGCCCCTCTCATTTCTCAGACTCTGTACCATCAAACTTCCGCTCTCAAAGATAGATTATGGACACATCACCGGCGTTTTGGCAAGGGTATAAAAAAAAGACTTGATTGCTCTAAAAGCATAGATTCTCGTAATAGATCTTGATATTCGTCACCCCCCAAGCTTCCTCCCCCTGAGAAGAAATAAATAAGTGGAACAACGTTGCGTTAAACAGGACTTGATTCATGTGACGTAGCTGCAGTGCCGATCCCACGTGGCATCTTCTCCCAATGAAATGGCACATCTAGGTTGAATAAAAAGCCACGAATGGGACAAGCGGTTAGTCAACAGAGGCACACCATCTTGGCTTGTGCGACGCCAGAAACATCGCCCGAAGCAAAGTTTAAATTATGGCCGGCCACCGGCCAGGAACATGAGGAGGCCTGGAGACTTGCTTCTTCTGCGGGAGTGGCTCTTCTTCCTCACAAACTCATACGACTCCTCCCGATGGTGGTGGTGGTGATCATCCTTGCCACGCTTGTGACGGAGAGCCCGTGTGTGCTTCCACATATCGTTTTGCTCCCATTCGGGGACCCAACGCTTAATGAGGACGTATTCCGGATCCTGAGAGGGAACATGTCAGTATTTGTCACAGCCGAGAACAGAAACGGGGAATAAGTCTTACTGCATCCATGTCCCAGTCAAGCTCAAATGCTCTCAGGGTTTCAAAAGAGAGATGCCGGCGGGACATGCGTGTGTAGGTTGGGCGAGCAAGCTGATTGGCTGGAGCTGGAGCCGGAGCCGGAGCAGGCTCAGGCTTAGGCTCGGCAATCTTCTCCTTCTTCATGATCGCTGCGATTGCTTTCTCGTCAACTCCAGAGTGGAGGAGTTGCTCTTGGAGTCGGCGTTGGTACTCCTTCTCTGCGAGCTCTTTAGCGGCCTTTTCCTCGGCCTTCCGCTTCGCCTCTTCCTGCTTGTATTTCTCCACAGCACGCTCGGCCTCTTTCTTGCGAAGAGCTGCTATCTCGGCTTCCTCAGCCTCCTGTTGCAGGCGCTTGTGCTCAAGCTCCTGCTTGATGCGCTTTTCCTCTCTTTCCTTTGCTTCACGTGCCTTGATGTCATCCAGCTCCTTCTTGGCTCGCTCCAAGTCACCTTGGTCGCGGTACATTTTTTCGAGTCGATGCTTTTCCTCATTGTGCGCCTGGGCTATGCGCATCTGCTCCTCGCGCGCCTTAATGTCGTCCAGCTCCTTCTTGGCACGCTCCAAGTCGCCCTGGTCGCGGTACATTCTTGCAAGACGGCGCTTCTCCTCATCGCGCGCCTGGTCGAAGCGCATCCGCTCCAGTTGTTGGCGGGCCGCATCTGCCTCGTAGTCTTCTCGCGTTCGGTTACGGGAACGCGAGCGGTCGCTGGGGCTCGAGGATGATGGGCGGCGGCGGCGGACCACTTGCCGTCGATTGCGGCTCTTATGGCGATCATAGTCAGAGTCGGATGACTCGTCAGAAGAGTGATCGCGGTAGGTGTTGTTGTTGATGATAATGGGCTGGGGCGGGGGCGGGGCAGCCTGGGCTGGAGGCGGGGTTTCCCTGTGGCGAGAGTGCGACCGAGAGCGAGTAATTACCCTTAATTGAGGGTCTGGCAAATAGGTTTGTCTTGGAGACGTTGGGTACGGTCTGTTGGGAACATAACGGACACCGCCGCGGCGGGGCGAGCTCGAAGAGTCGCGCCGGCGGAAACGGATGTCCAGCTCGTCGTCGCTATACCGAGACATGGCGGTTTTATTTTTTCGGTAAATGTCTTGCCGATCCTGAGCGGGTTTTGTTATCTCTTGGTGATGTTTGGTTTATATTGTGGGCAGCCCTGCCGGTGTTGAGACAGGTCTGTAGGCGGGTGGGTCGCACGTAGAACAAGGAAGAGAGGAGAGAGGGAAATTGTGTAAGAGGGAATAGGACGCAGCGAGGTAGAAGAGGCCGGTCTAGAAGAAATAGTCGTGTGGCTGACGAGCTGGAAGGCGACCGAGGCCAGCAAGTAAGCAGACGGCCCTAAATAGGTTTTCGATCGGTGCGGCAGACCAGGATGGATAGCGGGGATGGTCAGGCAGGGATGTAAGCGTAAGGCTGGGATTCGTTTCAGTGGAATAAGCCGCGGCCGCTGCGCTACTCGGGCTGGAACGAACTGATGGTGTAAGGAGGAAAGGAGAGAGTCGAAAGAGTGGGAAACAGACCCGGTCTGGAAGGCGTAGGCGTGTAAGTAATATAGGGCGGGAGAAGACGGTGAAACGTCGCACAACGTCTGGAACTACTTGCGAAGTCGGCTTGAAAAGGCATGCCTCTGGCAGGAGAGGGGATGGAGGGGTCAGACGAACTGACCTTGCTTAAGTGATTTTCAGCTCACTGCCGATGAATTACGCAACACCTGCAACACCCTGGCGGGACATGCACACGGAGGACCAACAACTGAGTATCATTTCCAGATAGGTAGGTAAGGTACTATAATTAATCTGCAGCGGCTGTGGGTACTTGGAAGCGCCTGCTTTCGCTTTTGGCTTCTCGCCGGCCTGGAGGACATGAGATACTGTTGGTCCTCGTCTTGCAGCCCGCAAATCACAGACAGACAGGAGCGGTGGAGAGGAGACATACAGACAGGTGGAGGGGCCAGACTGGTGAGGTGGGATGGAGCAGCCTGGAGCGGTGGCTGGGGTGTCGGAGCTTCGATTTGGGCCATTCAGAGACTGCAAAACGACCCATCAGGCACAATGGGTGGGAGGGGCGCTCAGGTATACTCCGTAGTGCGGTCTGGCACAGCCAACCGCCTGGCCCATTATGTAGGAACCTGGTAGGCCCAGGCCTGAGTGGCTCGTAGGGCTGGGCATGTGCGCAGAATACTTCCATAAGTGTGACTTGGTGGCAGGCTGCGGGCAACGCTTCCTCCCGGCCCCGTCGTCCCCTCCAGCAAGTACCGGAGCCCCCAGTCAAAGCAAGAATGCAGGGTGTAATACAGGCTTCGGTCCATCAGTTGCCCAACCGAGCCTCGAGGCAAGCATCGTGGTTAGGCCTGCGGCGACGCAACGTATCCTCTTTTCGGCCTTCCGTCTGTTTGTCGTCCATGGAAGCTGGCCGCCCCCGAGATGAAACGTGGGACTCCGGCGCTTGTGTGAGACAAAAGCAATCCGACAATCTGGGATGGAGCAAAGCGCACCTGAGACGTTTCTGCAGCATCCTTGCTGCAGGACATGCTATGTAATAATGCGTCTGCGGCCGCGCCCTCTCATCCAAAGCCACTACACCCACACACATGCACACCGTGTCCGCCAAGCTGGCACCTACTTTGGTCCCTTAGTCACAGTTGCTCACCCCTCCCTCTGCGGCTGGGGAGGATCGTCTGCTTGGTTCTATTTATGGACAAGACACCTCTCTCGCAACATATTTACCAGAACATCGAGCTGAGGCTCAAGTCAAATTTATTTAAAGTAGCGGATCCCTTCCAGCTCAATAAATAGCTTATCCGTCATCGATCGTGCATGTCTATTAGTCGCTTTTCCACCCCATGACGGCTGCTCTGGACCCAAGGCGCTCCCAGTCACCAACCGTTACGCGCGGTCAGGCTTGGTTGCATGTAGCCGCCAACTTTTATCCCTTCACTGCCAACAAATAACAACCGAGTCCAGTTTCGCACCCATTGTCCTTCTTTCGATAGTTGCCAGGGCCGTCTTAAACCCAGCATCTCTGTAGATCCATCTCCATCCTAATTTCGCTCCTTGATCAGGCATCCCAGTTCAGCGGTATGGCGGTTATCTAAGCCGGTGGGCCATTGATACAGTACCTGGACCGGCTTATCTAGCCATAAATTCCAGCAAGAAGGAGAAGGGGAGAGGGCGCAGGTATATAGGGACCGGTGTTACAGTTAGCGCCCACGCAGCATCTGCTCGATATGCTCGCGGCTGTTCTTGTGAGTTGTCTCAAGGTAGAGTAGGCGCTGGCTCAGCTTTTCCACCTCGCCGTCCAGATCGTTGGTCTGGCTGTCCAGCTTCTTCCGTAGAGCAGTCACAGGCAAAGCTGCAAACCTGTTCGAAGATTCGGTTAGTCAATCTCGGTCACCGAACATCCCAAGGATGAAGATTTCCGTCAAATTCATCCCCGGCCGGTGGGAGAACAGCAGATTGTCCATTCCAAAGCAGAGAGGGGGAGGGAAGGGGCAAGAACACGCACATCTTCCCGACGCCTTCGTAGACCACAGCATCATCAGGGAGGCTGGCCATCTCGCTCAGGGTCAATTTAACCAAGCGTTGCTCACGCTGCTTCGAGGCCATCTGGCCGCGGGCCAGCCCTATTTGCTGTTGGGCGACAAGCGCTTGGGTCTCGATCTCTTGGACGAGCTGGATGACCATTTTAGTCAGCGCTTGCTCACTCATCTTGCAGAGAAGAATCGCTCGGTTTGCTGTCATAAACGTACCTTCTGTAGCTTCTCATTTGGGATAGCCATGTTGTAGTTTCCTTTTACAGGGAGTCCAGTCTGTGTTATTACTACTAGGTAGCTAGACAGTATCACTGGCCTGTGTGTGTTGTCAACCTAAAGAGAGGTGAAGAGCGTGCACTATGAGTGGGGTCATGCGAGTAGCGGGGTGCAGCCACTGGCCCAACCCGGTTTTCAATGTCTGAGCTGGTCTGTAGCTTCATTTAACGACTCTTCTACGCCATCAACATATTTGCCATTGCTATCACTGTCACTCAGAATTAAAAATATTGTCATACGCCGCCCCCGAAGTTTGACACGACAATCCGGGACCAGGCCAATCACTCTCTGCCGCGTACTTCAACAAGAGTCTCACGTGGGAGCCTGTTCCTCAAAGGCAACGTTGTAAACCATGTAGCAAAGTGATTGTCCATGAAAGCCTAGTCCAGTCATGAAGTGAGCCGAAGCATCAGATGTGAGTGGCCTAGAACCATGTACCTTGTTATTTCACGTCAAGTGATTTCACACTCAATCGTACTTACCTATGTAGTGAGACAAGGCTTTGGTTTGTCTCGTCTCAGGCAACGTCGAGCCACTCCCGCTTATCTTATCAGCCCAACTACCCCGCTGACCCACCAAGTCGCAACTTCGGCCGTTAAGAGTCATGCCCAATGTGAGTCAGGCAGTTGGATAAACAAAACCCCGCCAAAAAACCTCCCGGCGAGCACCATCTGCTAGACCGAAGTCGATCGCGTGCCTAGTCCTCAGGATAAGATCGCTCTCTCTGAGAATAAGCAACTGCTCCAAGTGTCTCCACCATTCGGACGTATACAATTGCCTCCCAAGCGCAACCGCGTATCCAACACAATGGCCGAACCCACTGGGGCAGCGGAGAGACTCGCTCTCATCCGGGAGAATTTGGCCGAGTTTCTGAACCCTGAGATTATCGAGAAGATTTTGGCCGAAGGGGGCCATCCCAAGATTTACTGGGGTAGGAGATTGGTTGCTCTGCCTTTCTAGCATTGGTGCTTGCTTGCTAACTGAGTTCATAGGAACGGCAACAACTGGTCGCCCTCACTGCGGTTACCTGGTTCCTGCTATGAAGATTGCCCAGCTCCTAGCCGCAGGCTGCCACGTTACCGTTCTTCTCGCCGATATCCACGGGTTCCTCGACAATCTCAAGGCCCCCATCGAATTGGTCGCTCTTCGCGCCGAATACTACCGCTTGATTATTTCCTCTATGCTCAAGGCAGTTGGAGTACCGATCGATAAACTCAAGTTTGTTCTTGGAAGCTCTTACCAGAAAAGCCCTGAATATGTCATGGATGTCTACAAGCTGGCGTCGGTGGTATCCGAGCACGACGCCAAGCGAGCTGGAGCTGAAATCGTCAAGCAGACCGATAATGCTCCCCTGAGTGGCCTTCTCTACCCTATCCTGCAGGTCCTAGACGAGCAGTACCTGGATGTCGATGCTCAATTTGGAGGTATTTTCCTGGAAACGCTTTCCCTCTAGATAAGTGATGCGCAAGTCCAGCTTCACTAACAGGCATCTACTTTAGGATTGGACCAACGTAAACTGTTCATTGCTGCCAAGGACTGGCTCCCAAGGCTAGGATACCGCGAGGTTAGATCACAACATGACTTCTTAGCGAGAGATCAGAGTTGACATTCCCCTAGCGTGCCCATTTATGCAACCCCATGGTGCCTGGCTTACAGGGTGGCAAAATGAGCGCAAGTGAACAAGGTGAGTCTCATACCTCAATTCTGATCCATTGCCAAATGCCTGGAACTCCTGGTAACACGTGCCCTCGTGGGTTGAACTCTATAGACAGCAAAATCGATCTCCTTGACACACCAGAGGTCGTGACGAAAAAGATCAAGAAGGCTATGGCCGCCCCCAAGGTTGTAGAAGAGAACGGCGTATTGGCGTTCGTTGAATACGTTCTACTTCCTGTCTCGGCCTTGCGCGGAACCCGAGAGTTCCGTGTCGAGCGTGAGAGGGATGGGCTCGAGCCTCTCGTTTACACATCCATCGCGCAGATGCACGAGGACTACAAAAACGATGTGGTATGTCACCTCCGCAGAAATCATCCTATTTTATATTAACCACGATCATTGCTAACCACAACTCACAGCTGACTCCTCAACTGCTCAAGCCTGCAGTTGCCAAGGCTCTCAATGAGCTTCTTGCCCCAATTAATGAAGCCTTCCAAGCATCTCCTGAGTGGCAAGAAATAGCAGAAAAGGCATACCCTGCCCCTGTTAAGGAAAAGAAGAAGAAGGTCAAGGATAAGGGGACCCGCCACCCTGGCGCACAACAGAAAGAGCTTCCTGTTCGCCCTGCCCCCGAAGCCGAGCAATAGATGACGCACTTAGAATAAAAGGGTTAAAAAAGACAATATACTACAGATAGAATTGGTCCCTAAATCTACAATCAGCGGGAGGGGGGCAGCTCCCCGATGCAAGAAATTTCGAAGATGGTGAAGAGGGTTGGTTACCCATTTACCCTCTGAGACGTGTTGGCACGTTCAGTTTGTTGCAACATGTGGGTGCAAGTAACCTTGAAATATTGTTAGCGGCAATGGCTACCTACATGCGAGGAAGCATAGTAAAGGACCAGAGCATAAGTTTTAGACTAAAATGTATCACTTGTCATCTCCTTGTGGTACCCTGCTTGAGTTGATCCGGAGAGTAGATTATACTCAGGCTTTGCCAGAGAATGCCCATGTTAGCGGCTTACCATCTGCATAGCCATCACCTACCCCCTCGCCTCCTGTTCGATCGTCATGTCACCAAGGTTTTGGGAAATGAAGCATCTAGCCTCTGAAAATAGGCCCTAATATTTATCTTCATGAAGATGATATCTTAGTACAGAGCGTCTGAATTCCGAGACGTAAAAAAATCATCCAATGAAGGTTTTTCAAGCTCATGCGAATTGATATTAGTCCAACTGTTCTTCCTAAAAACCATAGAATATAGAATAGGGGGTCTTGCACTCCAGGCAGCATCGTGAGATACTAGAGTGTACCAGTGTCTTTGTATCCATGGTTCAAACCTTGATCAAGCACTTTGGGAGCATCCACTGCCGTACGTCGCTCTCCCCAACAAACTCTATGGGCTGGCCATGGGCGCAGCACGATAAGTTCTGCTGTTTTGTGAATTAAGACGAGCCATCAAGCCTTTCATGATCCCCTACCAGCTCAGCCTAGAGCCAATTCTTTACACTATTACAACTTTGCATTTCCTCGGGCGTTGTTGAGGCCTATCTTGTTCGCAATACGACAATCAGCATGTCAGAAATCGAGTTTGGGGTGATACAACTCTGCTGTGAGATTTTCCTACCCTTGATCCAACTAATCGTGGCTCGTAACCGGGGCACAATTATCGCTTGGGGACGCTGGATACAGAAAACACTACATGTCCCTCGCCCCATCTGCGTCTTCCTAGAAGAGGACCCAGGCATGTATGATGATACAATCGACGAATACTCTCCCGTCCTATGCATCTTGTTTTTCATAGATCTCCTCAGCTCCCTCGCGATTCCTTTGGGAGTGGACTTCCGGAACCCGTACATTATCGGCCTTATTATCATCAACCCTTTCTGTGTGGGTTTCGCCGTGTGGCTGGGCCTCCTACGCGCGAAATGGCGTCTGATGGAGCAGCTAGACCTCGAACGCGCCGCTACGAGATATTTTGAACACCAACGCGTCGCACGGATGGGAGCATCGTCTCAGGAGAGCGCCATGCCTTCAAAAACAAAAGACGGATACGTTCTTCTTGTATAACGGTTTGGCTACAGAAACGGTGTTGATTGTATCAGCATCCAGGCCTAAGACTAGGATATCAGAAGCAAAAGGTCACCGTATTGAAAGCTTCCTCAACCAGATGACTTGCCACAAGTATTCCAACTCATATGGGAGAATGAATGCATATGGCAGCATGTTATGGCGGCATAGTACTAAAATACGGTTAATTATTCACATATTGTTTGAATATTGTTGGGGTTATTACTTGCTGTCAACCTGAGAAAATCGAGCCAAGAAGTGATCTTACAACGTTGTCCACGACTTTCCAGTCTCTCACGATTTTATGTCACCCGTCTTGCCCTCCAGAGGCAGCTGCTTTTTAATTACTATGGCCATTTTTTCAAGCCCAATTCAGTGTAAAGAACTCTCTCGTACAATCCTCTGGTCTGACCAAAGTGAAAAGCGATGTTCGTTTCTGCTTTGGCCGAGGATTCACGGCTGAACCGAATTCCGAGCGCCCAAGGTGATTTTACCAGTCTTTCCGCAAATTCGGTGTTAGTGCTAGTATTCCAATCATTGATAGTAACATGATGGATCAATTGTTGAAACCACTGGAGGGTGCGGTAATTAGACCAACGCCGGGTCTTCCATCTCCAACCAAAACAATAGCATATTTTCGTCACCCGCGAGACCAACAGACCGGCTTCGCCAGCACAGTTTTACGCGGAGAGAGAGCTCACATCGGGGACCTGATCACTTCCCAGCCTCTTTGGCACGTATCCTGTTTCTTTGTTTCTTGGCGTAATTGGATAAATTCAAACTCCGTAGAGACGATGTGCAATCAGGGAAAAGTCAGCCATGCCGCCCAGCGTGAACAAGAGGTCACCCTTTTGACACCCAACAGCACTTGCTTTGAGGACTGCGATTGAAGCTGCATCCGCCTCGTCCAGGCCGACCACAGCGATATGATGTAGCTCCTCTGTACCAAACCCAGTCACTCTGATACATTGTTTAAAGCATTCATAATTGTCTTGTTGATCCATGTAGCGGAAACGCTAAAAGGGAAGAGAACACTCATTAACCCCCAATCCCCAGAGGCTTGCTCCACGATCTTGATTACAATTCTATCTTTGACGTGGCTGTACACTGACCCCTGATAATCTATGGTGAACCGCTGAGCCTAGGCTGTGCGCTCAGGCATACCTAGGAGCCCATTCTACTGAGCAACCGTAAGTGTATTGTTAATTTCGAACAACTTGCACCGGGTCGTGGAAAGGTCTATATGATCATCGCCGCCGGCGCAAGAAACCCCCCAAGATGAGATGGGCCAATCCGTATTATAGATCAGGAGTTAGGACTTTACGTCCACCCCGTTCATCACTTCTAGCCAGTCACTAATGATCTGAACTGGCCTATTGGGGATCATATATATGGCCACACCTAGATTTGTAAGACAGATTGGTCAGGCCAGTGATGCGAGGAGGGGATACCTCTCACCTTCAAAAGCGATCCAAAGCCAATTGGAAAAGTGATATCAGCGTCCTGTGCCACTTTGGTAGTTCCTGTGAAGAGCCAATAAATGTCTTGGTCCGGACTCTTGGATATGGAGAAGGAGTTACAAGCCATGCCTATCTAGTAGCTTCAAATCACCACACGACCGGGCCTTTGCGAGCCAAAGTCACAGTAGTGCTGAAATAGGTCCGCAGTATGGGGTTGAGACTTCCCGGCCACAATCAGTCACAACATTATTGGTAGTAACGGACCAGTCTGGTCAATGCCCAAGTTCACAAGCACCTTTAGTCCATTCAGTCCAATGGCTAGTGGCAAGGGATAAACAATTGGATGGGTGGTTTGTGACCTATTCTCGCTCAATGGTGTATATACATATCATATACAGACTGTAGGTATTAATGTGGTCTAGATTCGTGACAAGAGGCCGAGGCTATGTTTGTGTTGAAGAATGCATACGCCAACAGCGCCGTATGAAGGAAAAGCCATATAAAGGTAGACCACCCATCTTAAGGAAGAAGCCATCAACTCTTGCCCACCCAAACCTTGCTAAATATCTTAATGCCACCTCGTGCCTTGTTGTCGGTTGTAGTATCTCAAGGAACTGGCAGTGTTCTCAGCCGCGACCCAATGTAGCAAGGCTGATGCGGCTGCAAACAAAGCACATTATATATATACATGTAAAATTAAATCACTCATCCGACTCTCAGGTCAAACACTGCCTTTATTATCAGACAAACGTATGTAGACTCGTCAGCTTTACATAAATCTTCTAAAGCTTAAATACCCCTCAGGGTTCTTTTTCTTCATCGTGAACATGTCTTTCACTACCGAGTTTGTTGGACAGCCAGATGTCCAGGCAACGACACAAACTAGTGCTGCTTCCGACACGATGACAACCTCCTCTTCTGCCATGGCCTCTGTGGCGGGTACAAAAACAAAGTAGAACGAATGCCAATTCATCGCAACCAAGCCCTTCCCCGGACGGGCTCTCTAGTGATGCAGTAGCAGGTGCCGCAATCGGATGTCTCATTGCTGGCATCCTGGTTGGGGCCATTACAGCCCGTTTCTTGCTCCTTCTCCGGCATAGCAAGAGACTCGCCGTCCACGCGCGCAATCGTCGAGCCAAAGAGGGAATCACCAATACCTACTCAGCCCCAAGCCAACAATAGCCCGTCAGTAGCCTGGGAAAACTTCATCATCGAGTCGGACCTCGCCCCGTTCCTTTTGGATAGTGTCGCTGATGGTGAACTCGCTACAGAGGTAGAGTTTTTTGGAGAATTGATCCGCCAGCATGTTCAGTTGAGGCGGACTTTCAAGAGGCGGACTTTTGACTAGCTATTCTGGCAACCAGCCAAAGCCGAATGTTTATAGCAGACGTGGGGAACCTCGGCGACTTTTTGTACTCGGACACGGAGGAACCAGACAAAGCGATCTAACCAACCCTCAAAATTTTACAGTTTACTATTAATTACATGACACCAACAAGTTCGATGAAGGGAAATACCAAACTGCCTACTTGCCAGAGGCTTCAATGAGCGTAGCCGTGGTCAAGAAGCTCAAGAGAATAGTTAACAGCTTCGGTAATAATAACAGGAGGCGCCAACTTGTCTGAGGGTGCGGGCTGTCGATGTAATGATATATGACTTGCTGGTTGTCCTTGGATGGCTACCTCTGTCGCAACCCAGTTTGAGCTCCTTCAGCTATGGGGAAGTCTTCCGCTTGCGGAGTTGCGGAACGCATACACAACATTGAATGTCACTCTCTGTGCCTAAGTGCGATAACAAAGGAAGGCGTCACTGGACACTATATTTGCATAATACCAAACTATAAGTATCAGCGAGCTCAACGTCAAAGACAATACCACATATTCAACGCATATCTCCCTCCAAAGTTCAACAACTCATCCTTTCATTCCAAGCTTCTTCGGCACTTACCATGTCTGTTATAACGGTTCTTGGTGCAACCGGTGTTCAGGGCGGTTCTGTTGTCCGAAAATTAATCCAGAACCCATCATGGAGGGTCCGTGCTATCACCCGGAATCCTGAGGGGGGAAATGCCAAAGAGTTGCTGTCTCAAGGCATCGAAGTGGTACATGGGGATCTCGACGATGTCGAATCTCTGAAAACTGCCTTCACGGTTAGTATACTACTAGTCTTCACTCGTGAAAACTTCGTTAACATTGTCTAGGGCTCTACTGCTATTTTCAGCGTTACCAACTTCTGGTGAGTCTGGAACGTTCTGGAGAACAATCAAAGCTCGGGGGAAAGAGTAGCATTAACAGATACAGGCAAAATATCCCTATTCATCCAAGCTCACTCAAAGAAAACGGAGAAAAGGAGTATCAGCAAATGCTTAACATAGGCAAGGCAGCGTTCGAGATTCCCACTCTTGAGCACCTCGTTGTCAGCTCCCTAGCCGGCCCGCAGAAGATTTCAGGCGGTAAATACCACGTTCCTCATATGGACTACAAAGCTCGTGCAATTGAGGAGATCGAGACACGGTTTCCGACACTAGCCGCCAAGATCACTATACTTTGGGTAGGATGGTATCCGACTAACCTGACTATCCCACTCCTGCGGCCTTTCCTATGGGTATGTGCTCTATTCAACATTGTATAGGTCGAGTTCAAGACATTGATGATTATTACAGCCCGCCACAGGCAAATACATTTGGCTCATGCCAAGCAAACCCAGCGGCAAGCTTCCTATTGCTGGCGATGAGTCCCACAACGTTGGTGTTGTTGTAGAGCGGATTCTCGAACGTCCCAATCAGACCTTGGGTAAGATCGTGGGGTTAGTCGTGGAATATTTGGAACACACAGAGGTCCTGGAGGTTTGGGAAAAGGTAACCGGAAAGGAAGCTATCTATGTAGAGCTGACTGGCGAGGCGGCGGCAGCATTGATAGGTCCCGCAGCTATTGATCTTGAGGCGCAGTTACGTTTTAGTGAGGAATATCCGGATATGGGCACATATGATCCAGAGAGGTTTGTGAAGCCGACGGATATTGGCCTTGGAGAACAGCTGATTGGGCTGGAAGGAGCTTTGAGGTATTATTCTGATAAGTTACTCTGATAGTCTGTAGGATAGTAAAACAGGAGGGGTATTAGTATAGCTTGCTCTAATAATATATTAATCTTTTTAGTTTATTAATAAATCTCTCTAGTTAAACTATAAACTATTAATATTAATAAGCTATTTTTTTTATAATTATTATTATATATAAAAAAGATATTTTAAGATTAGATTATATATAACTAAATCTATTTAATTTAGTTTTATTTATTTCTAATTTATATTTAATTTTTTATTCTATTTTTTTTAAATTTTCTATTTATATAAACTATAGTTATTTATTTATTTATTTATTTATTTTTTTTTAGCTATAAATAAAGATCTAGTTAATTCTAAGATTAGATAATATATAATCTAATTATATAATTTTTATTAAGAATATAATTAGTAGTTTA